>JAQPZY010001312.1:1450000-2057190 GCA_029931535.1 Margaritifera margaritifera | reverse complement strand
ACCGTCATCTTCGAGATCGTCAACTTCGTCATCATAGAGATCGTCATCTTCGAGATAGTCTGCTTCTATTATCATCGAGAGCTTCATCATCAAGATTGTCATCATGGAATCGTCATCATCGAGATTGTTTTCATCTAGATTTGTCTACGTCGTCATCATCGAGATCGTCATCTACGAGATCATCATCTTCGAGATCGTCTACTACGTCATCATCGAGATCGTGATCGTCGAGACCGTCATCTTCGAGATCGTCAACGTCGTCATCATAGATATCGTCATCTTCGAGATCATCATCTTCGAGATTGTGAACGTCGTCAAAATAGAGATCGTCATCTTCGAGATCGTCTACATCGAGATCGTCATCTTCGAGATAGTCTACTTCGTTATCATCGAGAGCTTCATCATCAAGATTGTCATCATGGACTCGTCATCATCGAGATAGTTTTCATCTGGATCGTCTACGTCGTCATTATAGAGATCGTCATCTTCGAGATCATCATCTTCGAGATTGTCAACGTCGTCAACACAGAGATCGTCATCTTCGAGATGGTCTACATCGTCATCATCGAGATCGTCAACTTCGTCATCATAGGGATCGTAATCTTCGAGATAGTCTGCTTCTATTATCATCGAGAGCTCCATCATCAAGATTGTCATCATGGAATCGTCATCATCGAGATAGTTTTCATCTAGATTTGTCTACGTCGTCATCATCGATATCGTCATCTTCGAGATCATCATCTTCGAGATCGTCAACGTCGTCAACATAGAGATCGTCATCTTCGAGATCGTCATCTTCGAGACCGTCATCTTCGAGATCGTCAACGTCGTCATCATAGATATCGTCATCTTCGAGATCGTCAACGTCGTTATCATCGAGATCTTCATCATCAAGATTGTCATCATAGAATCGTCATCATCGAGATATCATCTAGATCGTCTACGTCATCATCGAGATCGTTATCTTCTAGACCGTCATCTTCGAGATCATCGTCTTCGCGATTCATGAATGCCGTCAACATAGAGATCGTTATCTTCGAGATACTCCACTTCGTTAACATCGAGATCTTCATCATCAAGATTCTCATCATGGAATCGTCATCATTGAGATAGTTTTCATCTAGATCTTCTGCGTCGTCATCATCGAGATCGCCATCTTCGAGATCATCATCTTCGAGATCGTGAATGTCGTCAACATAGACATCATCTTCGAGATCGTCTACATCGTCATCATCGAGATCGTCATCTTCGAGACCGTCATCTTCGAGATCGTCAACGTCGTTATCATCGAGATCTTCATCATCAAGATTGTCATCATGGAATCGTCATCATCGAGATATAATCTAGATCGTCTACGTCATCATCGAGATCGTTATCTTCTAGACCGTCATCTTCGAGATCATCATCTTCGCGATTCATGAATGCCGTCAACATAGAGATCGTTATCTTCGAGATACTCCACTTCGTTAACATCGAGATCTTCATCATCAAGATTGTCATCATGGAATCGTCATCATTGAGATAGTTTTCATTTAGATCGTCTGCGTCGTCATCATCGAGATCGCCATCTTCGAGATCATCAACGTCGTCATTATAGAGATCGTCATCTTCGAGATCATCATCTTCGCGATTGTCAACGTCGTCAACATAGAGATCGTCATCTTCGAGATGGTCTACATCGTCATCATCGAGATCGTCATCTTCGAGATCGTCAACTTCGTCATCATAGAGATCGTCATCTTCGAGATAGTCTGCTTCTATTATAATCGAGAGCTTCATCATCAAGATTGTCATCATGGAATCGTCATCATCGAAATAGTTTTCATCTAGATTTGTCTACGTCGTCATCATCGATATCGTCATCTTCGAGATCATCATCTTCGATATCGTCAACGTCGTCAACATAGAGATCGTCATCTTCGAGATCGTCTACTACGCCATCATCGAGATCGAGATCTTCGAGACCGTCATCTTCGAGATCGTCAACATCGTCATCATAGATATCGTCATCTTCGAGATCGTCAACGTCGTTATCATAGAGATCTTCATCAAGATTGTCATCATGGAATCGTCATCATCGAGATAGTTTTCATCTAGATCGTCTACGTCGTCATTATAGAGATCGTCATCTTCGAGATCATCATCTTCGAGATTGTCAACGTCGTCAACATAGAGATCGTCATCTTCGAGATGTTCTACATCGTCATCATCGAGATCGTCATCTTCGAGATCGTCAACTTCGTCATCATCGAGATCGTCATCTTCGAGATAGTCTGCTTCTATTATAATCGAGAGCTTCATCATCAAGATTGTCATCATGGAATCGTCATCATCGAGATAGTTTTTGTCTAGATTTGACTACGTCGTCATCATCGAGATCATCATCTTCGAGATCATCATCTTCGAGATCGTCAACGTCGTCAACATAGAGATCGTCATCTTCGAGATCGTCTACTACGTCATCATCGAGATCGTCATCTTCGAGACCGTCATCTTCGAGATCGTCAACGTCGTCATCATAGATATCGTCATCTTCGAGATCGTCAACGTCGTTATCATCGAGATCTTCATCATCAAGATTGTCATCATGGAATCGTCATCATCGAGATATCATCTAGATCGTCTACGTCATCATCGAGATCGTTATCTTCTAGACCATCATCTTCGAGATCATCATCATCGCGATTCATGAATGCCGTCAACATAGAGATCGTCATCTTCGAGATACTCTACTTCGTTAACATCGAGATCTTCACCATCAAGATTGTCATCATGGAATCGTCATCATTGAGATAGTTTTCATCTAGATCGTCTGCGTCGTCATCATCGAGATCGCCATCTTCGAGATCATCATCTTCGAGATCGTCAACGTCGTCAACATATTGATCGTCATCTTCGAGATCGTCTACATCGAGATCGTCATCTTCGAGATAGTCTACTTCGTTATCATCGAGATCTTCAGCAAGATTGTCATCATGGAATCGTCATCATCGAGATAGTTTTCATCTAGATCGTCTACGTCGTCATCATAGGGATCTTTATCTTCGAGATCATCAAATTCGAGGTCGTCAACGTCGTCAACATAGAGATCGTCATCTTCGAGATTGTCTACATCGTCATTATCGAGATCGTGATCTTCGAGATCGTCATCTTCGTTTTCATCTAGTTCTTCTACGTCGTCATCATCGTGATCGTCATCTTCGAGATCATCATCTTCGAGATCGTGAATGTCGTCAACATAGACATCATCTTCGAGATCGTCTACATAGTCATCATCGAGATCGTCATCTTCGAGATCGTCAACATAGATATCGTCATCTTCGAGATCGTCAAAGTCATTATCATCGAGATCTTCATCATCAAGATTGTCATCATGGAATCGTCATCATCGATATAGTTATCATCTAGATCGTCTACGTCATCATTGAGATCGTCATCTTCTGGACCGTCATCTTCGAGATCATCATCTTCGAGATTGTGAACGTCGTCAACATAGAGATCGTCATCTTCGAGATCGTCTACATCGAGATCGTCATCTTCGAGATAGTCTACTTCGTTATCATCGAGAGCTTCACCATCAAGATTGTCATCATGGAATCGTCATCATCGAGATAGTTTTCATCTAGATCGTCTACGTCGTCATTATAGAGATCGTCATCTTCGAGATCATCATCTTCGAGATTGTCAACGTCGTCAACATAGAGATCGTCATCTTCGAGATGGTCTACATCGTCATCATCGAGATCGTCATCTTCGAGATCGTCAACTTCGTCATCATAGAGATCGTCATCTTCGAGATAGTCTGCTTCTATTATCATCGAGAGCTTCATCATCAAGATTGTCATCATGGAATCGTCATCATCGAGATTGTTTTCATCTAGATTTGTCTACGTCGTCATCATCGAGATCGTCATCTACGAGATCATCATCTTCGAGATCGTCTACTACGTCATCATCGAGATCGTGATCGTCGAGACCGTCATCTTCGAGATCGTCAACGTCGTCATCATAGATATCGTCATCTTCGAGATCATCATCTTCGAGATTGTGAACGTCGTCAAAATAGAGATCGTCATCTTCGAGATCGTCTACATCGAGATCGTCATCTTCGAGATAGTCTACTTCGTTATCATCGAGAGCTTCATCATCAAGATTGTCATCATGGACTCGTCATCATCGAGATAGTTTTCATCTGGATCGTCTACGTCGTCATTATAGAGATCGTCATCTTCGAGATCATCATCTTCGAGATTGTCAACGTCGTCAACACAGAGATCGTCATCTTCGAGATGGTCTACATCGTCATCATCGAGATCGTCAACTTCGTCATCATAGGGATCGTAATCTTCGAGATAGTCTGCTTCTATTATCATCGAGAGCTCCATCATCAAGATTGTCATCATGGAATCGTCATCATCGAGATAGTTTTCATCTAGATTTGTCTACGTCGTCATCATCGATATCGTCATCTTCGAGATCATCATCTTCGAGATCGTCAACGTCGTCAACATAGAGATCGTCATCTTCGAGATCGTCATCTTCGAGACCGTCATCTTCGAGATCGTCAACGTCGTCATCATAGATATCGTCATCTTCGAGATCGTCAACGTCGTTATCATCGAGATCTTCATCATCAAGATTGTCATCATAGAATCGTCATCATCGAGATATCATCTAGATCGTCTACGTCATCATCGAGATCGTTATCTTCTAGACCGTCATCTTCGAGATCATCGTCTTCGCGATTCATGAATGCCGTCAACATAGAGATCGTTATCTTCGAGATACTCCACTTCGTTAACATCGAGATCTTCATCATCAAGATTCTCATCATGGAATCGTCATCATTGAGATAGTTTTCATCTAGATCTTCTGCGTCGTCATCATCGAGATCGCCATCTTCGAGATCATCATCTTCGAGATCGTGAATGTCGTCAACATAGACATCATCTTCGAGATCGTCTACATCGTCATCATCGAGATCGTCATCTTCGAGACCGTCATCTTCGAGATCGTCAACGTCGTTATCATCGAGATCTTCATCATCAAGATTGTCATCATGGAATCGTCATCATCGAGATATAATCTAGATCGTCTACGTCATCATCGAGATCGTTATCTTCTAGACCGTCATCTTCGAGATCATCATCTTCGCGATTCATGAATGCCGTCAACATAGAGATCGTTATCTTCGAGATACTCCACTTCGTTAACATCGAGATCTTCATCATCAAGATTGTCATCATGGAATCGTCATCATTGAGATAGTTTTCATTTAGATCGTCTGCGTCGTCATCATCGAGATCGCCATCTTCGAGATCATCAACGTCGTCATTATAGAGATCGTCATCTTCGAGATCATCATCTTCGCGATTGTCAACGTCGTCAACATAGAGATCGTCATCTTCGAGATGGTCTACATCGTCATCATCGAGATCGTCATCTTCGAGATCGTCAACTTCGTCATCATAGAGATCGTCATCTTCGAGATAGTCTGCTTCTATTATAATCGAGAGCTTCATCATCAAGATTGTCATCATGGAATCGTCATCATCGAAATAGTTTTCATCTAGATTTGTCTACGTCGTCATCATCGATATCGTCATCTTCGAGATCATCATCTTCGATATCGTCAACGTCGTCAACATAGAGATCGTTATCTTCGAGATACTCCACTTCGTTAACATCGAGATCTTCATCATCAAGATTGTCATCATGGAATCGTCATCATTGAGATAGTTTTCATTTAGATCGTCTGCGTCGTCATCATCGAGATCGCCATCTTCGAGATCATCAACGTCGTCATTATAGAGATCGTCATCTTCGAGATCATCATCTTCGCGATTGTCAACGTCGTCAACATAGAGATCGTCATCTTCGAGATGGTCTACATCGTCATCATCGAGATCGTCATCTTCGAGATCGTCAACTTCGTCATCATAGGGATCGTAATCTTCGAGATAGTCTGCTTCTATTATCATCGAGAGCTCCATCATCAAGATTGTCATCATGGAATCGTCATCATCGAGATAGTTTTCATCTAGATTTGTCTACGTCGTCATCATCGATATCGTCATCTTCGAGATCATCATCTTCGAGATCGTCAACGTCGTCAACATAGAGATCGTCATCTTCGAGATCGTCATCTTCGAGACCGTCATCTTCGAGATCGTCAACGTCGTCATCATAGATATCGTCATCTTCGAGATCGTCAACGTCGTTATCATCGAGATCTTCATCATCAAGATTGTCATCATAGAATCGTCATCATCGAGATATCATCTAGATCGTCTACGTCATCATCGAGATCGTTATCTTCTAGACCGTCATCTTCGAGATCATCGTCTTCGCGATTCATGAATGCCGTCAACATAGAGATCGTTATCTTCGAGATACTCCACTTCGTTAACATCGAGATCTTCATCATCAAGATTCTCATCATGGAATCGTCATCATTGAGATAGTTTTCATCTAGATCTTCTGCGTCGTCATCATCGAGATCGCCATCTTCGAGATCATCATCTTCGAGATCGTGAATGTCGTCAACATAGACATCATCTTCGAGATCGTCTACATCGTCATCATCGAGATCGTCATCTTCGAGACCGTCATCTTCGAGATCGTCAACGTCGTTATCATCGAGATCTTCATCATCAAGATTGTCATCATGGAATCGTCATCATCGAGATATAATCTAGATCGTCTACGTCATCATCGAGATCGTTATCTTCTAGACCGTCATCTTCGAGATCATCATCTTCGCGATTCATGAATGCCGTCAACATAGAGATCGTTATCTTCGAGATACTCCACTTCGTTAACATCGAGATCTTCATCATCAAGATTGTCATCATGGAATCGTCATCATTGAGATAGTTTTCATTTAGATCGTCTGCGTCGTCATCATCGAGATCGCCATCTTCGAGATCATCAACGTCGTCATTATAGAGATCGTCATCTTCGAGATCATCATCTTCGCGATTGTCAACGTCGTCAACATAGAGATCGTCATCTTCGAGATGGTCTACATCGTCATCATCGAGATCGTCATCTTCGAGATCGTCAACTTCGTCATCATAGAGATCGTCATCTTCGAGATAGTCTGCTTCTATTATAATCGAGAGCTTCATCATCAAGATTGTCATCATGGAATCGTCATCATCGAAATAGTTTTCATCTAGATTTGTCTACGTCGTCATCATCGATATCGTCATCTTCGAGATCATCATCTTCGATATCGTCAACGTCGTCAACATAGAGATCGTCATCTTCGAGATCGTCTACTACGCCATCATCGAGATCGAGATCTTCGAGACCGTCATCTTCGAGATCGTCAACATCGTCATCATAGATATCGTCATCTTCGAGATCGTCAACGTCGTTATCATAGAGATCTTCATCAAGATTGTCATCATGGAATCGTCATCATCGAGATAGTTTTCATCTAGATCGTCTACGTCGTCATTATAGAGATCGTCATCTTCGAGATCATCATCTTCGAGATTGTCAACGTCGTCAACATAGAGATCGTCATCTTCGAGATGTTCTACATCGTCATCATCGAGATCGTCATCTTCGAGATCGTCAACTTCGTCATCATCGAGATCGTCATCTTCGAGATAGTCTGCTTCTATTATAATCGAGAGCTTCATCATCAAGATTGTCATCATGGAATCGTCATCATCGAGATAGTTTTTGTCTAGATTTGACTACGTCGTCATCATCGAGATCATCATCTTCGAGATCATCATCTTCGAGATCGTCAACGTCGTCAACATAGAGATCGTCATCTTCGAGATCGTCTACTACGTCATCATCGAGATCGTCATCTTCGAGACCGTCATCTTCGAGATCGTCAACGTCGTCATCATAGATATCGTCATCTTCGAGATCGTCAACGTCGTTATCATCGAGATCTTCATCATCAAGATTGTCATCATGGAATCGTCATCATCGAGATATCATCTAGATCGTCTACGTCATCATCGAGATCGTTATCTTCTAGACCATCATCTTCGAGATCATCATCATCGCGATTCATGAATGCCGTCAACATAGAGATCGTCATCTTCGAGATACTCTACTTCGTTAACATCGAGATCTTCACCATCAAGATTGTCATCATGGAATCGTCATCATTGAGATAGTTTTCATCTAGATCGTCTGCGTCGTCATCATCGAGATCGCCATCTTCGAGATCATCATCTTCGAGATCGTCAACGTCGTCAACATATTGATCGTCATCTTCGAGATCGTCTACATCGAGATCGTCATCTTCGAGATAGTCTACTTCGTTATCATCGAGATCTTCAGCAAGATTGTCATCATGGAATCGTCATCATCGAGATAGTTTTCATCTAGATCGTCTACGTCGTCATCATAGGGATCTTTATCTTCGAGATCATCAAATTCGAGGTCGTCAACGTCGTCAACATAGAGATCGTCATCTTCGAGATTGTCTACATCGTCATTATCGAGATCGTGATCTTCGAGATCGTCATCTTCGTTTTCATCTAGTTCTTCTACGTCGTCATCATCGTGATCGTCATCTTCGAGATCATCATCTTCGAGATCGTGAATGTCGTCAACATAGACATCATCTTCGAGATCGTCTACATAGTCATCATCGAGATCGTCATCTTCGAGATCGTCAACATAGATATCGTCATCTTCGAGATCGTCAAAGTCATTATCATCGAGATCTTCATCATCAAGATTGTCATCATGGAATCGTCATCATCGATATAGTTATCATCTAGATCGTCTACGTCATCATTGAGATCGTCATCTTCTGGACCGTCATCTTCGAGATCATCATCTTCGAGATTGTGAACGTCGTCAACATAGAGATCGTCATCTTCGAGATCGTCTACATCGAGATCGTCATCTTCGAGATAGTCTACTTCGTTATCATCGAGAGCTTCACCATCAAGATTGTCATCATGGAATCGTCATCATCGAGATAGTTTTCATCTAGATCGTCTACGTCGTCATTATAGAGATCGTCATCTTCGAGATCATCATCTTCGAGATTGTCAACGTCGTCAACATAGAGATCGTCATCTTCGAGATGGTCTACATCGTCATCATCGAGATCGTCATCTTCGAGATCGTCAACTTCGTCATCATAGAGATCGTCATCTTCGAGATAGTCTGCTTCTATTATCATCGAGAGCTTCATCATCAAGATTGTCATCATGGAATCGTCATCATCGAGATTGTTTTCATCTAGATTTGTCTACGTCGTCATCATCGAGATCGTCATCTACGAGATCATCATCTTCGAGATCGTCTACTACGTCATCATCGAGATCGTGATCGTCGAGACCGTCATCTTCGAGATCGTCAACGTCGTCATCATAGATATCGTCATCTTCGAGATCATCATCTTCGAGATTGTGAACGTCGTCAAAATAGAGATCGTCATCTTCGAGATCGTCTACATCGAGATCGTCATCTTCGAGATAGTCTACTTCGTTATCATCGAGAGCTTCATCATCAAGATTGTCATCATGGACTCGTCATCATCGAGATAGTTTTCATCTGGATCGTCTACGTCGTCATTATAGAGATCGTCATCTTCGAGATCATCATCTTCGAGATTGTCAACGTCGTCAACACAGAGATCGTCATCTTCGAGATGGTCTACATCGTCATCATCGAGATCGTCAACTTCGTCATCATAGGGATCGTAATCTTCGAGATAGTCTGCTTCTATTATCATCGAGAGCTCCATCATCAAGATTGTCATCATGGAATCGTCATCATCGAGATAGTTTTCATCTAGATTTGTCTACGTCGTCATCATCGATATCGTCATCTTCGAGATCATCATCTTCGAGATCGTCAACGTCGTCAACATAGAGATCGTCATCTTCGAGATCGTCATCTTCGAGACCGTCATCTTCGAGATCGTCAACGTCGTCATCATAGATATCGTCATCTTCGAGATCGTCAACGTCGTTATCATCGAGATCTTCATCATCAAGATTGTCATCATAGAATCGTCATCATCGAGATATCATCTAGATCGTCTACGTCATCATCGAGATCGTTATCTTCTAGACCGTCATCTTCGAGATCATCGTCTTCGCGATTCATGAATGCCGTCAACATAGAGATCGTTATCTTCGAGATACTCCACTTCGTTAACATCGAGATCTTCATCATCAAGATTGTCATCATGGAATCGTCATCATTGAGATAGTTTTCATCTAGATCTTCTGCGTCGTCATCATCGAGATCGCCATCTTCGAGATCATCATCTTCGAGATCGTGAATGTCGTCAACATAGACATCATCTTCGAGATCGTCTACATCGTCATCATCGAGATCGTCATCTTCGAGACCGTCATCTTCGAGATCGTCAACGTCGTTATCATCGAGATCTTCATCATCAAGATTGTCATCATGGAATCGTCATCATCGAGATATAATCTAGATCGTCTACGTCATCATCGAGATCGTTATCTTCTAGACCGTCATCTTCGAGATCATCATCTTCGCGATTCATGAATGCCGTCAACATAGAGATCGTTATCTTCGAGATACTCCACTTCGTTAACATCGAGATCTTCATCATCAAGATTGTCATCATGGAATCGTCATCATTGAGATAGTTTTCATTTAGATCGTCTGCGTCGTCATCATCGAGATCGCCATCTTCGAGATCATCAACGTCGTCATTATAGAGATCGTCATCTTCGAGATCATCATCTTCGCGATTGTCAACGTCGTCAACATAGAGATCGTCATCTTCGAGATGGTCTACATCGTCATCATCGAGATCGTCATCTTCGAGATCGTCAACTTCGTCATCATAGAGATCGTCATCTTCGAGATAGTCTGCTTCTATTATAATCGAGAGCTTCATCATCAAGATTGTCATCATGGAATCGTCATCATCGAAATAGTTTTCATCTAGATTTGTCTACGTCGTCATCATCGATATCGTCATCTTCGAGATCATCATCTTCGATATCGTCAACGTCGTCAACATAGAGATCGTCATCTTCGAGATCGTCTACTACGCCATCATCGAGATCGAGATCTTCGAGACCGTCATCTTCGAGATCGTCAACATCGTCATCATAGATATCGTCATCTTCGAGATCGTCAACGTCGTTATCATAGAGATCTTCATCAAGATTGTCATCATGGAATCGTCATCATCGAGATAGTTTTCATCTAGATCGTCTACGTCGTCATTATAGAGATCGTCATCTTCGAGATCATCATCTTCGAGATTGTCAACGTCGTCAACATAGAGATCGTCATCTTCGAGATGTTCTACATCGTCATCATCGAGATCGTCATCTTCGAGATCGTCAACTTCGTCATCATCGAGATCGTCATCTTCGAGATAGTCTGCTTCTATTATAATCGAG
Organism: Margaritifera margaritifera; assembly: GCA_029931535.1. NCBI lineage: Eukaryota > Metazoa > Mollusca > Bivalvia > Unionida > Margaritiferidae > Margaritifera > Margaritifera margaritifera. The sequence continues at coordinate 2,045,803 of JAQPZY010001312.1, read as the reverse complement.
AGCTTCATCATCAAGATTGTCATCATGGAATCGTCATCATCGAGATAGTTTTTGTCTAGATTTGACTACGTCGTCATCATCGAGATCATCATCTTCGAGATCATCATCTTCGAGATCGTCAACGTCGTCAACATAGAGATCGTCATCTTCGAGATCGTCTACTACGTCATCATCGAGATCGTCATCTTCGAGACCGTCATCTTCGAGATCGTCAACGTCGTCATCATAGATATCGTCATCTTCGAGATCGTCAACGTCGTTATCATCGAGATCTTCATCATCAAGATTGTCATCATGGAATCGTCATCATCGAGATATCATCTAGATCGTCTACGTCATCATCGAGATCGTTATCTTCTAGACCGTCATCTTCGAGATCATCGTCTTCGCGATTCATGAATGCCGTCAACATAGAGATCGTTATCTTCGAGATACTCCACTTCGTTAACATCGAGATCTTCATCATCAAGATTCTCATCATGGAATCGTCATCATTGAGATAGTTTTCATCTAGATCTTCTGCGTCGTCATCATCGAGATCGCCATCTTCGAGATCATCATCTTCGAGATCGTGAATGTCGTCAACATAGACATCATCTTCGAGATCGTCTACATCGTCATCATCGAGATCGTCATCTTCGAGACCGTCATCTTCGAGATCGTCAACGTCGTTATCATCGAGATCTTCATCATCAAGATTGTCATCATGGAATCGTCATCATCGAGATATCATCTAGATCGTCTACGTCATCATCGAGATCGTTATCTTCTAGACCGTCATCTTCGAGATCATCATCTTCGCGATTCATGAATGCCGTCAACATAGAGATCGTTATCTTCGAGATACTCCACTTCGTTAACATCGAGATCTTCATCATCAAGATTGTCATCATGGAATCGTCATCATTAAGATAGTTTTCATTTAGATCGTCTGCGTCGTCATCATCGAGATCGCCATCTTCGAGATCATCAACGTCGTCATTATAGAGATCGTCATCTTCGAGATCATCATCTTCGCGATTGTCAACGTCGTCAACATAGAGATCGTCATCTTTGAGATGGTCTACATCGTCATCATCGAGATCGTCATCTTCGAGATCGTCAACTTCGTCATCATAGAGATCGTCATCTTCGAGATAGTCTGCTTCTATTATAATCGAGAGCTTCATCATCAAGATTGTCATCATGGAATCGTCATCATCGAAATAGTTTTCATCTAGATTTGTCTACGTCGTCATCATCGATATCGTCATCTTCGAGATCATCATCTTCGAGATCGTCAACGTCGTCAACATAGAGATCGTCATCTTCGAGATCGTCATCTTCGAGACCGTCATCTTCGAGATCGTCAACGTCGTCATCATAGATATCGTCATCTTCGAGATCGTCAACGTCGTTATCATCGAGATCTTCATCATCAAGATTGTCATCATAGAATCGTCATCATCGAGATATCATCTAGATCGTCTACGTCATCATCGAGATCGTTATCTTCTAGACCGTCATCTTCGAGATCATCGTCTTCGCGATTCATGAATGCCGTCAACATAGAGATCGTTATCTTCGAGATACTCCACTTCGTTAACATCGAGATCTTCATCATCAAGATTCTCATCATGGAATCGTCATCATTGAGATAGTTTTCATCTAGATCTTCTGCGTCGTCATCATCGAGATCGCCATCTTCGAGATCATCATCTTCGAGATCGTGAATGTCGTCAACATAGACATCATCTTCGAGATCGTCTACATCGTCATCATCGAGATCGTCATCTTCGAGACCGTCATCTTCGAGATCGTCAACGTCGTTATCATCGAGATCTTCATCATCAAGATTGTCATCATGGAATCGTCATCATCGAGATATAATCTAGATCGTCTACGTCATCATCGAGATCGTTATCTTCTAGACCGTCATCTTCGAGATCATCATCTTCGCGATTCATGAATGCCGTCAACATAGAGATCGTTATCTTCGAGATACTCCACTTCGTTAACATCGAGATCTTCATCATCAAGATTGTCATCATGGAATCGTCATCATTGAGATAGTTTTCATTTAGATCGTCTGCGTCGTCATCATCGAGATCGCCATCTTCGAGATCATCAACGTCGTCATTATAGAGATCGTCATCTTCGAGATCATCATCTTCGCGATTGTCAACGTCGTCAACATAGAGATCGTCATCTTCGAGATGGTCTACATCGTCATCATCGAGATCGTCATCTTCGAGATCGTCAACTTCGTCATCATAGAGATCGTCATCTTCGAGATAGTCTGCTTCTATTATAATCGAGAGCTTCATCATCAAGATTGTCATCATGGAATCGTCATCATCGAAATAGTTTTCATCTAGATTTGTCTACGTCGTCATCATCGATATCGTCATCTTCGAGATCATCATCTTCGATATCGTCAACGTCGTCAACATAGAGATCGTCATCTTCGAGATCGTCTACTACGCCATCATCGAGATCGAGATCTTCGAGACCGTCATCTTCGAGATCGTCAACATCGTCATCATAGATATCGTCATCTTCGAGATCGTCAACGTCGTTATCATAGAGATCTTCATCAAGATTGTCATCATGGAATCGTCATCATCGAGATAGTTTTCATCTAGATCGTCTACGTCGTCATTATAGAGATCGTCATCTTCGAGATCATCATCTTCGAGATTGTCAACGTCGTCAACATAGAGATCGTCATCTTCGAGATGGTCTACATCGTCATCATCGAGATCGTCATCTTCGAGATCGTCAACTTCGTCATCATAGAGATCGTCATCTTCGAGATAGTCTGCTTCTATTATCATCGAGAGCTTCATCATCAAGATTGTCATCATGGAATCGTCATCATCGAGATAGTTTTCATCTAGATTTGTCTACGTCGTCATCATCGAGATCGTCATCTTCGAGATCATCATCTTCGAGATCGTCAACGTCGTCAACATAGAGATCGTCATCTTCGAGATCGTCTACTACGTCATCATCGAGATCGTCATCTTCGAGACCGTCATCTTCGAGATCGTCAACGTCGTCATCATAGATATCGTCATCTTCGAGATCGTCAACGTCGTTATCATCGAGATCTTCATCATCAAGATTGTCATCATGGAATCGTCATCATCGAGATATCATCTAGATCGTCTACGTCATCATCGAGATCGTTATCTTCTAGACCGTCATCTTCGAGATCATCATCTTCGCGATTCATGAATGCCGTCAACATAGAGATCGTCATCTTCGAGATACTCTACTTCGTTAACATCGAGATCTTCATCATCAAGATTGTCATCATGGAATCGTCATCATTGAGATAGTTTTCATCTAGATCGTCTGCGTCGTCATCATCGAGATCGCCATCTTCGAGATCATCATCTTCGAGATCGTCAACGTCGTCAACATATTGATCGTCATCTTCGAGATCGTCTACATCGAGATCGTCATCTTCGAGATAGTCTACTTCGTTATCATCGAGAGCTTCAGCAAGATTGTCATCATGGAATCGTCATCATCGAGATAGTTTTCATCTAGATCGTCTACGTCGTCATCATAGAGATCGTCATCTTCGAGATCATCATCTTCGAGATCGTGAATGTCGTCAACATAGACATCATCGTCGAGATCGTCTACATCGTCATCATCGAGATCGTCATCTTTGAGATGACCTACATCGTCATCATCGAGATTGTCATCATGGAATCGTCATCATCGAGATAGTTTTCATCTAGATCGTCTACGTCGTCAACATATAGATCGTTATCTTCGAGATTGTGTAGATCGTCATCATCGAGACCGTCATCTTCGAGATAGTCTACTTCGTTTTCATCAAGATCGTCTACGTCGTCATCATCGAGATCGTCATCTTCGAGATCATCATCTCCGAGATCGTGAATGTAGTCAACATAGACATCATCATCTTCGAGATCGTCTACATCGTCATCATCGAGATCGTCATCTTCGAGACCGTCATCTTCGAGATCGTCAACGTCGTCATCATAGAGATCGTCATGTTCGAGATAGTCTACTTCGTTATCATCGAGATCTTCATCATCAAGATTGTCATCATGGAATCGTCGAGATAGTTTTCAGCTAGATCGTCTGCGTCGTCATCATCGAGATCATCATCTTCGAGATCGTCAACGTCGTCAACATAGAGATCGACATCTTCGAGATCGTCAAGGTCGTTATCATCGAGATCTTGATCATCAAGATTGTCATCATGGAATCGTCATCATCGAGATAGTTATCATCTAGATCGTCTACGTCATCATCTAGATTGTCATCTTCTAGACCGTCATCTTCGAGATCATGATCTTCGAGATCGTGAATGCATTCAACATAGAGATCGTCATCTTCGAGATAGTCTACTACGTTATCATCGAGTTCTTCATCATCTAGATTGTCATCATGGAATCGTCACCATCAAGATAGTTTTCATCTAGATAGTCTACGTCGAGATCGTCATCTTCGAGATCATCAGCTTCGAGATCGTCAACGTCGTCAAAATAGAAATCGTCATCTTCGAGATCGTCTACTACGTCATCATCGAGATCGGCATCTTCTAGACCGTCGTCTTCGAGATCATCATCTTCGAGATCGTGAATGTCGTCAACATAAACATCGTCATCTTTGAGATCGTCTATATCGTCATCATCGAGATCGTCATCTTCGAGATAGTCTACTTCGTTATCATCGAGATCTTCATCATCAAAATTATCATCATGGAATCGTTATCATCGAGTTAGTTTTCATCTAGATCGTCAACGTCGTCATCAGAGAGATCGTCATCTTCAAGATCATCGTCTTCGTTGTCGTCAACATAAAGATCGTCATCTTTGAGATCGTCTACATCGTCATCATCGAGACCGTCATCTTCGAGATAGTCTACTTCGTTTTCATCTAGATCGACTACGTCGTCATCATCGTGATCGTTATCTTCGAGATCATCATCTTCGAGATCGTGAATCTCGTCAACATAGACATCATCTTCGAGATCGTCTACATCATCATCATCGTCATCTTCGAGACCGTCATCTTCGATATCGTCAACGTCGTCATCATAGATATCGTCATCTTCGAGATAGTTTTCATGTAGATCGTCTTCGTCGTCATCATCGAGATCGTCATCTTCGAGATCATCATCTTCGAGATCATCAACGTCGTCAACATAGAGATCGTCATCTTCGAGATCGTCAACGTCATTATCATGGAGATCTTCATCAGCAAGATTGTCATCATGGAATCGTCATCATCGAGATAGTTATCATCCAGATCGTCTACATCATCTTCTAGACCGTCATCTTCGAGATCATCATCTTCGAGATCGCGAATGTCGTCAACATAGAGATCGTCATCTTTGAGATCGCGTACATCGTCATGATGGAGATCGTCATCTTCGAGATAGTCTACTTCGTTATCATCGAGAGCTTCATCATCAAGATTGCCATCATGTAATCGTCATCATCGAGATAGTTTTCATCTAGATCGTCAACGTCGTCATCATAGAGATCGTCATCTTCGAGATCATCATCTTCGTGGTCCTCAACGTCGTCAACATAGAGATCGTCATCTTCGAGATGGTCTACATCGTCATCATCGAGATCGTCATCTTCGAGATCGTCAACTTCGTCATCATAGAGATCGTCATCTTCGAGATAGTCTGCTTCTATTATCATCGAGAGCTTCATCATCAAGATTGTCATCATGGAATCGTCATCATCGAGATAGTTTTCATCTAGATTTGTCTACGTCGTCATCATCGAGATCGTCATCTTCGAGATCATCATCTTCGAGATCGTCAACGTCGTCAACACAGAGATCGTCATCTTCGAGATCGTCTACTACGTCATCATCGAGATCGTCATCTTCGAGAACGTCAACGTCGTCATCATAGATATCGTCATCTTCGAGATCGTCAACGTCGTTATCATCAAGATCTTCATCATCAAGATTGTCATCATGAAATCGTCATCATCGAGATATCATCTAGATCGTCTACGTCATCATCGAGATCATTATCTTCTAGACCGTCATCTTCGAGATCATCATCTTCGCGATTCATGAATGCCGTCAACATAGAGATCGTCATCTTCGAGATACTCTACTTCGTTAACATCGAGATCTTCATCATCAAGATTGTCATCATGGAATCGTCATCATTGAGATAGTTTTCATCTAGATCGTCTGCGTCGTCATCATCGAGATCGCCATCTTCGAGATCATCAACGTCGTCATCATAGAGATCGTCATCTTCGAGATCATCATCTTCGCGATTGTCAACGTCGTCAACATAGAGATCGTCATCTTCGAGATGGTCTACATCGTCATCATCGAGATCGTCATCTTCGAGAGCGTCAACTTCGTCATCATAGAGATCGTCATCTTCGAGATAGTCTGCTTCTATTATAATTGAGAGCTTCATCATCAAGATTGTCATCATGGAATCGTCATCATCGAGATAGTTTTCATCTAGATTTGTCTACGTCGTCATCATCGAGATCGTCATCTTCGAGATCATCATCTTCAAGATCGTCAACGTCGTCAACATAGAGATCGTCATCTTTGAGATCGTCTACTACGTCATCATCGAGATCGTCATCTTCGAGACCGTCATCTTCGAGATCGTCAACGTTGTCATCATAGATATCGTCATCTTCGAGATCGTCAACGTCGTTATCATCGAGATCTTCATCATCAAGATTGTCATCATGGAATCGTCATCATCGAGATATCATCTAGATCGTCTACGTCATCATCGAGATCGTTGTCTTCTAGACCGTCATCTTCGAGATCATCATCTTCGCGATTCATGAATGCCGTCAACATAGAGATCGTCATCTTCGAGATACTCTACTTCGTTAACATCAAGATCTTCATCATCAAGATTGTCATCATGGAATCGTCATCATTGAGATAGTTTTCATCTAGATCGTCTGCGTCATCATCGAGATCGCCATCTTCGAGATCATCAACGTCGTCAACATAGCGATCGTCATCTTCGAGATCGTCAACGTCATTATCATCGAGATCTTCTTCATCAAGATTGTCATCATGGAATCGTCATCATCGATATAGTTATCATCTAAATCGTCTACGTCATCATCGAGATCGTCATCTTCTAGACCGTCATCTTCGAGATCATCATCTTCGAGATCGTGAAAGTCGTCAACATGGAGATCATCATCTTTGAGATCGTCTACATCGTCACCACTGTCCAGAAGTGGAGAAAGGCGGATTGGTTGCTCCATCTCAGTGCGTTACTAAAGGTAAAGCGTTGGATGTGTATTCACGTCCCCCCGCGAACAAGGTGTTAGATTATGACGCGCTAAGACCTGCACTCCTAAAGAGATTTGAGTTAAATGAGCAAAGGATCCAGAAGAAGTTTAAATATAGCAAACCCGAGAGAGGGAAAACATTCGCCCATTGAGGAACGATCCCATTTTATTATATCCGTTGAACTTTGTGCACATTAGTAGGGTAGAGTTTTTCATTGTTTTAGTTTACTTTTTTTGAGGTGGACGTAAGGGTGTGAACTAGGGTGTCAGAGATTCAATCATCATTAATTTGCATTGTAAATAAACATCCCATTCATGTGATTGTGTTAAATGTCTTTAGTAGATCCAATCCCACCCGGTTTCATCCTGTTATAGAATCTTCATTGTTTCTTGCTGGTTACACAGCTTGTCCCATTTTCACCACGACTATGTACTAGCAATAACTCGATATTATGTTCTTGCTCGTAATTTTGATGAAGTCTAATGTTTTCATATTATGATTTACATTAACTATCCTGTTTTCCACGCACATATTTAATGAAGTGTTACTATTGTACTAAGATTTTTACACACTGGATAGAGCCCCATGTCCGGTAGAATAAAAATACTATTGTTTTTTTTTTTTTCGTGTTTTAAAATTTGGGTATATAATATTTATATGCCGTTTGCTATACATTTTTGGCTTTAACATGAAAAAGGACACTATAGGATTTTACCTATCATTGAAGTAAAAGGAACAAGAAGAGTAAGCACAGAGTAAATCATCCCTTCAAATGAACAAGCAAATCTAAATCCTGTTTGATTGCAGTGATTACATAATAGTAAAATTATAGATACAAATTATGGCAACTTCTCGCAATGTTCTTCAAATTTACTGCTGGAAAATTCAGTTTCTTTATGAGAATCATATTGCTGAAAATTTCATAACATTAGCTTTCCTGTTTAAAAGCTTTTTTTTTTCTTTTTTTTTTTGAAGTAGTAAAAAAACAACTTTTGAACCGTTTGTATGCAAGTTAGTTTATTTACAAAGAAAAAGAAAACTGGATTTGAGCATATAACAAAGTGGAATAGCTTTTTGACTAAAAGCGTTTTTTTCTTTATTATAAATAATATGGTATTATTCACGATGCTTCTAGTATTGTTTGGTTTTGCAATGTCCACTACATGTCAGTAAGTACGACAAGTGTTTCAATTTACATGCAGAATGAAATTCTTCAATAACAAAGTCTACTTTAAGAACTGAAAAAGGTATTACCTGTTGGTTGCTCAGCACGTAAATCATAGATAGTGTTTTACACACGGATTCCTATCACATGAACCACACTGCATACCAGCCAGCGCCGATAAAGTAGATTAAGCACTTGTCAACATCGTTCCACACTCCTCAGTCAAATAGTAGGTCCACTGTTTACACTCATAGTCTATGCAATGTCATCTACAGACTACACATTGATTCTCCTGTAGGAATTGTATTCTTCACAAGCTTGTTCTTTGTTAACAAAATGCATGGTCGGTCAAAAAACCTCATGCTAAAAGAGACAAATCAAAGTCTAAAAAGGAAACAACATTAGTAGTTTTTAATGTAAATAATAACTACAAATTCGCACACATCATTTGATATTTATAGGATAGATCATTAAAACACAAACTGATTAACAGTCAGATTGTGTAATAAAAAACAATAGTAACTAAAATATGATATACGACGTGTATAATAATTAATATCTTCACAACTTAAGTACATTGTTTCCTTGCTTTAAAGAATTTCCAAATACAACGCAACTTCACTTAACCGCGAAAGAGGCCTGATAATGATAAAGTACTTTGTTATAACGAGCACTTTCATGTAAGCAAACGAATCATATAGAAATCAAACTCTTCGTTGTCGCAATGGAGATGTATGTCAACATAAACCTCGACAAATGAACAAATTGCAACAACTTAATGTTCGTCGAAAATCGAATAATATTAGTCACATAAGTAGATGTAAATGTAGTAAATTTTGGTTACAACGATACCAATAGCATTCTAAGAATTACTAGTATATTGTTATCTCTAGATCTCGCTATAACAGTTGTTGTTGTTGTATGTATATATGGTGGCAACTATATCTGGTGGAGGAAGAACCCAGGAAAACCCCGGGAAGTACAACTGACTCACGGGAAGCTACTGGCAAGATTTCTCACACACCCACGTTGGCTTGGACCGAGACCCGAGCCCACGTGGACAGATGTGAGATGTCAGTGACCTGTAAGGCAGTGCCCTAGACCACTCGGCCACCCAGGGCTCTTCGCTATAACAGAATATATATATATATATATATATATATATATATATATATATATATATATATATATATATATAATGGAAAGAATCATGCGATGTACATCGTTATACCAGATCGCTGATTGTGAGATCTTTATATGCAGAATTTACTATATTTAGAATGAAATGACAAACTCATGAAAACATGAGAAAAGCTTCTGGATCTGGCATAAACATCAACCCAATTTCGATTAAATGTCCTTGCGTTTCATAAACGCAGCTGATGAAATATAGAAGTGACTGTAGATACAAGTGGAACATTGGCAAAGGTGTCACGTCGGTCTCGCAAATTACCCGTGCTGGAGATGGCAATATGACTAAGTTATTCTTCCTTGTACACCTTTATTCGTGCATATGAATCAGCTACAGGTCTAAAACTCCCAAACAAGAGTCATTACTCTTGTAGATTTAACACTTGACATAGAAAATGTATTTTATTCGGAGTTGAAACCTCTTGGCGCCCAGATATTTACAATTATATACACGTAATTGTGCAAAGAAATAAAACATAGATCCTACTGGGAGAAATCATATTGAATTTTCGAACTGTTTTTTAGTGTTGCACGGGTAGGTAGGTAGATATCAACAGCATTTGCAGATAGGAAGGTAGGTACAACCATCGCAACCATGTTCCAATATATGCTAATTTAACTGCTGAGAAGTTTTAATACCACGTGCGTCTCCCCATTTTGCAACCGCCTGCCTGTTACCACAAATTGTGCACCGGCTAGATACACTCTTTCTCTTTCACTATACTGTGCATACTTTTCAATATCTCTTGGTTGATGCGTTGAACCCGTTGTGTTCTTAATGGTAAAGGTTACGCTATGCTCACTTTTTGCACTGCATGTAGGGAAAGCTTTGGCTTTTTAAAAATCCACAGAGGATGAAACGAAGGATAGCCATTTAAATTTGACCCCTACCTGGTATTTTTCCACATCTTTTCCACTCAGCAACATCTTTCAGTAGGTCTTGGCATTTTCGCGCTTCAGCTCTCTCCAGAAAACGAGAAGTATCTGGTACATAACCGCATATGGACCCATCGCAAGATGATTGGCTGAAGGTTTGTAGTCAGACTCTTTTTGTCTTCGAAGAACCGTATTCATATTTGTATAGAGATACATTGATTTCTCAGTGTAAACATTTACGATTGTCTTGTAAAATTTCTGTCTGGACGTACATGCTTTGAATTCTGAGGTCGATTCTTCACTGACCACTTACAGGGAGTCATGAATTTCGTCGCGCACTTCCTTCCATCTATTCTCCGAAGTGTTCAGATCATTGAAAATATCTCCAAGTACCGATAAAATAGACTTCTTGGGGTCAATGTTGTTGGGATGAAATGTGTTCTTGTATGCAGCAAGAGTGATAGGTATCAATCCAAGTCCCTTCAGCTCAATATCTGCATGCCAAGGTTGAAAGGTGTCAATATCTTCAGTCTCTGTTATAAAGCTGCTCTTGTGCTTAGAGAGTATCATCTTGGCCTCATTACACCCATGTGCACTTGCTAGTTCAATCGCGGTTATACCACTTGTGGGACCTATTTCCGATGTACTCTCTTTTGTCATCAAGCTAGAATCACATGCATGACACTTGAGTAGTTTCCGTACAATATTCGGATCTTGCAAGTAGACAGTCTGGTGCAAAACTCCCCATCGACAATTCTCGGAATAGAATTAATAAAGTACGCTTTTTTCGCATTTTCTGGAGTTTCGATTATGGGCCAGACTTTATCCCAATCACCTCTTTTTGCAGATAGTACGAGAGTATTATCTTCTTGCGACTCTAACCTGATTCTATTTTGGAATGCTCTGAAGAATGATACAAAGATGAATTAGAGACTTATGGTCAAATATTAGAGGACAACAATATTGTCGAACAAAATGGATGATCATGTAATGTATTACGTACCGAATGGTAGATTTCTTTTATTTGTCAATTCTGAAAGTTGAGTAGTCGTGTTCAATTTGATTTCATTATCAACATTTGACTAAAGCCTTTACATGTATTCATTAGGGCAAAACAAATAAACAAAATAAAGAAAATCAAAAGCAAGATGAAAAACAATTTAAATTCATTGTATGTAATTCACACTATGAAATTTTTTTTTAGATAAATGCTAATGTGGCAAACATCGTTCTGAGATGAAAAAAAAATAGATAAATAAGCGCAACACCATCACACAAAATCCTCATTAAACTCGGAACAAAGAGACAATCAGTGCACACTTTAACTTTGTGCTTCTGATCGTGGTTTTAAAGAGGATTTTTTTGTGCTTTATTAGAGAAACTTCATTTAAAGTGAAATTCTTCGCAGTTAAACAACTTTCGATTTTAAAAAAATGAACCACAACAGCCCCTTCTTGGCACTCTGTATGTAATATAATTAATTATTATATAAAACTATTACATCATTAAAGGAAGCTTCAATCTGAAAATCACACGAAGGAGATGATGTAGAACAATGACAGTTGTGTCCTGATTAGACTTAACCTATCAACAGCTCATCAATGAAAGCAATGTATATGTAAGATTGCTAATCTTCCTAAATAATGGCATACATATTATTATTATTATCACACTTTTTAGCCTCAGGGACATTGTGGTACCATATATAAACACATAACTTTCTAAACCACTGGATGGAATTTCACAAAACTTTGTAAGTAATGGTGTCCTGTCATAATCATCTGCGAGAGGGGTGTCCTTCTTGGCCCCCATCCCTGAGGTCTTTAGTGTTTTGGGTAAAAGGTAAAATATACCAAAAATTGCATTTTAAAAGATATTCTAACCAAACTTTATATTTGCAATCACAGCAGGAAAACATCATATATTGGATGGATTTTCATTATTACCCCAGAGTCAGTGTTGCACATAGGATCCCAAGGGCAGAGGACACAGCGTCCCCCATCCTCCAAATTAGGGGAATACACACCATTTTAGAGAGACAAAGGAAAATAGTAATACATAATGCACTAATAGTGCTAAAAAAATGAGATAATCTCATTTGCTTCGACAGTTTTGCCACCTTAACTTTGTGGTCTGCACTGTACTATCATATTTTCCTGGGGCATTTACATTATTGCAATAAAGGTTTTATCATGTGTTCCAGTGCCTGATGAAAACATTAACATGTTTGAATATCTGGTTAACCTGAAATGAGCTGCACTTTGGAATGTTATGTTCCGGACCTGGGTCTCATTTAACTTTAGTGCACACTCATTGTCTACCAGTATTTATTAAAATAAATACCCATGTTTTCTGAATTACTTTTCTTTTCAGACTAATAAATCATGATTGTAATTACAACTTGTGCATCTCCATAAATCTTGTCTCTTTTAATATTATTTCAACCACAAAATAAAGTATGTCTTCCTCGCCGTAGGGGTGACTTTAACATCGAAACTACGTTCCACTAACTGCCGTCAAACATTTCACACTCGGCCGACTGCCACAAACCTTGAATGCTTTAATTCCAGATACGTTGTTTTTAAATAGATATTCATTGCCATATTACAGTTTTTATCACCTTTCACGACTTGGGTCATTGCTAGCACCAACAGACACTTGTACAACACTGCTGAGTCACTGTCGGGGGGGGGGGTGAGTCCTGGGAGGGATGGGGTAAGATGGTTGTAATATACAGTGGAAAGCGTGGTGGCAAATCATTGCATTTGCTCTTGTTATTATTATCATTATTATTATTATTATTAATTACATGTAAATCGGTCTATATAATGACTATATTTATGCAATTTGAAACAGCTATTTGATATTTAACAAAATATCAGCTGACTCAGAACCTACGTAAAAGAATCGCATTCTTTCTAAGTCCCACGTCTCGAATAAAATGGGTTTCAAAAGTAAAAAGTATGAATATATGCTTTTATTCATCTCCAAGTCATTTAGTGATAATTATGTTTACATTCTGCCCATTCATATGCCTCAGTTCTTTTTTAGTTTGAAGCGTGTTGAAATATGTTCTTCCCTAGCAAGAACTGCAGACCTTTTGTTCACCTACACCATAGATGTTACAAACATTGCTACTCTATAGAAAGCAGACAATATCTGCTCTTCGCTGCACAGAATCTGCGCTAGTGTGCTAATTATTATTTTTATTTTAGTGTTGTATATCCCTGCAATTGACCAACTGTATTTACTACTATATAATCACGATTTCAAATCACTTTTGCAACAGTGTATATTATTGTTCACTATGCAGTATATTTTGATTGAAAAGAGAGAAATATTGACTTTTGATGCAGATCGACGCAATCAGTCTTTTACTAATGTCATTTTACAAGCGAAATTAACTCGCCAAGCTCGCTACCTGAAAGTCTGGCAAGGAACCAAAATCCAATGAAAAGAAGAAAACCTGGAAAATTCTAGTAGAAAGCAATGCTTGCCATATTGGTCCAGCATATCAATACATACTACGGTCCCAAGACATACTGTATTTTTTTTTTTTTTTTTTAATTACGAATGGCCCAGAATATCAGTGTCTAAGACAGTACCAACATATACAAATACCACGGTGTAGGGTCTTGGGATTGTCCATCTCTCTCTCTCTCTCTACACACACACACACATACACATATGGTTTAGTAATTTTTGGAGTAGTATAGACAAAGAGAGAGCTGGGGCAGTTGCTATTTTTCACTAAATCATGTTTTAATCATATTCATGTAGTTGCTATTTAACATAAGTATGTAAGTAACAGCTAAACATTGTACAGCGGAATAGAAAATATATTTCTAAATTTGTTACTATTTTCATCATTAAAAGTCATTCAATTAATCTATACATGACTTGGTTATCTCCCTTCCTATACTTTGAAACTATGCACCAAAAGTCTAAAACAAAGAGGAAAGCGGAAAGACGAGATAATATGTAAATGAACTAGCGTAATTTCCATTACGCTGTTTGTCCCGCACGCATTTCATGATATAAACAAACAGACGAAGCCGTCATCACGATGCCTTCAGCTGTACACATCCGACTCATAATAAATCAAGGCTTGGCAACTTTACAAAGCTAATTGTACGGCATGCGTTCTCAATGTTTTAGTGTCAGACCTTCTGTGCCCGACTTTAAACCTATTCTTTTCCGAAATGGCATATAAGACAAAATTGACAACAAAATAAATACCAATAAAAGAACAATCTGCACAGAATATTCATCATGGTAATTTGATCTTGTCGTGGGTTTACTTTGTAAAGAAATGTATGGTGGTAGTGTACCCAAGTTTGTGTTAACAACTGAATGACTCAATACATAATTATAACTTCAAACAAAGAATGAAATCTAAAGTCAAACAAAGCAGCTTTTGTTGTTGCCCATATGAATTCTTTGAAATATATTTACTTATGGTTCGAATGACCTGTACTTTAATAGACAACACTCTAGGATTGGTTTGGATACTCGAATGTCACCTTGAAAATACATCGTGAACAAGGTGGGTCTGACTCGTAGATTGTATCCCAAATAGTTTCAATTGTCTCTGTATATATCTACATATTTATTTATCTATGTATTTATCTAATTATCATTTAGCGTCGACAAATACAATCATCTTACACATAGGTATCTACCTTGTTAGAAAATGAATCGGACAACAAAGAAAAATCAAACTGACAATAAAAAGACAATACATTTACAATTTTACCGATGACTATATAATGATGTGTTAGAAATGTCACTTTACCCAGATTGCAGCATCTCTAAACAGTTTAGTTCTTCAAAGAATGTAGTTGATATCGATATGCTCTCATAAGTTTCCCAGACGTCTAAATTAGGAATCGGGATTCCTACAATAAATGATAAGTTACAGTGAATATCTTCTACCTCGCCGGTGGATCTATGGCACATGACATTTTCATTATATTTTGTGTATAATATTGCCGGTGTACATTCACTTTGAGGGCTGTAATTAATGTATGAGGGTACAACAAATTTTAATAATTTTAAAGCTATAATAAGTCAAAAAGAAAGACTATCATTCATTTGCCCTGACGAGTTAATGGAAGCGCATATTCTACTTGCCTTAAAACCAATTTGTCTACTGCTATGGTTGGCTGGTTCTGATTCCTAGCCGACCAGTGGTATTGTACTGTCTCAATACTTTGAAGTAGTTATGGGGGTGTACATGTCTCACATCAATTTCAAGAAGAACCCAAGCTCGAAACACATAATTCACAAATATATAGATATATTTAATTATTAAGCAAGAAAACGTCACGTCATAGCTTTAAGTTAAGAAATTTAACAGGGACAATTTATGAAACAATCCGCTGCTACCTTAAACATTTTGCTCAAAATAGTTTCTGTCAAAAGTTGCATACATATCACATATTTAGACATTACGTAGTAAAAATGATATCAAGAAAATTATATTGTATGCAAAACTAATAATGCTATTAGTCTTTTACACCGGTAACTACTTTGCAGCAAAAAGGATTGCATTGTGCATGATGTGATTTATGACTGCCTATATTTGTTCAAAAATATAAAATTATGTACACCCTCAGATGCTTCTTGTCTTTTGTACCATCATATGTCAGGACATTCCCACAATTCCTTTAAAATGATGTATGAATACCGAGAACAGGTTTTGGAGTTATAAATTTGGAGGAAATGTGAGCTACTATGTTAGTTGTCAATGATAAACTGTTCTATTATTTGTAGGAAAAGAGGCTGTCCAATGTTTACTTCCGGTATCTTAATAAAAACTTCACCTCAATGTTAAGTAACTAATGTGCTTAAGAAGTAATTCCAGCCTGAAACAAAATAGAGAGTTCCTAGCCTTTGATTATCGTTCTGGAGGTGCTAATAGCAGCAGCAAACGGGGGAGGCGGATTACTCACCACAGTGTATTTAATTGGGAGAGATCAAAGTTTATTAAACAAACATTAGGCTATGTTGGAACATTAATATACTGCTGTGTGGGACCCTGCTAAGATTACAGAGTGACTCATCAAATAAATGCAATGATCAATGGCCACTGAAATTCACTCAATATATACATACACCATATATTTTAACAGAGAAATTTCTTCTCAGTCTTCCATTCACTCACAAATAACTTTAAAGGTTGATGGAATGTACAAAATAATAGTAAATAGTAAGATAAGAAGCATTTCAACTGATGGGCTTCTAATAAATACATATCACCAGCAAAAAAAACTCATGTGGGGGTTAAGTGCCTCGTCAAACGCATTCACTTGTGCACTTAGATCAGGATGATTATCTGCATAAGGTTCAAGCTGGTGCTTCTATCAACATGACTGAACAATTAATCTTAATATTCTACCTTGCAACGTGAGACCTGCAGAAAGAAGAAAAACAAAAACAAGTAATTCTGATGCACTTTCAATGCTCAGTTAAAACATGACAATGTCAGAGGAAAAACTGTATTGCTAACTCTAGCAAAATTTGTGAACTAATTAGAATGTTTTTCGCCATGAACGTGAAAGTATTTTCCCGTTTTTAAAAATCATAAAAGACCAGGAATGTGCCTTTACCTTCAGTTGCTAAAGGCGGAGTAACTCTGATTTACCGATTGGAAAGAATGATCCACTTTTTCGACAGTTTACACTCTATCAAAGGAATTTGTGATACACTGCCTTGAGTAAATCATTTTTTGGTGCAAAAAAACCTGGTTTAGCAGTTAGACGAAGCAATGTAACATGAAATTATATGCAAGTTCATTTTACAGTACTACTGAATGATGAACACGCAATGAACATACGTACGTAATAAACCCAACAGTTTAATATTTACCTCATAGGATACATTTGGTTCAACTTTTATGTCCTACACATTCGCCATTTATTTTTCAGCTTTTCTTTTGATATTTCGCCCTTGAAGTTTTAAGATAGACGTATATCATTAATACATTTCTTATTATGGTTTAGGTGTGATATATAAATCTCTGATGTCAACTTTACAGTGGGGTCACGAAGGTAGAAAATAAGTCGCTGTTCTAAAACTTTTATTTTTCTCCCCCAAATATTGCCCGAAAATGCCATATACATCAATATTTGCAAGACTGTTTCATTTGTAGCATTCATCATTCATAATAGTATGTTTATTTATGATTTCTCTTAAGTGTATCTGCTCCTGTGGAGCTAAATTACTTTCAAAATGTGCGACGACATGTTATGCGGGGCTTTTTGTGTTTGTACTGAAATATGAATACTATTCATTAATACAGGAGTGCAGCGCTTGACGCCTACAGAGAAGTCAAGAGAATACATTATAATTCCCATTATGTTCCAATATCTAGTAATGTAAGCCCAAAACATGCTACTTAGTCCTGAGGCAAATAGTTTTAATTTAGAAGTACAAAAAGCAGTTACCTCCCCTGCAATGAGTCTTCCATAATATAGAGTGGTATGGGGCAGAAAGACAAAAGAAGGTCGTATAATGAGCTTAATGCCTAATAATTACTTACATGCATTCAAAGAAACAAAACAATAATAAATCTGCTTGACTGCACCAATAAAATTTTGTCGTTGAAGTCCTCAAGGGTGCAAGGGACAGTTTTTATGCACAAATTTGATACCGCATCAACCTGCGTAAACATTTGAGATATGTAAAATATTGTGTTAAGTATTAGATTGTCTGTAAAAACCAAAGAATTAGAAGGTTTTAACCAAGAACCTTACTTTGTTAAGAAAGAAAATATAATCCCTGAAATAAAGTAGAATAGAATAGAAATTAATTCAATATCGACGATGTGGTATCATATGTAGGTGAATTCTATTCATAATGACTTCCCTGGTCTTTTTATCGTTGGCATTAACATTAATGGTGCAAATTATTGCAACATGTTCAAATTTCGGGCAAAATTCTCAACTGGTCTTAAAGTAAAGTTCACTCTTGAATTTTTGGAACACCCTCTACAATCCCGGTACGTTTTTTTTTTTTTTTTTCATAAATAGCCATCATACATACCCGGTGTAAAAAAAAAAAGAAATAGAAAAGCTAAAAACATAGCTATTTTTGAATATTTCTTCTTTATCTTATAAGCCGTAGGAAAAAGGACACTGCAAACTGTCATTTGCATTTTGATTGAATATTACCAACAACATAATCATTCTAAATTGATATACAATTATGATTTTGATACGGTTATGGATTTTTGTTTTTAGAACATCTTAAATATTGGAATAACTGAATTCCAATAACTAATTATAAAATCTAACAGCGAAGTGAATACTTGCTGTTGAGGGTATGGACTTTTTTAGAAAGTTCTCTGTCTGTTGATTTGATTAATCCATTCCCTTAGGCTAGCTTTTTGGTTGTCATAAAGTGGCTTTATGATCTTTATGCAAGAATGTGACTTGGTGGAAATATTCCTAACTGTCTCAGTAAAGTAAACGAATAAACCAAATCACGTAAAAAGAGACAAAACTGTCTCTAAATGCAGAAGTCTAATTACGGAACAGAACCAGTTACTAAACGTTTTGTATAAAACGGGGAATATGACCTTAATTAAAGCTACCAGACAACATGTCTTATATTTTTAAGTCATCTGGAGAGAAGGCAGATATTTTAGAGCACAAGAGACTCTAAGGTAGATTACAGATATCTAGAAGCTGATGTAAAATTTGCCAAACAATATTCTACTGATTTATCCCTGTGGACCATTCGAAAAAAATATTTAGACATTGACCAACAGAAAGTTGAAAATTACATTTGAAAAATATGTTCCAAGCTATCAAATATAGCTTCGTCTATACTTTTCTGAAATGGCATTTTGTTACTCACTCAACCATACTACACACGGCATAGACGCTGCTTTTGCCTTACATAAATGTATGCCTATCTAAAATATTGGTTTTTATTTTCTCGGCCATATGGAACACAAATATGAGTCATACTAGATGGTTTCAGAGTTTAAAAAAATACTTTACGTTGAACATTTAAGAACGTTCCGACTATTTTTAATAACATTGTCCACTGTAAAATCAGTAATTGGAAAGAATGCAATTGAAAATAATATATACTATATGATAAAAGTAAATTAAAATATCAAAATAATGAAGGTTTATTATCAGAATCTCAAATTACCTATGCTTAAGACCAGCAGTACACAATAACAAATACTGTGTAGGCTGAATTTACACAAACACTGCTTTTCCTTGAGATCAGCATTGCATTGCACACACGGTTAGTAATATCTATTTAAATTCGTTTGTATTGGTATTTACACCTATCTTGCATTATAATGAAAGTTATGCTTCAGACGAACAGTGCACGCTAGCAAATATCGTGCAGACTGAATTACTTTGAATAGACCAACTCCACTTGCCCTTGATATCATCGTTGTCTTACAAACACTGTTAGTCATGTATATTTAAAGTTCATTTTCATGCGTATGTGTACCTATTTTGCATTATTATGAATAAGGAAAGGTAACTTACATGTTGTTCTTCTTTGAACAGATGCGTCTACGATGATTTCTGTCGTGAAAGAAAGAAAGAATAATATTATTCCACTGCACGGTAATTGGTTTTGCAATCAGTAAATGATTTCAACGTGATAAACGTAATTCAATAGGAAATTCGATAATGCCAATCATAGAGACTTTTCAATGGTCTTGACTACGGCAATGCAAAGCAGACGTCTATGTTCATGACGACACAGTGACAGCGACTTCAATCAAATCACTATGTGGAAACTTTATCAGATATGGAGAGGGAAATAAACGTTGAATCAAACTCGAGATTTGTTATTATCAGTATTGGTAGCGTGCCTCGACGACAATTTTTGTATTGGAAAATAACCAATGAAAAACTGTGTTCTCTGCCACTGGTCGACAGTGTGTCAATGTGGAGACACACTCGAATACAGGTGGCTAACGCAAGCTTAATGTTGACAAAAAGCAATAACCTGAAGGAGAAACAGAAATCGTATAGAGTGACAAAAGTTCCTATATATTGTGATGACCGGCCTTGTTAAGTTTCTATAAAATTATTATGCAATGCATAAACTGTGATATTTATATTTGTTGTGTTCATCAAGATCTTTTAATGATTAAACACAAATGGGGTGGGGGTGTATGCATGACCGTCAGCTATTCGTAGACTAGTACAAGTTAAAGGAAATCAAACAACATGTTTCGTTGACTAACAGTAGTCTCTAAATGTACTCTTTTCATGATCATAATTACCTATCAGACACATATAATCTTCAAAATTAGTCGTTTTGATTTAATGAGATAAATTTTTGTATTCAAGTTTGATGACATAAACGCAATCTGTAGCCTCGTTCTGATACCTCTTCCGTTTCCAGTTGTTACCAGGTCAACTAGGGAGAAATACGATGCTACAGAAGAAACTATTTCAATTACGATTTATCTGACTATAAGATGACAAAAATTAGCTTTGTTTAGAAAATATACAATGAGAATAATATAGTTATATCTTTTACTTTATTAATGTGAATAGATAACAATTATCATCTAATGAAATGAAATGGTTAATTTCTTCCCCGCGAGGCTCCCTACCCAGCAGCCAGCGAAACTGATTTTCTCCCAGCCCGGCTGATCTGCATACGACGTATATTGTGACGTCGTTTATAGAGAGAGAGAGAGAGAGAGAGAGAGAGACGCTATTCAAGGAAGAAGGGGACTTCCAGTGGGTGTGTCTAAAGGTTAGTAGGTGAACCCCACAGTATTACCTTGGAACTCAGAGTTTATCTCTGAGAAAGCAGAATAGGAAAACAAGTATAAAATTACATGTTTATCCTTTGTAAGATATTATATATGTTTTCACTGAGATTATTATTGATTGCATGACTGCAATCTATGTGATTTAAATCTTTTCTCAGTGAGACATATATTTGTTGAGTTTATTCTCACTTCTTATGCAAGTGTATCATTTAAAGTCCTAACAATTGAGTGTATAGGGATATATCCCTGGAATTCACTCAGAGGTTGATTTATTTATTTCTATTCAATGATAAATATTATTGAGTCAGTTTGTTATTGAATTTGAGTGTTAGTCACTCTGAATTATTCAATTATACAAATTGTTGAATATTTAGAATTCCAGATAATGCAAGTGTGAAGTCTCTTGTTAATATTGGTACTATGATATTTTTCTACATGGTTTGTGATCCTTGATATAAGAATTGAAGAACAACAAGTCTATATCAATTGTTTTGTTGTTTATTGACACACATATGCTGAATTTATTCTGAATAAATCAATGTAACAAAGAAATTGACTTTCTTGGACTGTCAACAAGAAGAGTAGAGGTTACAAATTATCTGCATTCAACTGGTCATTGAAAACCATTTGATTTGAAGAAAAAACGGCATTACGCTACCCGAGGCCATTACAATATAACCCATTTTGATACCGGACTCTGTTTATCAAACTATAAAAGTGGCAAGGTTAGTAACTTTCAAACACTTCGCTCAACACCTCATGGAGGATCTCAGGCTGCTATTCCCATCCTTGAGGGCACTCTGCCATAATCTATGGCTCATTTCACTCCAGATATAGTTTTCTATTCATCAAGTCGTTTACTTTTCTGTGTTGCACCAAGCTGAAGTTATGGGCCTCAAAATGTAGGAATTGCGCGAGTTTTGCCTGCCTGACAAATTTATCCTCACCTACAGTTAGCCGGTACTTCCGCAGATATGCAACTCTACAACATATTCCTTCATTATTTTGAGAACAGAAGGTGGATAAGTTTATATTTACCATTCACCCGAACCAATTCTCGGAATCCTGTTCCACAGAAGAATTCATATGTGTTTCAAATATCCACCCAAGTTTAAATCCGTGAATACAAAATTCGCTACCTCCTGAGTTAAGAGCGCATTTGTGGCACACTTAATTCGGGGCGATTCACATATCAAGTAGACATGGCTGTGGCGAACTGTAAGTCATCAAAAGACATCACTGTAAACTAGAGTTTACCAAAAGTTGAACACAGTGCACCTGAGATATTTTTACCTAGAGATATTTTTTCAAATTATTGTGCAAATGTGTTTTAATTAATTCAGTTGTTCTAATATTGTAGGATAAATAGAGAATTCGAAACAAATGAGGATGTGTAAAGGCGTAAGCTTGCACTATTCAGAGTATACAGCAGTAATAGAAATATAGAAGAACTTGTCTGAGCTCCGACATCGTTCCTCTAAATTATCAGTTTAATAAAACAACATGTATGTCTCCCAAGTCCAGTCTCGTGTACCTAGTAAAGATAACCAAACGTTTTCATCGATACTATAGTTTATCTAAACATTTTTAAAATTAAAAATAATTTTACAAAATGCAACCTTACTAAAATATAAAAGCCGAGACCAGTCAAAGTTTGATGTATTATTAATAATGGTCATTGTGCCATACACAGCTAAGTAACAGTAAAAACATTTTTTTAAAAACTTCTCATGTACAAATTAGAAACATATACTGTTCTAAATATATAGCACCTTTACAATTTCAACAATACTAGTTTCAAAATTTGTCTATTAAATTGTATTGCACTGTTTAGTATCAATGAATACATACATTTAGTAAAATAGATTGAATTATTCAGATCTTAAATCTTAACACAGAAATATAAGGAAAAGAGGGAAAGATTTTTAACACTTTTGTATAATTTGGTAATTTTTGGCAGAGTGGAGAACGTCTTAACCACATTAAATTTGCAAAAATATAAATGAAAGTTATTGTTCCTAATGATTACCTTTTTAAAAAAGCAACTAACTGAAATACAAAACATTTTCCATAATTTGGAATGCTTTTTAGAATTTACCCAAGATATTTTCCTTGAAGTATTTCATAATCTGTTTGGAGGATAAATAGGATCTCATTTTATTTCCATTCACTGAAACAAATACCAAAGAGATTTTTTGTGCAAAATGTGTTAAGTTTCCTTAGATTGTGCAGCACCCAAACAGTTAAAGTTAATTTGAAAACAAAACCACTTTTAGTTTTTTTCCAAAAAATGAATTTCAATCATCAAAACCAAAGGAATGATGTTATCACAACCTTTACACATTTTACAAAACAACTGTTGATAAATGATGCTAGTGGATGATTGTAGTAAAGAACCAACCATCCATACACGGGACAAAACTTGACATTTTCTTAACTGTGATTCGGTTAACTTATTATTTAAACCCTTGACTAATTAAATGACATCTATCTTTCCACATTACTAGTCCCCTATTAAAACAAACCAAACACAAAAGCCAAAGAAAAAATAATGTCATCAAATTTAGATGTGCTGTTACGACTAGGGGTAATGTAACAAAAGAAAAGACTCAAACAAGCTTTTAAGATTTAAAATACAAATATTTAATTTCCTAAAATATTAAAATATTTGAACAAACAATCAAAGTGAAAGAATTAAAATGACTTACAGTATAGAATATCCTTAAAAGTCCTAAATTGTTATAAAGTTCACTGATCCGGAAGTTAATCCAAATGTTCCGAATGAAGGTAGGTTCCGAATGAAACCTTTGCTGTACTGATGTGTTAATAAGAATCAGTATATCCAAGTTTTATAAATTCCAAATAATCCCTGTGAATGGAATATCACAAGTTCTAGAAATGTTTCCGATAATTCCACGGAGCTGTATAATTACTAAGGTTCAAGACACATTACTGAATCCTAAATGCACTGTATTAAAATATATATATATATATCTCTGAAGTAGAATATCCATACACAAAAAGAACCAAATTCGTTTATGACCCCTCAGGCTGTCAAACTATGCTCGGAATGCCTAACACAACAATACATACTATTATATATCTTCTTAGTGCGCACAACAGAATAAGGGAAAACTAGTTTAATCTGTATTGCTACTTATAAACATTTTAATCCTTCTATAGAACAACCTTCTCCTAACCAATCAGAAATTAGGTAATGCGTGATACCGCTTAAAGTACCTCTACACTGACATTATTCTTAATCAACAAAATATTGACTATTAACTGGATCATAGAATCAAGGTCAGAAGTTCAACTCTCACGCGCTAAACCACGTTATATACTAATGGTACAAGCTTCCCAAGTCCAATGTACTGAGTGAAATATTGATCCAATCGACCGTATGTGTAATGACGGCAAGACGACAGCTGTTAGACTAAGAACTGAGATCACAAACTAATAAACTATACCATTATTAAAAGAAAAATGATATATAATTCCGTAACAGTGCAAAAACATTTTTTATAAAGCATAAATTGTATTTAGAACTGAAATATAAAGTTAATATCCAAAGCAGGTTGTAAATTATTGTGAAATTCACTTACAGAAGAACGACAACATGATGCAAGAGGGGTGACCAGTTTTGGTCCAAAACTGGCTATCATCCTATTTTGTCCATTTACATGGCAACCAACCATTTCCCTCATTAACAGCTGACTTCCACCACGATTAATTTAAATATCAAGAAAAAAAATATCTACAAGAAACTTAAAACTTTCCCCAAACAAAGGAGAACTAATATTTCTAATTCAAAACTAAAAGGGACAGGTAAATGGGAAAAGGGATTTACTTGCAGAATAATGCAAACACCTTGCATAAGAGGGCACCAGTTTTTAACCAAAACTGGCTCTCATCCTATTATGTCCATTTACTTGAACATCCAAACACTTCCTTTATGAATAGCTGACTTCCACCATGAATAATTTGAAGGGAACAAAAATTCCTAAAACCCCAAACAGCTACCCCCCAAAATGAAAACATTTCCAATTCAAAACTCATTAAGGTGAAGAAGGGTTTTCATTCTCTCATACTAATTCTTAGATTCACGAATCAGTGTGAAAAGCTTCATCAAAAAGGTGATTAGGGTTAAGTTTGAAATTGAATTAAAAAACGAATGCCAAAAATATATGTAAGCATTTTACAGCCAAGTAGGAAAAAAATCATGAAAAGAAGAGTCCCGCAATGAGTAAACTAATCAATCTCTTGACCATTTGTTTCCTACTTAAGATGTGAAAATGAGAGTAAAGTGAATATTTTATTAGTCTTCCAGTAAACATTATAAAGCAAAACCAAATGACTTTTTATATAGTTTTCTGGCCTTTTTTCATTTTGTGTCGCCTTTTTTTTCTACAGATTTAAGTTTTTATGGGCAGATTGGGATAATCTAAAATCACAAGTCTAGAAAATGTAACCATGTGTTCTGAAAATTAATACTTTACAACCCAAATTGTGCATGCATTATGTAAACAACTGGTGGCTGGGGGAGGGATGAAGGAGTTGCACAAATTCAATAATTCCAAATTAGCAGAATTATCTACAGTGTACTCCCCGTTTTTTCAACACCATAGCAAGCAATTCTTTTTTTTATCTAAAGCTATTTAATGCAGAAAATAAGAATCGTGTTATCCAACAACTAATCTTGATTTTACCTGCCTGTATAGAATATTCTCAATACTCTACCTTCATTTTATCACCAACTTTATAATAAAAGACCAGTTTAGGAATGAATGGAAAAAGCTTATGGTAACTTATTCCTTTGAACTTTAGAAACAATTTCTTTACAATATAATTTGTTGCCAAATGTCTGATATTATGATAAAATACACAGTAATCATAACATTAGATTTTGAAATGATTGGAACCCGATCCTAAACTTGTACAACAGAACTGATGACACATACTAAATTATGTTTGGTATTAAGTATATCATGGGAATACTTGTGGTTATTCTTTTTGTGTAATCATTCACACATAAGATCTAAAAACAAAACCAGCATAGGAAAATAATGGATAAGAATAAACTGACATTAGGTAAATTAATTTGTATAATTTAGAATTTATGTAAGTAACCACACTAGGGCATAATAATTTTACATCAAAGAATTCTAATTGAACATACTATGGTTAATTTGAACTGTGGTTACAGATAATTAGCAAAACAAACTTCTTGTACATAACATCCCTGGGCAAATCTTCAAAATTTAGGTTGTTTACATGAACAAATAAAATAAATAAACAACAGTAAACCAAAATGAATAATTTCCAAAAACATCCACTAAACAGTCAGTACATAGATATGATCACAGTTGGTGAAAGGAGAATTAAATGAGAGAAAAAAGAACTAAAGAAACCGTTTACATTTTATGTGTATGCAGAAAAAAAACTAATATACAGGAAGACATGTTCTCGCATAGTGAAACCAAGGTGCTCAAATTACAAAGAAATTCAAAAGGCTTGCCTCTGATTTATAATAACACAATGGAATATACGTCGGCCAGTTTTCCATAATCCAATCAAACTACTTGAGTTAGATTTCGATTTAATTTTGACAAGACCAATATCTTAAAACTATTTTAAAAACGTTTTAACACTTTTATATTGGGAAAAATAGATGCATACAAATCTGAAAATCAAAGAGAAGATCATTAGTGAATCATTTTCATTCAATATCATGTGCAATGAGAAATGGCAAGTGTGAATTAAAATGCCAGCATGCTATGACATCTAAAATATTAAAAGAATATTACAACTGACAAAATGACAACGTGTTTGAAACAGATGGGATACATTTGCTAAAGAATTCATCCCACTTTAAAGGTTACTGACAAATTATTCTTTAAAATAATGGAGATTTGACATCTGTTAGCACTAATAATTTTTCACTGATAAGTCAATGTTTGAAGACAAACACCATTTCCCACTTTTTAAAAACATTTGCCTTGAAAATAAGGATTGGATTGATTTTGTCCTTGAAATTAAACACATCCTGCTTCTTAGTTATAAAAGATGACAAAAGCACTATCATTATCATGCAATCATTTAGAACCTTTTTCATCATTTGATATTGTATGCTCTCCTTATTGTTTGCAATCCTGGAGATCTCGTTTCCTGTGTAAAAAAATATAAGGAAATTCGGAGATTTAACAGGTTTGAATAAAACATAAAGTTTTCAAAAATTAAGGAAGGTCTTAAGATAGTAAAGAAAATAAGTTCATGGAACATGTTCAATATGATGGCAGATGAAGAACAGTGCCAATACTTACTAGTATATGTAGAGATGGAAAGTGTAATGATATTTATTGAATGATATCTTGTATTTTCATTGTATTCACCACCTAATACTACAAACAAATTATAAATTAAATGAAAACATGTATGCGTACAAATTTGGACTTTTTGAGACTTTGAGTTTTATTCATACAAACTTTTTTAGCATGATTAAGCAAAATCCACTAGAGACAAGTGAGCTATGCTAGGCATGTTTGTTAACACATGTAGATGACCTGAGTATACAAAACTTAGTCCACTGGCCTTTCATGTCAACTTAATTATGTCAAGGGAGGCAACATATACTAGTATTATAATAAACTTTGTACAGCAGTATATATATATATATAACAGTAAATAGGAAAATGAACAAGAATATTTAATGGAATTATGTTCTTTCATCTGATCTTATGTTAATTAGTATTGAATCAACCTGCCACGCCATCGGTCTTCTACATGTTAATAAATTAGTTATGATCTTGTTTTAGTTTCAAAAACAAACTCAAACTCCCGACTCGATAATCATAAAAACATACTCAGAGAATAGTCTCTGGATTTCATTTACATGAGTGAAAAATGAAAAAGTACCAATGGTGCTTAAATCATTGAAGTTAAAACTAAAGTTTTTAATTTTTTTGTCTCTGGCTGAGACTTTAACTAATACAAAAACAAGGGTTCCACAGAAAATTGGTCATATTTGCGTGACCTGTTTTATGGATTATTGTCCAAGTGCCACGTTCACTTTTTTAGATGTTTCAGATTTAACAACTAGAGTTAATCTTGGAACAACAAACGTAGCACATTACATTTGGAATGTTCAACCATCTTTGTTCTTGTCCACTCCCACTTTAGAGACCACATGAGTCCTCCACCCGAGAACAGCATTTGCGAACAATGTTCTGGACATTAGGTCAACAAGAACTTGCCAACTGGAATATAATTCATATTAAAGTAATGACTTTTTTTTTTAAAATCAAATAAAACAAAGTCTCAATTTTCAAGACACCACCACTGCTCTCAGTGCTACAGCAATATCTATGTTTCATTACCTGTGATAAAAACTCCAACAACAAATTCAAATTTATTCCCATTAAGATTCATTCACTAACCTTTTCTTATTTTGGGGGGCTGTTTAGCTCTCTACCCTGGGCATGCCATGCTGTTTCTCCTTACAAACAGCCTCTGCTACAAGTATAAAACAAAACTCATGATAATCTATCAAACTTAATTGTACTGCGATCTAATAATTCATGGTTACTTCTGTTGAAGCCACATGTGGTCATTATAGTAATCTCCGAGGAATGCTTTGCTATTGAAACTGATATACTGATAATCTTGTTATTCCAGCGTCACTTACTCCATGTAATAACACAATATTAAAAGTAGCTGTCAATTAAGAAGACAAGAACTTGAAGGAACTATCACCAATTATTCTTATCAATATGTTGTACATGAGTAAGAGTTTAGGAAAGGACCTTAAATAAACGCAGTCAGGACTGTAACTCACAATCTGAGTGTCCATATAGAAGTGGAGGTGCACCTACAAATCTCATCCAGGGTAGCACTACAATTAATGAGGTCATCAGCTTGTTATCTTGTACCTGGCCCAAGGATAAGATTTTCTTCATCTCATATGACAAAATTATTCTACCACCACTGCAACACACAAAGTGTATCAAATGTTGGCACAAAAACTTTTGCTACTAACATTTTTGTAAACACATTTTAGATATAAATGTGTTTTAATTTAAACTTAACAGTAGTTAAGTTCCATTCAACAATAATTGCTATCATAAACCTGCATATTATGATGACTACAACCAAGTGATTCCTAGTAATTAAATATACGAGTCTGTATTACTCAGCCATCATTCATTGGAGTCACTTCTTACACTTTTCTGTTTTTGTCAGATGGCTGCTAAACACATAAACCAGTTAACTACTCACGATTGAGAGCCTTGGGAGTCTTGACTTGCTCTCTTTCAGAATCTGCAGGATTCTCTTTGGTGATCGCAGTGACAGATGCAACAGTGGGCTGGATGCTAACTGTCGCTTTCTCTTTTGCGGGATCAGATGCAGCTGTTAGAAAAAATATATTATTCAATATTCACGGGTACTGAGTTGTGCAAAGGGCTAGCTTAAAACAAACATTAGCCTACCTAAAACTGTACGTTTGAATTTAAATACAGTAAAATGTTGACAATTCAAACATTAATCACTCTAATCATTGGCATCAATCAAAGACTCACTATGTCCTCGTTTAAAGCATTTTCTTGTCAACGACTCAAAACAACTAAAAAACTATATCCTAAAACATCACAACAATAAGATCTGTTTATCTCTCCATTTCCATTCAGACAGAGAAAGGAAGCAGTTTTGGCAGGAAGAGGATATGGAGCAAGTCAGAAAGGGTTGGGATCAGAAGCAGCGCTCCAAGCACCTATTAAAGTTTAGCAGCAATTATCATGATGCCAATTATCCAGATTATTTTATTGTATGGACTACTACCGTAAGGTAGACCTTACTTTCTGATGTGCATCTCATAGAAGATTGCTAGCTGTGCATGGCCATGTTCACTCTCTCAACTTCAGAAATAAATTAGAGAAAAATAAGCCAATAGCTACTTTATAATTTTGTAAGTGCACTTTCAGAAGAAAAGTAATGCCTTCATCTGTGAAAATTTGTTTGCATATTTCAAGGATAGATAAAGTTAGTGTACTTTCAGATATTTCCAGTATGTTGCTTCAGACAGCATGTTTTTCCTAATACTGACCAAAAATAAATGTAGACATGCAAGGACATGTGAACTTTCTCTACATCTCGAGATTTGTACTCAGAATCACTGAAGCTGAATTATACATGTAATTAGAAAGTTTTCATGTCCTTGTTTTGTTGCCACTTTATGATTCTGAAGATCACCAGAAGGCAACTGCTTCATAGTTTCACTCACCAATTCTGAAATTATAGCCGCAAATGCAACAATTTTAGTCACAACATGGAGCACTGAGTAGTTGTTATGAATCAAGAATTAACAGAGTTTTACTTGTATAAAGAATGGGAAGAGTCATGGGATATTCATCCTCACCCCCACCCCACCCCACACAAAAACAACTGAATTGCGTGCAAGTCTTTAAATAATGATAGACATCACATTATCATTTTTTTTTCTTCTAAAACCTTACTATATCATTCACCATACTACAAAATATAACTGCAGTGTACTCACCTACATCATCTGTTCCTGCAGGAGTCACCCTTCCTCTAGTCAGCTTTCGGCGTAGTCTGGCTCTGAACTCACCCCACTGCAAATATACCATGATCACGGAACTTTGTCAAAATATTTTAATATCCAAATCTTATTTTGAGGTAGTGTACCCCTAATAAACTTTTAAATATGTAAAGAGAATAATAAATACTGATGTCTAAATGAATCTCTCCCATTATTTATTACCCTCATCTTCATGATTCCTATATAGTCTTCATTTCCAACACCTAGTAAAAATAAATCTCAATTCTTCTTACAAATCTTTAATATTTTCCACAATTGTATTACTCCCTTTTGACATTATTTTGAAGTACAAAATTAGCATTTATTCCAAGTCCAGATGGCTCAAACAAAGATATCACATTATATATATATATATATATATATATATATATATATATAGATACACACACACACATATATATATATATATATATATATATATATATATATATATATATATATATATATAGACATACATATCTCACAAACTTTTAATAGATATATTTATAAACGTAATGCATTTATACATCTCTTGAATTTTATAAAGTCTGTATCAAACATCTTAACAAGTTGAAAAAAAAGCCAATATAAATGATGAAGATATTCCATAAATTATGCTGAGATAGCTAAAGTGATAAAACTAACAAAAGGTCCTTAATATTATAACATGGTCGAGGTGGAATTGTTTCTGTTTGGTTACTTTATGGAAAGTCTGATCGAGCTGATACTTATGTGGAAACAACAACACCACATTCAAGTTGATCTTATGAATTCTGATTTAAATGTGTTTCATGTAATATTCCGAACATGGACAAGTGAGAGAGAGAGAAAGAAGAATATGTCAGAGGCACATTTAGTGAGACGTGTCAAATATTAATGTGTGAATGGAAATTGGTGTATGCAATGAAAGTGGAAAGAAGGAAAAATTTTTTTAATCGTTTATAAATTGGAGTCCAAATAATTCATGAAATAACTTTAGTAAATAGTTTACAGCTAATAAGTTGATTCATAATTAATTACAGCAAAAGTATCATATTACCTAAAATGACTAGGTAGTTTGAGAAAGACAGGTAGACAGTCAAACAGAGAGACAGTAGAAAAGTAATACAAACAATACACCATTAATATTGTTATGCTTAAAACCTATCAAAAAGAGGGAATAATGTGGACGCTCACTCTGTTATTTAAGTAAATAGAGATATTTGGTTCATTTAAAGCCCAAAACTGGAAAGGGGAGAAACTGGAACTTCAATGTAACTACAATGGTATTCAGGTTTACCTTCCCTGATAAGCAGACGATCGTAATTCTATATGGGAATCAACGGTAAACACCTTTAGGAGGCGCTCTACAGATATTATGTACTTCTGAGAGAGTGACAGGTGTAAGGTGAAGTTGTTTGAATTTGCAACATGCACAATGAAGAGAATGTTGGCATACCTCTATGCTATTTTCATGTACTGTGGCTGAAATTTCTTTACATATTGTACTTGTGGAAACTGCACATGATCTAAGCATGCAGTTGACAATGTCTGCTCCCATGTGCTCAAAAATCAGCCTGAAATAGTCAAAAGTACACTAATTTCAGCAGTTATTAAAATAGGGAAACAAATTTTGCCAGAGTAGGCAATACCAGCTTCTGAAAGTACAATAAATGAGTAACAAAATATATAAAAAGTAAAAAAAGTTATTTTTCTTTTTTGTACAATTTACCTTTGAAGTCTAGGAAGTGAAAATGATCGAGCAGAGCTAGCAGTTTTTTGATAGGTGCACATCTAAAGTAAGGCCAAGCTGCATCCTCTATAACCCAAATTGCACCTATCAATCATACACCAAAATAAAGAGAATTAAAGGTTCTTTAAATAATACCTAAAAGCCAGGATAACCAGTGAGGAAAACCTGGGTAATTCTTTTTCTGTAAAAATTTAACCCTATGCAAAATACGAAACAGTAGAGCGCCATACTGGCAAAACTCTGGCGCTGTGACTATCTTATAAAGATGCACGAACTGGATAGTAGCACAACTGGTAAATCTATAGATAACTGGTGGATTATGTGGCTTTTTTATGTTGACGGATCGACGGCAAGGACACAACTGCCGGAACAATCACTACGTGTTCTTCATACCCAAAGAAACCAAACAACTGGAAACCAAACGAACCAAATGCGTTTGAATTTTGCACTTGGTAACATATAGCGTATACGGAGAGAGCGGAATAAGTCCAAATGATAACCCAATTGGCTAAAAAACCAAAATAGAGGCGAAATAATTCAGCAGCTGCAGGTAATATGCTGAATCGACTGTACATATAATTTAATAAGAAACAGTACTAACAGGACATCTGCAGTATTCTGAGTTATACAGAGTTAAAGTAATGCGAGTTTTACAGTTCGGTAAATGGATTGGTACACTTCACACTATAAAACTATATACATGTATGATAACACGCCACAGCATCCATCCATACATACATACCTATATTCAATTTGGAAATTTGATATAGAAATTATAACAAATATTTAAATTTGGAAGATATTTTTCAAAACTTTCATAAAATCTTATAATGATTTTACAAGCTATAATTTACAATATATTTATACATTTTATTGACTATCTTAACTTCCTTTGTATGATATCTTTAGAAATTCATAATCAATTTTAGATATCCAAAGATTATTCCATATCTTACATAATGTATATATCTCATAAATTAACTGATATATTATTTTATAAAGTGTCAGCTATCTCTTTGTTTAACAGATATCTTACAAACTCTATACAGCAAGTAATTTTCTTTACAAAACGGCTTACAAATTTCATTCATTTCATTACATATCATTTATAAGAATATCTTATACAAGTTTTTTCAGAGGTCTTATCAGTGTTTTTTAGATATATATTTTTGATGTACCTATTCGACATACAGAGTCTCGATAACGATAGCAAATTGTTTTCGAAATAATAATATAACATCCAGCATCTCCCTCCCTCCCCACCCACCCCCTCCCTCCGCCGCCCCTAGTCTGTAAAGAATAATCTTCAGATCTTCAAAGAAATTTGTAGTGAGCCAAGTTTAAACGTTCACAATCCTTTACATAATATTTGGAGATACATTAGATCCACATAATATAAAATTGGCTTTTATTTGTGCGGCCAGGGGTGGAGCTGAGGTGAGGAAGGCTGCGCTGTTTTTAACAGCGAATAATTACTAGTCTAGATAACACAAGACGGTAAAACCTTCACTATCACAATAATTTCATTTCTTCTCTTGAAATAAATACATACTGGTATATACGAAACACTTACCATCAAATCCCACCATTTCCACCCCAACTGATACCCACCCCCCTCCCTTCCCCGCTTGAAATTCTGCCTTGTGAGCTCCCTTGCATTATTTTGTGTCATCTCCTACTTTTTGATTTTTAAGTTAATGCAAGCACAAGCATATTACTTTCTTTTTTAACCTCATGCTAGTCACTCCATCGCAATTACTGTGACGTTGCTTTGTATCGTCTGCATTGTTACCAATAAATTTCAACATCCCTTGCGCCCACCCAAGGAAACGCGATAGTAATACGAATATTTATGTTTAAAACAAATTTTGGTACTTACCGATTTTCGAAAGCCCCCAAAACACCCTTCAAAACAACCCATATTCCGCTAAGTAATCGTACTAGATACGGGTTGCTAACATAGGTAGGTATAGGACTGTCAGGGGACATAACTGTTTCTGGCTTCCCGATTTCTCGAGCCGCTTAGGTTCCAGAACAGTGGTCTGCTTCTACGGTATATTTTTGATAATTTTGGACATTTTTTAATGCACAAACGTTGGAACCCAACAGAATAGACATCCGGACACATGTTTATGACACTAAGCGGCCCGTGGATTGAAAAAATTTTTTTTTTTAGAAGCATTGAAAATTTCAGAATTGTTATTTCAAAATATTAAGAGAAGGTATTAATCATAAACACCGTAGGTCTTAAGCTGCCAACCATTTTGAAGTTATCCATGTATGTTTCATATTTCTGAGTAATCTCTATTTATCGTACGAAGCCTCAAATTAAGGTTCAGAAGGAACATTGCCGTCTTGACCGACGGCATATATAACATGTGACATTTCAATGAACTGATGAGACAAATTCTAGACTCACCAAATGTCTTTTGTTAAAATCTCAGCAATATTTTTCTTTCTGACTGATCAAACCATAGGCTTCCACCATATACTGATTTTCACGTTACGCCACTACGCTTCCGGATGTTTCAGTAGTCTGGTTGTCAAATATTAGGATCGAAATACCAACTCTCTTCCACGAGGAGATAAATGTGACGATATTTTGTCAAATATTGTACATTCCGACAGCATCATATAAAGAAAAAAAAAAATCCACTTGCAATCGATTCCTTGATAAATTTTATGTTGGAATTGGTATAAGGTGATATATGACAGCCTTAAGTTGCCCAAGATTAGGACCGAAATACCAACTATATTCTATGAAGGCGGCGTGGGGTGGGGGGGGGGGGGGGTAGATATTTTGCAAAATACTGCACATTTGATACTGCATCGTCTAAAAGTTCCATTTGCAATCGATTCCTATATCAATTTTACATTGATATTGATATATTGTTCTACATGACAGCCCAGATTTTGCCAAAGATTAAGACCAAAATACCAACCATCTTCTACAAGGGGGGTGAGAGTGACAATATTTTGGAAAATATTGGACATTTCTGACTATGTCACCTAAAAAAATTCCATTGGCAATTGATTTCTTGAACAAAGTGTCATAGCAAATGCCCAAGCAACCCCTGCAACTGCTGGGGGAGGGAGTGGGGACAAAAAATTCCCATAAAGCAACTTTTTTATTGGCAGGGTGACCCAGAATTTTTTTTGTTGGGGGGGGGGGGAGAATATTATTGCTATGCTACTGCTTGAACAATTTAACACTGATACTGATATATCATTGTACTTACATTACACTCATGATGTGTCATTAGGCAAGGCACATTGCTTGCCTCAGCATGATATAAACTTTCAATGTGCTGCTGCGTTGTAAGATTCCAAAAAAATAACCAAACATGGCAGATCTTAAAAACCCTCTTCATAGTATAGACAGATTTATAGAAGCATACTGTTCAGTCAGCATTAATGCAATCTACATGCATCTTGTGATTTTATCAAGGGAAAAAGAAATAGAATGATTAGTCAGATTTGACATTCGTGTCAAATGGAAGAAGCTGGAGGAATTAAGTTAATTTTGAACAGGTGGTAAGACAATCCAGTATAGAGTAGTTGCATGTCTCTGTAAATGCTGTGAAATGTATTTTGGTTTCATTGACATGATTCTGTTGTTAAGATCCTTTCAACAATCACTCCAGTTATATCACCAGAACTGACATAGTTATTTTATTTTTTAATGTTAAGTGCAGTACAGCAGTTTTGAATGTTGCTATCACTGATTTGATTTGCTTCCATCGTGAATACTGTTTTACCATTGTTAAATACATATAAAATATCTAAAATGACAGAAATAAAAAGAAATATAAATATTTGCAACATTCATATCTCATTCACAAGAGTTCAATATGTGGTATAAATTATACTCTTGTTTACAAAGGACATCATTGTTGTTGCTGAAACTGAAACATGCATCCTACATACACTTTGTACAGTATCAGTAGTACTGAATCATAAGTCAACCTTTCATGATGCATGCAATTGTCATGATAATTATTTTATACACATCAAAAGAATATGACTGAAAATTGGTTGAGTGTTAATCAGTGAAGTACTTGTAAAGAAGTAGATATATGAGATATATGCTCTCCTTTTGAAGCACTTAAGGTTCTGACATTCTACCTAAGAGGTGCTAAAGATAGAAAAACGAGGGGGTTGGGGTGATAAGAATGAACTTTTTAAAGGGTCCAACACCAACAGATTTCAGTTGAACTTGATGACACCAAACACTTATTACAGTCTTGAATATCCCTTATCATTCATATAGGAGTATATACAAGTATCTTGTAACATGCACACACATACACATTTGGAGGAACATCCCCTAAAACAAAGTTACCTGAAAGAAATTAAAGTAGTTTCTATTGACAGCAAAAAACTAAATATTGTAATGACATGGTATTTTATAAAATATTTCAAAAGACAGACTGCATGAATGATAAATACCTTTGTACTAAGAAATGTTTGCTGATTGCTCTGCTTACTGAAAAAAATACTTGAATCATATGTACACCTATTTGTATATAGCTAATTTTTCATAAACTAGTTTTTTGTTAGAGTTACATTATTATAACTTTCTCTTTTTTTATATCTTGTTTGCAGATGGCTTACTTAGAGCAGATGTGTAATCTAAAACTAGCTGTCATGAAATATAACAAGACAATTCTTGCTTCACAGACACCAATTACTGGATTCGAGCCTAGACAAATAGATGCTTTGTACAAGCTGAGAGAGTCCAAAGACTTAGTTGTTGTACTACCCACAGGTTATGGAAAAAATTTGATTTTTGAACTGATTTCTTTCTATCCTAAGTGCAAATCTGTAGTGTTGGAACCTCTCAATGCCATTCTTAATCAGATTTGATCCAGACTTGATGGGTATGTGATACGTGTTACTGAACAATTTCAAGATTGCAGTACTTTATGCATAGGTGAATTTTCATATATTGTTGGTCACCCTAAACACATAGTGGACAAAAATGTTCCTAGGAATAGACGAAGCAACAAGTATGCTTGGTTACTGATCATGGCCCACTGCATTCTGCAGTGGCAGGATGGATATAGACCTGCATACAAGGAGATTAAAAATCTTCTGTCTCTTTTCCCCCGTTTGTACAATCTGTGCTATGACAGCAACTATTAATAAAGCAGCATCAAATCCATCAAAAAAGAGTTGAAATTTTCCAGATGCAACATAATTAAATGAACACCTCTTTTGAGAAAGAACATTAGTTTGCTGGTAAAAAGACAACCTCCCTATACATGTGACACCACACCAACTTCACATTACGACTCTGTTTTCAAATCACTCTTTGAGGACCTTATTCGAACAAAGGAGAATGGGTAATATTTTCCTGTCACAATAGTCTACACCAGACTCATATGGTGCAGTAAAGCTGTTGAACAAGCTAAGCTACTTCTAGGTGATCAGTTGTACAATGGAGAAAAGAAGGAAGTAAACTGCATTGTTGTCCAGTACCACTCTCCACAAGCTGACAAAGTAAATGAATATATTCTACGCTGTCTTTCAAGTAAAGACAATCACATAAAAATCATTTTTGCAACAATTGCACTTGGAATGGGTGCAGGCCTTAGAAAGGTGCATAGAGTGATTCATGCTGGATCCCCATCTTCAGTAGAAGGTATAGTCATCCACACCATAAAAAAGGCCTTTGTTATTGGCATGTTAAGTCCAAAAATCGATACAATTTGATACTTGCAACTTTCTACTGCCTCTGTTATAATAGTTGGAGTCTGTTGGTCCACTAAGAAAATGTCTGTGCACAAAACAGTGATAGAGAACTTACTTCTTCCTAGTGTTCTCAATTATTTTACCAATTCAATTAGTTTTTTTGAGTTACAATCTTGGAAAGAATGCAATGTTTAATTCAAATACGTATAAATATTTCTCTTCTTTCATAAAGTCTGCAGAAAATGGAAATTTTTTCGTTAAAAATTTTTAATATGGAAAATGAAAAATCCGGATCATAGCTGGTAAATCCATTTTTCTATTGACTTGCAACCATATTACTTGCCTTTCAAGCATGAATCCAATACTAGGTTTTCTTGTGTGCTTGACTTCGCATTTATACATATGCTAGTCAGGTGTGCTTTTAATCCATGGATCATCATGTAAGAAGCTATACATTGTATAGAATGTTCTATTTAATACTTTCCAAGTTCTGAGCCATGGACTCTTTGTAGAATAAAGAAATGTATATTTTCACTTCAGAGTATGTTCAAGAGGTTGGTCGCACAGGAAGGGATGGCCTTAAAGCTGAAGCTATTATTTTTACAACAGCAATGACCGGTCTTCAAACTTGCTTGAAAAGGACATGAAAGGATATCTAACACTGGAAAGTGGCTGCAGATGCCAATTTTTGAATGATTATTTTGACTGTCCATATGAGGCTTCTGAATTTCTATGCTGTGACCTTTGTCAAAATGATGCACCCAGCAGTACAAGCGGTATGAAATTTTTAACAGGACAAAATCAGATTGATAGATACCTTGCATTATAGGAATATGTGAAAGCTGATGTATCTGTGTTTTTTTTCTCTGATGTGTGTACACTCAGTTGGTGATAACTGA
This sequence comes from Margaritifera margaritifera, assembly GCA_029931535.1. Lineage (NCBI taxonomy): Eukaryota > Metazoa > Mollusca > Bivalvia > Unionida > Margaritiferidae > Margaritifera > Margaritifera margaritifera. The sequence continues at coordinate 2,006,602 of JAQPZY010001312.1, read as the reverse complement.
CAAAATATTAAATCTTTATTTAATATTCCCTACCCCTTAATCCTACCCTCCACACCGTCTGGACCAATATACTTAAATTGAATGTGTACCATTAACTAGCTTCGTTTAACAACCTTCATAGAATTAATTTGTCTGAAATTCATGCCCTCATCTTTTTTTGTACTTATAAATTTTACCATTAAAAAAATTCATATGCTTTGATTGTAATAAAGATGTTGATCAGGTTATTAGTCTGTCCAGACTTTGAAGTATAGGTGTCAAAAAACACTTTGATAAAACAATTTATTTACACTATGTATGATAAATATGATACACATTGTGATTTGAAAATATTTTATTAATGGTCTTTTTTTGAGAAATATCAGTCTTTATTGTCTGCTTGTTTTGTACAACTTCAAAAGTAGCCCATGTTTCGAAGTCTTTTCTTTTTAGAGGTAAATGAGTTTCTAAACACTAGAGTTATTGTATCATAATAGTTTAGTGTATCATAATGGGTGGTACATCTTTTTTTTGAGTTTGTGTGGCAAAAAATCTATGATTCATTGCTAGATCATTAAGAATCCAAAAGTAGATAGTTCAAAGAAATTGTTGGTGATATAACCAGATTTAATATTTTTTCCTTGTCTTTGAAGGTTAGGTCAGGCAATATTAGCTCTTTTCCAATGGCATTCTTATTGTTGCTGATGTTGAAGGCATATGTACCATAATAAGTGTTGATATTTAGAGCTAATTCTTTAATATTGTTGAGTAATTGAACTTCATTAGTGCATGCTAAGTCATTAAAGCCAAGACAACAGTATAAAAGCCAGATAATGGCATCTGGTCTCATTTTCATGCAGTCTGCTGTCAACTTAACATTGCTTTTAGCCATCCAATTTGTTGTTGATTGGTACAGCCTGATAAATGTCTAAGTGAGACACACATGGCTTGCAATATCAATAATATAATTAATATGTCAGTTAGTATACAGTGCTGAACACAACATGATTGAGTAATTAACAATAGTTTTTACATGCCTAATTTCATTATTATGATAAGGAAACAACACCTGTCAAGTGAATCATGTCTAAATAAACAAAAGGTTCACCGGGAATTTTTTGTCTACTTGTTAAATGCAAATTTTGGCTTTGAAACTTGATTGGTATGTTTATTTTGGGGAAAACTTCTTGAAGAAAGTCACAACGATCTACTTAACATAAATTTTGGATTATTTGGTTTTTGCATTTAACTAAGTTAATAACGTGTAGCATGTACAATCATATAGTTTGCAGCTTTGTAATAATTTTCTGTTTTTATATAGAATATGTATGGTCTGTGTTTTAAAAAATCTTTACACAATAGGAGCTTCATGCAGATCACAGTATGCCAGGGTGAAATGCTTGTTCTATTCTACCTGGTTGGTCAGTGATGAAGGCACCACTATTAGTGATGTGTCCAACAGCTCAACCAAACATGAAAGTATCGACTCAGTATGATCCAATTTATACTTGCACAGTATCTACACAAACAGACCCAGCATTACCAGTGTTGGACATAAGGTATACATTTTGTTACATATACATTACATGCTTAATACATATTTAGAGGTAGAGGTAGTGGGGAAGGTAGGTTTTTAAGCTGGCATTTTAATATGAAATGAAATATAGATAAGTATCATTAATTAGTTGACACATTTTGATATAATTTGAAATATTTTACACTTCATGGCAGTCTACAGATAATTAATTTAACAAATTCATTCAATGTGCATTTTGTGATTTAATATTTTGTCAGTTATCACCAACTGAGTGTACACACATCAGAGAAAATGAACACAGATTGGTATCTGATGACTAACACCATCACATAATTAGTAAATTCCTGAAATAAATAAGTTTTGATTACGATAAACCAAGAGTATATTTAATCCTGGTCTATTCTCAGCTTTCCTAAAGAACTCACGTGTCGATTGTATCCAACAGAACAACGCATTTGAAAGAGTTTAAATTCTAAAACCAATATGCAGTCTTGGCGCGAATATTTCAATATATAGATATTAGAGAATGGCTCACAGCAAGATAGGACAACCTTGAATATAATATTGAATTGTTTAAATTCTTTCTATTTGGCTAACGCGTATAGGTCATTAATTAATATAGCATGACACTTTACATACAGCAAAATAAAATTTACATTCTTTTGTATAAAGCGAATTCCGAATGTACTTTTAAGAAGTTAAAACATGCTAATAAATAGAATTTATAATAAAAATCAAAGATTCATAATCAAAAATGTAAAAGCCTTTGATGTACACTTAAAAAATCGAAATTATCATTGATATAAACGAAGAATGATTCCGTAAATTCAAACCTTGAAAAAGTTTCTCATAAAAGGCACGAAACAAATACAACCCAAAAGTAAGATCTTACCTTATAAGGCTTTGTCTGGCATCGAACTCATCTCCATCAAACGCACAACATTTGCAGTAAAATCGCAAACCACCATTCCTTCATTGATTGTGCGGTAACGTTTGCACATTTTCGGTGAACCCAATTTTTTGCAATTGTGACACTGAATTGCATTGTTAATGCACTGTTTAGCTCAGACGGAGCAAAGAAAATCACCGATTTTGACCAGGATAGAGACTCAACTGACCAAACATGAATTTTTCTACTGTCCTAATAAAGGTGCATTTTGAAGTGAGGAAACAAAAATAGTCCGTAAGTGTCTCTGAATGTTTATTGAGCAAAGAGGTACTGATTTTAAGACATCACTTTTCTGGGCTCCCTTATCAGCACTACTGAACACAAAGGTGTAATAATCCCCGGATGTCAAGTGCATTAAAACCACAATACATGATTACTTATTACACATTGTGGTGTTCAGTAGCAGTGACAGCCCCCCCCCCTCCATTCAGTATCACGAAATAGTACGTCTTTTCTCAGTAAAGGTGCAGAGACATTTTGGCGCTGCTTATTCAACATCCTGCAGCATTTCTCATTTGTATGAGAGTTGACTTGATAAAGTTAAAAGTATTGTAAAAAGAATTACGACAAATTTTGCACAAAATGATGTTTTTGTGCTACCGGTTAAGTTTTATCACGTTAATTGACCAATAAAACTAAACCAGAAATGTTTACAAAAGCGTGGATATATATATATATGTGTGTGTGTGTGTGTAGTCACCCCAGCTGATTTTTAAACACTCTATACGTATATTATTAACATTGAAATAATATGAAAAAGCTTGGAAAGACCTACACAGAATTGTTGTGTAATTTTCAAATACCTCCGTTAAAAATATAAATATATGAAATTTAAAATGCAGCCTGTTTTCTTGAATTTCCTCCTTCTGAAAATGTCTGTATAATGAGTTCATTAATTTACAAGAAGAAAATGAAATTCCATGTTACTTCTGTTTCATAACTTTATTTATTGCCGTAGATATCAATGTGAACTTTGGTTTTCCCATACAATTTTTCGGCAGAATTCGTTTTTCCGGGGCAATATTTGGCCTACCTATTGTAATCAATATAGTCGAAACTACTGTTTGGAATCTACCCCTCGAAAGGTAATTGTACATGAAGAAACAGCCGCTACTTTGACGAATATATTCGAGTCTCAACTGAATGTTTGAATCCTTTATTTGTTCAAATTTATATAATTGATATGAAAAAAATTCAATTGCAGATAAATTACATCCCTATATTTGTCTTAATGTAATTTAAGTTAAATATCGATGTCACCCTTTACTGCAAATGTTTGAGTTGCAAACAAAACCTCAATGTCGCTTCATTTTTTTTCTTCATTTCTCCCGTAACCTTGCTGGTCGTAGGGGCGCCACTGATGACTTTGCGACAATCTCTCTCCATTACGCCCTGTTCTCCACTGCTCTTTGGGACTTTGCAAAATCCATGCCTGTCCACTCTTTGATATTGCCTTCCCATCTCTTCTTCTGTCTGACTCATTTTCTCTTTCCTCTCACTGTGTCCTGTAGGATTGTCTTTGACAGGCCAGTTGAGCTTGAGACGTGACCATACCATCTTGTCGCTTACAAATGCATAAAATTTAACTCGTCTGTATGTTTACATTGCATTAATAAAACTAAGCCAAACTCTTTTTGAAAAGAGATAGAATATTCGTTTTTTTAAGGTATTACACAATTATTCCGGTAATTATATTTATTCCGGTATGCTTTATTCCGGTTAATCTAGTGACCTCTTCTGGATAGGTTGGGTCGAAAATCCGGGCACTTTATCACATCGTCATTTTAGTTCTAGGTGATGGTATCACGGTACCAACTGTTTTTCCATATACCTTAATGTTAACATTTGGTGAAATAAATATAGCTTCTCGGCTACTTTAGCATGCGCGTCACACACTGTCATAGAGAGCAATGCTAGAGTGTCAGTTTGACAAGGACAGAAGCAAGTACCCCATTGCATTTAAGAGAAATACCTCTGCTGGAGCCAAACAGGGGTAATAGTTATCCAGTCACAACCGAGGCATTTTCAGTGATGTGTATCACATTAAAATAAATCATAACAAATACAAAATATGATCTAGATATGAATTAACATAATCTCACATGTTGCCAAGAGACTCAACTTTTACATAATGCACCAATCACAGTTAGTTTTGTTGTTTATTTCTGAACACAATGTTCCCTACAATGTGTGAGATATTCCTGAAAATTTTGGCCTCTAGTTCCCCTGTCAGTCGACCGGGGATCACGCTACACAACACCGTTTATTTAAGGAGTAAGATGTTGACCCAAACAACATAAATATAAGGGTAGATGTCTTACGTTGTAGGACTAAGGTCAGAATGGATTCCAGCGGCAAAATATAACTACATTAGCACTTTGTCTTAGGTATTAAACTTGAATGGCAAATAAAAGTTGAAAGAATGGTTGAGTTTATAGCTTATATTAATGTAAAGTACCCCTAATTTACTCAAAAGGAATACCTTGTGTGTTATTTGTTTTGTAATAAGTTTGCGTAGACTAATAATTTCTTCATCTTAGAAGAAAAAAAAAGACGATAAAAAAGTATAATTTATAAAATCTTCATGATGATTATTGTTTGAATATTATGTGATAACTTGTAGAACTAGTTAAACAGTTATTTTAATTGGTTCACATTCTTAATATCCTTTTTGTAATATTTAGGAAAGCCCAGTTCTGATCCAGATCATCCGGACTATATCCCCGACATTTATATGAGGACCCCAGACTCGTCATTGAAGGGAGCCATGCGACTGAATCGATACGAATCAACACAGAGGAGAAGATTGGTTTTGACAGAGGACAGCAATGCTGAAAAAAGGCGCAAGATTGAAGATGAAGAAAAAGAGGAGGAGGAGAAGGGGGAAAATGATGAGTGTTTGAATGTTTCAGGTGTGGAGATTATAATAGGTAATGATGATAAAGATACCTATGAAATAGATAAATTTTACACCTGTAGAATACAATCAGGAAGTGCTTTGGTTTTACCCGTTCACTGAAGGAGACAGAAAGGAAAATGCTAATGTCTGAAATCGACAACTTGCGATCAGAAAGAAATATGGTCAACAACAAACGTATAGAGACAGAGGCAAAGTTGACAAGACTGCAGCTTTCAACAGAACTAGTGAGTGCAAATAATGAGAAATGCAAGTTCTACACTGGATTGTCGTGGAAAATGTTTCACAAAACTTTTTCACTTTTGGAAAGCAAACTTAGTTCAAGGAGACGAGGAAATGTACCAGCTTTGGAACAGTATTTTTTTACATTAGTTAAACTGAGGCAAAGTCCTTAATTTGAATATTTGGCGGATCAATGCAACCTTGGAAAGAGTACATTGATATATACATTTTGGAAATGGGTGAACCTAATAGAATCACAGCTTGGATTTATAGTTCACTGGCCAGACAGAGATACTATTTTAACTACTTTACAAGCTGTTTTTAACATACACTTTCCCTGCTTGACCAATATAATTCACTGCTTTGAAATCTTCATTGAAAAAGTTAAAGTCTACAAAGCTAAAGCTGAGTGCTACAGCAGTTACAAAAATGATAAAACGGTGAAGTTTTTCATTGTGTGTAATCCCTTGGGATCAGTTGTGTTCTGTCCAACGCCTGGGACGTGTTTCAGATGTTGAAATAACGCACAGATCAGGATATATAAGCAGAGATTTTCATCACACCGGGATCAGATTTTGGCAGACAGGAGTTTTACTCTACAAGAACATATGACAACCGAATGCTCAGCAGAGTTAATCTTGCCAGTCTTTACAAATGGAAAGAAATAGCTTTCTGTTCGCGAAGTAGAACACTCGCGAAAACTGTCCTCTGTTAGAATTCACATAGAGTGATTGCATTCATGAAGTCAAGATTTTCAATTTTGCAAGGGAATTCAGTGTGTGAATTCAATTAAATCAGAAGAACATAATGACTTACTTTCAAGTGTAGATAGAATCATGAGAACATATGCTATTCTCACTAATTTAGGTGATGAGATTGTTCTCAATTCAGACACAAGGGGGAAAAAGACATATACCTTCAGATTATGTAGTTCAATGAATTTCTTTATTAATGGACTATTCATTGTTGTATACTTATGGTAACAATTGTGCTTTAGTATGCAGAATAAAAGTGTTAAATTTCATGTCCAGAATAATATATTTTAAATGCACAAACTTAGTTACTATGTCGAAAATGTGTGATAAATGTAGTGTTACACTTTCTTGTTTATTTTTCTCAGAAAGTTTTTTTTTATATACATATATATTTGAAAGTTCACTATATAAATACATTTTGTTACGACATAAACATGACAACTCACAACTGATGTGTTTGTTTCATTGAATCATAAAAAGTCATTGCTTGCTTGTTCTTCTGCAATCTTTGCACGACCAAATTTCTTTAGGAGGGCGTTTAATCTTGGCACAAGCGAGATGCACCCACTTAAATTTGCAACTGGTCCCATCACATCCTACCATGCAATCTCCACCATCCTTAGTCCATAGTTTTTGACAGTAACAGAAGATTTCATTGTCTTCTGAAGTACAAGCATGTTCTGTCTGTGATATTGTTTCTGTCTTCCTCTGTCTATGTGTCAATAATTCTGGCAAGCAGTGTTGTCTCCAGAAAACTTTATTCACCATGTTATCAATGAACTGTTGGTATTGATTGACCACACTGATAGCACATGCTTTATTTGTCTACACAACAAAGTGGCAAAATTAAGTTCTGGAACACATACATTTGAAGCTGGAATTGTGCATAGTAGTGATGGTCTTTTTCTGAGTCATAGATTGGTGCAAAGCAATAATTAGTAGCACTGGAGATTTCATCTACAGTGGCATCCTTTAATGCATATGGGCAATTTATCTCTACAACAGCATTGCCACAACACGAACATGAAAAAAGAGCGCATGGAGAAGCGCCAATAAACCCTTCATACGTACACACACCTAATCCTGTCCTGGTAATTTTCACATCACGATATTGCATGTATATACCAGCTGTGTAGTAATAAAGTGCAGTAGCTTCGTGCAAACGTCCCGATTGCACTGGCTTAGTTTTCAGTTCTTGATGTACAGGGTTGCAAATTTTCCTAATTATTGAAGGGACAGGACAGTCTATGTTGGTGTGTAACACACTATATGCAACATATGCTGTTATTCTGCCTGTTCTTTGCTCGTGCCATACTAATGAATTAGACTGATTTTTGGTGCATTCCATTAAGTATTCCCTTTCACTGGCACTAACAGTAACAAATGGGAATATTTCTTGACACTTTTCATCTAATTCTTCGTTTGTAAGATTGATGTTGTCTGTGTCATACAAAGATATCAGAGGCTTTGGCAAGCGTCTTATAGACATTTCTTTTTCTTTCCTTGCAAAATGATGAGCTGTTTCTTTGAATGTACTCAGTCCAATAGGCTTGTGTAGGCAGCTCTTCAAGTGAGGAATGAATCCCAGCTGTTCTGAAAGTAGCGGTGGTGGAGACGGTGGCTTTCGTGTGCGAATACGTTCTCTTAGTCTCTCCTTTGCTTTATCCTTGTATGATTTAATAAATGCAACTGATGCCGGTGTTACAGATTTACAAAAACTTATTCCATTCGCATGGTTTCTCTGTGCATGCTAGGCGTGTATATCCATTGCGAACTACGGCTTCAATTTTGAAAAGATGAGAACATGACTCCCCTAGCCTGAAATATTAAACAAAATTTACACTTGGGTTATATCATACCATGATACAATAACAAAACAGAATATATAAACTTTCTATCTCTCTTGTTCACATTTAATGAGGATAAAGCAGCAGAGTAAATATTTGTCAAACATTAAAATTTTATCTTGCTTCTTAAATAATAATAATAATAATAATAATTAAAAAAAAGATTACAATAATAGATTACTGACTATCAGTTTAAATACTACAAAAACAATTATTCACAATTATAATATAACTATTCTAACATTTATATAACTAAAAACAATTTTTGTCAAACTGCTTACCATGCCATGCAGTCACAATGTGCTGTAATGACCTTGCCTTCACTGGTGACAGCAACCTAGGGATGATGAGGTTCATCTGTCACCCTCCATGATGGCTTGACATCAGTCTTCATTACAAAGTTGGTGCTGTTCTCTGACTGAATATGCCATATTGTTTGCACCCATCCTGATAGTGAGACATTGTGTGCTTCATGTATTCTGTATTTTTTCATTGACTCTTTGCTGTGCACTCCTAACAAAAACAATGAAAAAAGATTATTATAAAAGCAGTGTGGAGAAAAATGTACATGGGTTGAAGAATACATAACAACCATTAGTGCCTATTAATCAAGATTTAATACGACAATTAAATAATGGAAAACAAAAAATAAAAATATAATTTATTGAGAACTTTTAAGAATAATTTTAACAGGTTTAATAATAATAATAATAATAACAATAATAGTTAAGACTTTATTATTATTATTATTATTATTATTATTATACAAGCATTTTCATTTTTTAAATGATTTATATTTTTAGGATCACATGGGAGTAGCAACTGAAATTTTAAAACTCTAATCTATTTGAATTATTAAAAGAAAAATAAGTTAAAAAAAATCTACACTTACTGCAACAAAAATTAAACAAATTACCAGATGTATATGCGCGATAGTTGCAAACATTAGGCCTCGTCACTTCTGGCCGTTTTTTGTGTGGATTGTTTGTCCAAATATCTGCTGGAAATTTATAAGGACATTCTTTAATTTTCACAACACTAAGTTTCTGTAAATAGCGTGCATAAGCATCGTTCTCCAGCGTCTCGTTGTAACAATAAGACATTGCAAGAATGACTTTCTGATCTTACCATCCTTTTATTTATATTTGTCATTTTATCAACGAAACTTACGATTCGATGTAATAAAGACAAAAGTAAAAATGACAACGGTAAAAAAAGATGGTAAAAAAACATATAAAAAAGACAAAAGGAAATAAGACAACTGTAAAAAAGACAAAGAAAATTACAAAAGTAGGTAAAAAAGACATAATCAAAATTCACTAGCTTTACCACTATTGTCCTAGATATATAAGGGTAAAAAAAGACATAGGTGGTTCATGGAGTAAATCAAAATCTGAGCAGACCGACCAAAGCTGACTAAATTGTTTTAGCCACCTTGTCTGAAACCATCAAAATGAAGCCGCCACGCGTGTTTGAATTGAAACATCCGCCAGCTGCTATATATATATAGAGTTTAGAACATTATTTTTAATTCACAAATCACAAGGTTACTGCAAGTGTTTCGAAAAAGTCGTCAGGGCATATTTTTATCGCATCAGTCAAAAGATGTTAGATGCAATAGCATTTCTTCTACTGGACCACGTACAGAATGGCATGGATTTTGTGCGGCGGACTGCGCCTCCCGAGGGCACATAATTTGTTGACTATTTTGACACTAACTATGTGTCCGGCATGTACATGAGTGTACGCAGTAGAGATGGAGCAGTTCGCTTGCGTAGAGATGCCCCTCCTTTTTCACCTCCACGTTGGAATGTGTATACTGCTACTCTAATTGGCGATCCAAGCACCAACAATGTCAGCGAGGGATGGAGCCATACGTTCTTTCACTTGTAGGACACAAGCACCCAACCATATGTAAATGCATTAAAGCTTTGCAGTTTGAAAAAGCTGCTGTCAGGGCCATTCTCGCCCAAGATGCAACCGGTAACCAACAAAGAAAGAAAATTCGTCGAGAAGTGATCGAGCATCAACGACGCCTAAAACCTCTATGTTCAGATTATGCTGAAGGCCGAAAATCAATGGAGCAATTCTTTCGGGGAATTGGTCAATGCATCCGAATAACCACATATGACTGAACCCATGTAATGAAGCTATTTGTGTAAAATTCAATAATAGTATTTGTGTCAAATGTGTCATTATTTCAGTTTCATGGTAACTTGATTCATACATGTGTTGATTTCTATTATAAATAGTGAATAAAGTATTATTTAAAACATAAATTGGCATCGTTAAAGACCTATCCAATAATGAAAGATTAATTCTTTTTTTGTTGTTGTCTTTCTTACCTTTATACGTCAAGGACAAAAGTGTTAAAGCCAGTAGATTTTGATTTTGTCCTTTTTTTTTTTTTTACATACTTTTGTAATTTTCTGTCTTTTTTACCTTTGTCTTATTTCCTTTTGTCTTTTTTACTTTAGTCTTTTTTACCATTGTCTTTTTTACTTTTGTCTTTATAGTATGTTACAGAAAATTACACAATATATCAACTAATATACAAACACGGCCTTAAAACTGCCTTGACACTAATTGGCGGATATTGTCGTGTACACGCGTGCGCGACACATATACACAACACGATCACTTTATCAACGGACAATATAATTAGATCGACACAAAACGGTTTGCAATATGAAACATATAACGCTACATTACTTTTACTAGGCGATTGTTTTGAATGCTGGTTGATTCGGCCCAAATGCCAGGCTGATTCGGACCATGTGAAATATTATAAGAAAAGCATTGGGACACACATACCTGATTTATTTTATTAGTTATTACTGTTTTCGCAAACATAGTAAGAGTATATAAAAGGTTGATTTTCAGCTCTTAAATTTACATAAGATAGTTATTAGCAAATTTATCGCATTTAGACTTTTTACCACCCCCCCCCCCACCCCCCCAAAAAAAACCCCCCAACAACTTTTCAATGTTTATAATAAAGAAAATATGAAGTTATTATTTGAATTAATAGACCGGAAAAACATTTTAAAACTTTTCATAAATCAGGCCAGTATGGCCGACTTTCAACATTTTGAAACTTTTCATAAATCAGGTCAGTATGGCCGACTTTCAACACTATGAAACAGTAATGCATATAAATTCACCCATGATTTTTTTGTTATTTCTCATGCAAATCGTGCTTTCTTCTGATTGTATTTACCCCAAAATTTGTATGTAAAGAGTTATTGATGAGTAACACAATAGTATAACGTACTTTACTGTTATTGTTCAATTTTTATCTTTCGGGTAAAATCTCCAACCAGTAAACAAACTTATTTTCATTTTAGTCTTTGAAACATTTGAAAATTTTTCATTAACGCACATATTAAATCCATTCAATATTGATTTCTGAATAGATATTTTACGTTGTCGTTTTCTTTATTTGAATTCAAACAAGAGACACACAGTACTTACAATCAAAACTTTTTGTTTTGTTTTTTTGTAAAATTATAATTCTAACCTAAAACTGTATACCCCTACCCCCATTAATAATTTATATTTTAACAATCAATGCAAGAATATAGATGTACATTATTGACGTATGATATTGTATTAAATTAAATCATAAATTTGACAGGACCCCAGTTTAATGTTTAGTATAATATAAATAAACAAAAATTTCGCCAAAAAAAAAAAAAAAATGGCGTACCGAGAACTCAGATCTTGGCCTTTTCATGCGTACAAAATGAAAAGTTCGCGCACTTTTACTCCGATTTATGAGTCCCGGAGAAATCTCAAATTCTAAAAATGACACCCCTTACTGAGACAGTCAGTACTGAACGCCTACATGACCTGTATGACTTGAACTTAGTGCCATTAAAAAATAAAAATTAAATCTTTCTAACGGATTACTATTTCGTTTCAACGAATTAGTAAATCGTTCAAACAGATTACTAAATTGTTATAAAGGATTAGTAAATCGTTCTAACAGATAACTAAATCTTTTTAACGGATCACTAATTCGTTCAAAAGGATTAGCAAATCGTTTGAACCGATTACAAAATCTGCACAAGAGAATAGTAAATAGTTTTAGTGTATTAAGTAAACCGTGGGCGTAGAGCTGCTATGTAGGAATTGCCATAGGAACCCTTATGAAGAAATAATCAAGAAATGTGACGACAATGCATTCAGATCTAACAGTTTCAAACACCAATCCCAGGAAAATGGTTCAGAAAAAAGTATTCAGTTTTTAAATATAGGAAATGGACACGTTTTTAAGTTTTCTGATAAATAGACATACTCAGCCTTTGCATACGAAAAATGACGGAAAAATGTCAGCAAATAATTTTCTGTGGGAACGAGGCACACTTTGCTTATTGTTTGGTTATGGATGTTATACATTATGGAAGTTATATTTTTGTATAATATCAGCAATAATTTCTATTGTCATGTATATCGAATTTTTAATAGGGCAAGTTGTACTTTAGTAATTTTATAAACAACATGTTTACTGCATTTGAGATCAAGGTCAGTTTTGTTTACATAACATTTGGTATTTAGAGTGGAATTTTCCACTGCTTACGTGCGAGAAGTCACGTCCGCGGAGGAACATTTCTACTAGAGTCGCGTATTTTCTAGAACATTCTGTCACGTGACTTATGTTTATATATGGAGATTTCGGTGGACGATATTTCATTCTTGTTCTAACGGTCAGCCTAAGAAGAATCATTCTAATGATCAGATATTTATAGCTTTGTTGTGAAAAAAACATTACAAATTCAGAGTGAGTAATTATTTACTTGAAATATTAATTGAATTTACCAAAGGTGCTCATTCTCATATTGGATTAATAATTGACTTTAGGATTTATGTGAATTTATTCAAAGATATTCTGGATTACATCATTCAGGCATATTAGAACATTCAAGACTACTAGCACATTAGGACATTCAAGGCTACTGATATTCATTCGGAACATTCTATATTTAGGACTTGTGATTAGGAGACTTAGGATTATTGGATTATTTGGATTTTAATTCATGTTACTGTAAGTGTCTTTTGATTTTCATTTTAATTATCCAGAAATAAATTGCTTGTTGATTTTTACTTGATTTGTTGGTTTCACTTTCTTTCTGTTACAATTTTCTTAGACCATAGAGTCTTAACACTATTTATGTTCGAATCATTTGAAGGCAATTCATAATATATTGACGATTTTAGCTTTCTGATATGGACAACTATGCGAAAATGACACGAATAAACCGTTTTTATTTGAAAATTGCGTTATGGAAGTTATGTTCTTAAATGTCACAGCTTAACGCCAAGTAATTAAATATGTTTTGAGCGAAATTCGATCAAAAAAATTGTATAGAAGTCATGATTTGACTTTGTAAGTATTATTATGTAGTCCATAAACACTTTCTGTGTTCTTAATTAGTTAGGATGAAATTGTTAAGCAACAGTCAGAAAAATGTTATGGATGTTATAGGGTATTCAGCGACAAAAATACAACTGAAACAAAAAATTCAAATAACATACACAGTGAATGTATAGGGCACTTACGAGATTCTAAGATGGTATTACATCGCAACAACGTCAAACAGACGTATAATGTAAGCAATTTAACTAAGCGTTTTTAAAGCTGAAGTGCTGTAGTTGCTGAAAATGCAATATTTGCAACTTTTGATTCATCTGCATATAGAAAAGATAAATAAAGTATTTATTTTATTGTATTTAAAAATATTAATAAATACCATAACTTTCATTTAAAAGTTAATTTATGACAACATATTGAATCAATTTTTTTCTGTGCAAACGAAAACAATCAGCTACAGAATAAAACCTTAGTTGGACCATCTTTCTTAGATTGGGTGTAGTATTCGACGGCGATATTGCCTCAAGATAAGAAATCCTATGCTAATTCGTTTTTTTCCCATTGGATTAATGGGGTTATGGGGGGGGGGGCGATATGGCCTCAAGATGGGAAATCCTATGTTAAACACTTGGCCATAGGTTTGATATAATATGACACTCTGGCGTCAAGATAGGAACTCATATGATAAAATTGATCATTAACATAGGAGTAACGGCGATATGTCACTCAAGTGACAAGATGTTAAAAGTTTGTTCATGGCTTTAACATTGTGACTCAGTCTGGCAGGAAATGTAACATCGTAACATTATGGATCTGTCCGGTGGGAAATGTAACATGCTGGGTCTGTCTGGCCTTTATCGGAAATGTAATGTTAAAATGTCCATAGGTATAATATATATGGCGAATAACGGGAATTTAACATAGAGATGGCGCTCTGGGTACAAGGGGAATTTAACATGGAGATGGCACTATATGTACAAGGTGAATTTAACATGGGAATGACACTCTGTAAACATATTCTACATAGACATTAATGTTCTAGGAAGTCAAGTAGGAATTTTGTAATACTGTTTTTTGTTATTAGCAACCCAGTGGCAGAAAGTGTTGCAATGCCAATGTTCTATGAGGCAGAGTTTGGTTCTTCGGCAGTTTGTTACAAATTTAAGATATGCTACCCTACATTTAGTACACTAACTGACTTTGCCCAAGGTCAGTTTACTTGTTACAAAATTTTTTTATTTAGCGTACGATGAATGAAATATGACCTAGGAGCTATTGAAATCAGAGTTAAATTTGTCACATTGTTAAATGAAGTCAGAATTTGGCGTGAAGCTAACGGTTGTTTCTTTTACGTTTGTTCAAGTTTAAAAACGGAAAGACTAAATAAACATAGCTATCTATCAGGGTAATTGGCTTACTGTTACAATCGAAATAAAAACATATTTGACATTGACGCTTTTAAGAGAGAGAGAGAGAGAGAGAGAGAGAGAGAGAGAGAGAGAGAGAGAGGAAAACAATTGTCAAAAGATTTTTTTTAAAACAAAAAACCCAAATGGTCCTTTTCAGGGCTCATCTAAATCTCTTGAAAAAGAGATACTAGTCAAATGATTAACAAATCAAACAAAAAAGCCAAACGCGTCCCTTATAAAATGTGTGTGTGCGTGTGCATGTGCATGTGTGTTATCTTATCCATACTAAACAAAACAAATCACGACATAGAGACACTTGTGTTTTTATGTATATTCTCGTGAATGGGAATCACAATGAAATTTCAAAACACATCACAAAAATCCATTTTTCTATGTCTTTTCTTTGCTGTCTTTCTCTTTTGAATTTCATCACTGGCATGGGGTTGTCTTTTGCTCTATCTTCTGCTTGTTTTCTGGAGTACAATGTCCTTTCCTTTGACAGACCTAACAAGTATCTTTACTTTTATCTCGAGAGGAGTGGTCAAAAATCTTGTTGGAAGTGCACTTTCGAATTTTGCCAGCCTACATTGACTGACCATCCTGGAATCACGCTGCAATTACGACATATAGTACCTACCGACTGGAATTAGGACTTTCGCGTATAAAATCTCGTGGACTAAACTTTCCGCATATCCATTCTAGCGGCCTAAAGCTTGTGTGCATCATGTTCGAACCAATATTAAACCTATGGCGAAATTTATATATCCCCCCCACACACACACACACACTCAGGTAAATCCTGCAGGAAATAAAAACTAGTTGACATGGGATTTGCTATCTTGAGGCTATATCGTCGTCCTACGTTTAGGTCTGCATTATCGTAACATTTCTTGATTTTCTTTCTAGAAGAGTTCGTATCGTAATTCTTACATAACAGACCTTCGCCTACGGTTTACTTAATCAACTAAAACGATTAACTGTACAAATTAAGTAATCCGTTAGAAGATTTACTAATCGGTTCAAACGATTTACTAATCCATTTGAACGAATTACTAATATATAACGATTTATTCATCCGATAGAACGATTTACTAATCCGTTGAAACGAATTAGTAATCCGTTAGAACGATTTAACTTGTATTTTTCGGTGGTGCTATATTGGCGGCGTATACATCTGAACGAGGAACCCAAATATCTGTGCTCAGAACCCCTTAACATCGGCGCTGGGAACCAATAGCCGTACCTAATACGCGCGTCGAAGCATTAGTGAGTTCGGTATGTATGACACCATTCTGGAAACGTACGTACACATTATTATTATTATTATTATTATTATTATTATTATTATTATTATTATTACTATTATTATTGTGGTTGTTGACCACGCTGATAATTAAGTTAAACATATTATCATTGCTAAATTATTGCTATAAAAAAGCTATTGGGAGCTTTTAATTTTTTCTTCCATGTGGGCCCTTTTCATAATATTTAAGAATATCATGTTTATCATTTAAGAATATATTCGTTATTTGTTTACTGATTTTACCTTAATGAAACTGAACATTTATGGAGAACTTATATAGGACCAACTGTCATTAGTTCTAACATCTAGGTAAAATTGAAAATCTGCTACTAATTGCCTCATTGGGAAGTGAGTATATGATTTAATTCATAATGAAGACAACTGAGTAGATCTATCATGTTTTCTTTTTGCGTTAATTTTAAATGTACTATTTGTTGTTGTTGTTGTTTTTTGCAATACAGCGGACTGGGATTATAATTAACATCATCATCGTCATCATCATCATCAGCAGCAGCAACAACCAACGTGGTAGTAGATTATTACTTCATGTTGTGTCCCCTTGTATATTTAATTTGTTTGTTAATCTCCATATCAATCCTTCACAAAATTTGTGGGTAGGTTGGCCTTTACCGTATTTAGCTGTGTATAACCCGCACCTATGTATAACGCGCACCCGATTTTCGACCCAAAATGAGTGGGAAAAACGTAGTTCTGCCATATAACGCGCATGTGATATAATACATTTTAAAATCGTGACTACCGGTATTTCGCTCCGTTTTCATAGTGCAACAACAGTCGGTCATTTTGGATAGTGAATGAAAAAGTGGCCATATTGAAATTTTATTTTTCCGATTTTATTGTTGGCCCTTAAAAGGGCCCTTTAAAGGTTCGTCTAGTTGATGGAGTTCAATCTATTGCATCAAATCCCTCAAATTCCTCTTCGTCGTCATCACTCTCGAAAAGTCGCTGTATGTCCTCGTCTGTCATCATTCCTGGTGTTGCTGCATAATAGCTTTCATCTTCGTCTTCGTCTTCGCTCTCTGTGTGGTCTTCACGCTTAGCATTGTCCTCCCACAAGATGTCATCCTCTGTGCCATCCATTTTATTTATCCATTTTATTTGAGATGCGGCACTTTTTAAAGGCATGGATGATGATGCATGGCAAGTCGTGCCGTCGTAAAAATGCATAGGCCCAGCTCACAGACCCCTTGTAGTTGTCTATTTCTTCTGTTTTGCAATCAATATTGCCTGAAAGCGAATCTCTGTTGTGGATACTGAGATTCCCTGTCTTCTTCTATCCATGACACATTCAAGGACTCCACTCTCTACGTCCGGATACTTTGCACTTGTCCCTCTGTCTGCCTGTTTTGTTCTCGGTATTTTCTTCAGTCTTTCTTTCTTTCTTCTCTACTCCCTAACAGAAGACTCTCCTACATTAAACTCCCTCCCAGCAGCTCTGTTACCATGTGTTTCTGCATAGGCAATGATGGTTAGCTTGTCTTTCGCGTTGTACGAATTTCTTATATGACCCATGTTGATACTTTGACTATATTCGTTCAGATTCAAGATCGAACACAATATGCTATGTGAAAGTTTAGGTCCGGTATTTATACTTATTTGGATTATCATTACACCTCTAAAATATATCTCCATGTCCAAGCTAGAATTTACCAAGACAATGCATTGTACTTATGTTTGGCCCATCAAAGCTTTAGCCGGCGCTGATTATCTTTAAAAACACCACGCTGAGTCAATTAAACACTGCTCACTGTATTGTAACAAAGAAGTACCGTATCAAATACTGTTGTTTAAAATGAGAAATAAAACAAAGAAACAAGTTTATTTTCTGAAGAAAAGTAAATACATTGCAAATTTACCTAGACAAAGCAACGTGACTATGTTTAGCACATCAAAGATTTAGCCGGTGCCGATTACCTTGAAAAGACCACACTGAGTCAATGAAGCACTGATAACCGTTAAAAACACCACGCTGAATCAATTAAATATTGCTCACCGAGACAAAGCATTGTAACTATGTTGAGCGCATCAAAGCTTACCTGGCGCCGATTACCGTGAAAAGGCCACATTGAGTCAATGAAGCATTGATCACTGTATAGTCGCAAAGATATCTCAAATACTATGATTTAAGATGAGAAATAAAACTAAGAAACAAGTTTATTTTCCAAAGGAAAAACAAAATGTTTTCTGACTTCATACATTAACGCTGTATCAGTGTTACCGTAACAGGCTAACCGTAGTCACGAAAAAAATTAGAACATTAACACTGCTTGAATTCTAATTATTATATTTCAATTCAAACACGAATAAATGAAGACAAAATTAATTAGATCCACAGTTATCGAATATTCAACATTTACAGGTACGGTAATCATATATTTGTTCCGCTGATAACCTTGAAAAGACCACACTTAGTCAATGAAACATTGAACACTCTATAGTCAGGAATAAATACAAAATACTATCATTTAAGATGAGAAATAAAAACTAAGAACCAAGTTTATTTTCCAAAGAAAAAAATATTTTCCGACTTCATACATTAATTGATTATTTTGTTCCACAACGTGTCAGTGTTACCGTAAAAAAGAAACCGTATTCGCAAAAAAATATGTCCCCTAAAGGTGCCTCCGATGAGAACATTAACCTGCTTGAATTCTACACATATTATATTTCAATTTAACTAAGAATAAATGAAGAAAAAATGTATTAGATCAACAGTTATGGAATACTGAACATTTACGGAACAAGTACGGTTATCCTCACAGTGGTATTGTTCCGCTCCAATGCGGCACTTTGCACAGCTTTTGAACAAGTTGCCAGTCGTTATGTACATGTATTTCCGGTCGAGGCACATAACAAAAACGCATCACAGTGATGTGAAATGAAACCAGTTTATTAACATAAGCAATCAAAGAACAAGACTATTTGTAAGCATTATTTATTTATTTAATACGGCTAGTACCGGTAAACAATTTAGTTACAATGCAATGTACAACGGATTTAATATTTCACAAGGAGTGAATGGGACACATGTAGGCGGCTATAGTGCCTTCATACTCTCGTCAGATCGACCTGGAAAAAACTTTTTTTTATAGTTCTTGTATAAAACGCGCACCCCCGACTTAAGATAAGAAAATTAGGTGAAAAAAGTGCGCGTTATACACAGCTAAATACGGTATATGAGATAATTTATGTCTCGTTTGATCCAACATTTCAATGTTTTCTTTTTCTAATATTGATATGTATATGCTTAATGCTTTTTTATAAATAGTTTTAAGTATACATATCTGTCAAAAAAACAAATTATGTGAAAGTCGTTTATTGGATTGCTTTTATAATAAGAGCATTGACTGTCTAAACAATTGAAAAAAAAGCTGTAGACGGGTAGTAAACTATAGCAAATGATATCATCAACATCATCATCATCATCAGCAGCAGCAGCAGTAGTAGTAATAGTAGTAGTTGTAGTTCTCAGGGGCTGATCTGTGATTCTCTCCATGGGGTTCGATCGTTATGCTTGTAATAGTCAAGTTTTTCATTCCAAATTGTTATTTCCAGCTGAAAAAAGGGAGAACAGTTGCCACTGACCCTCTCCTCCCACACCTCTTTTTGAATAAACTACTTGTAGTTTTAGTAGTATCATCATAACTTTTCAGTAAAAAAACTCACATTTGAAAGAAAAATAAATGTTACTTCTAAATTATATAGCCAGTTTATTGAAGAGATTTTTTTTTGTCCTGAAGATAAATTGTAAAATATTAATATGCAAGAAACAGTGCATATCACTTTTGTTTTAGAATGAACGTATTAAATATTTTCAGCGTTGTCATTTTCAACGGAGTAATTGTTTCCAAATGAATTATCCGAATGGAGATATAATTTCCAAAACTATACATACAATAACAGACTATCTATTTCTCAAAGCAATGGGAAAATTGTATGGCTGTGTGTACACATGTTGCAGTGTTGTACAAATAATTAGTTTGCCAGTAAAGTTTAATGTAAGAAGCCCAATTTGTACCCACAAAAAAAGAACACACATTTGAATTTGGATTCATGTTTCCTGCATTTTTCTTGCCAGGCTAGTGAGTCAATGTTTGATTTGACGTCCTCTGCATATTTGTATACTTGACTCGTTTGATTAAATAAGATCCACATTGTCTAAAGTTTATTTCATTCAAGATTTTAAAAAAAAAAAAAAAAAAAAAAGGAAATAAAATAAAATAAAGATAAGTACCGATTGGAAACTTATCAAGCTTTTATGTTCAGACCTTTAAGTGAAAATCAATAACATAAGGTTACTATCTCTTTATCATAAAACTTCATTCGTGAAATTTAAATTCGCGTCAGGGTTCTATTCGTTCATCTTATCCACCTTTAAAAATTTTACTCAAAATAGTTCCGTTAAGGCAAGACTTATGTTTTATGAGGTATTTATACCTCAAAAAATTCTGGCTCATGATTGTAAGTTTGCTAGAATTTTTGTGACTGCATGAATTCCGCCTAAAATTGTTACATAACTGTATTAATCACTAATTGACATTATCTTTGCATTTATAACATTTTCTATCTAGAACTTACGTAACCTTGCAGACGTCTTCTTCCTTCACCTTTTACGAGTCATAAGTGCGATACACTAATGTACTTCAATTGTTCTTAACTGGTGATACATAATAAGTCTTTCAGTGAAAACACCATGCTGATATGACCATTCATTCAGAAGAAATAGTGATAACAACATTTTCAAGATGGTCACTGTGGCAGGCATAGTGACTATTTGAATGGCACCATTCAAACGAACCAGACATGATAACTATTTAGGAGGAGTAGCAATAACAATATTTTCAAGATGGCAATTGTGGTGGCCATATTGGACATCAGATCGAAACCGCGTTCATTTTTGACAAACTATAGATCATAAGAAGTCTTCTGGTGAAAACCCCATGACAATATTACTTTTCCTTCAGTAGGATTAGCAATGACAGCAGTTTGAAGATGGCCACCGTGGCGAGCACATTGAACATCAGATCGGCACTATTTTCATTTAGGACCAACTTGATATCACAAGAAGTTGTTTAGTAAATACCCTATGTTGATAGGACCATCCATTCAGGAAGAGTAGTGATAACAATATTTTCAAGATGGCCGATGTGTGGCCATATTGGACATCAGATCGACACCATTTTCACTTAGGACCAGCTAGATTTCATCGGAAGTCTTCTGGTGAATTTCATAATATTCATGAATTATCATTTGATTACATATTAATAATTGCATTTTATTTAGATGTATACAGACGAAGCTTTTGATGGTTTCCTTTATCTGGGCGCGAAGGGCTTATCGGTTAACGCTGGCAGCCTCCAGCCGCGACCTGCGTTCGTCTTTTTGATTTTTAATATGATCTCGTATCTTCCAGCTCATCCTTTCTCTCTCCTCATTGGATAGGCTCGTATTGTTTTCCACTTGGGCCATCTTTTTTTCTACAGCGACGTGGTTTAGCGGCAATGGGAGTAAACTGCATTGCTCCAAGACGCACTACGGCGACCAACTCAGGCTGGTCTGGGTAACATTTGAACAAGCAACCAACTGATTACGAGTCCATCTTGGTAGCAGTGAACCATCGTGGGTCCCTAACACATATATCTGCAAGCTTCGAGAGGTTATATACAAGCTAACCACGCATCCTTTGAAACGCCGCGTTGAGACCAAGGATCTCACTAATTGGGAGGTTATTTGCTGTCCATGCGTCCTGTGCTGCCATTTCCGTTAGCGCTATGTAATCTGATACCACTGCAGCGATTAGCTCATGATATGCCAGCGCACCTATGGTGGTTTCAGCTGGTATTTTGTCGAGTTGCGCCGAGCTTTTCTCGTGCATCAGCTTAGAGCTGTTCCATTGTGAGGCCTAACGCTGTCTTTTGTAGTGTGGGTGGGGCTAAGAGGTTTCTTGGTTTGTTTTATTGTTATCAGAAACCATTTTGGACCCCACTTTACCTCGAGGGCACCCTCCTGTTTAGCTTTAAAGTCTAGATTGATTTAGCGCTTTCCAAATTCAATATCGTGGTCTTAAGTGATCTGAAAGTCGTTTAGAGCGCACTTTTATTCATACAGTCTCCATAAAAATGAAATTTAGATTGTCAAATTTTGTCCAGGGCATTAATATTTTGTTTCTGATATACGACTGTGCCAACTTAGAGGACGCAAGGAAGAATGAAATTAGTGACATCAAGTTAGTATTGACTGGCAGGCAATACACAATATATATGTGCTGCGTGATAGTGTAGAAACACAACCCTTTCAAAATAAAAGCCTGCATCAAAATGTAAATTTCTTTAGTGGTATGTTACTATAAAGATAAGAAATCGACGAAAAATGTGTTCGAGGATAATAAAATTAGTATCAGTGATTACTAGAAAAGAGATAAGTGAAAAGCTGAAACAAAGCAGAACAAATACAGTTGTAATGAGGTTTTACTATACCCTTGATTACAAGAGTAACCATATGGAAGTGTGTTTATGTTTTTAATATCGTTGTATGCAGACAAAACAACCTTATTTACCGTAATATTATACAACTCATGATGATAGCAATGACGGTGCTAGCCATCGCCAATGTTGATAAGATTTCACAGATGGCGATTCATTTTATTAAAAAGAACATATTTGACGATAAAAAATTTAGGAGCATGTGCTGTTCTCTGCAGATTTTTGTTTTCAGGTAGCTTGCGCTTTCTCAGCTACTTATTGTTTTGTAAAAGTGAAGTACAGTGCAATTTTTCTTAGGAAAGCAGTTTGTAGCAATGCATTATTCACCAATAAATTATAATTTTATTAGCTGAAAGGAAAACATTTAGAGAAAGAGGAGAATTATGCCTAAATCGAATAGGAGTTATATCCAGAAAGAAAAACGTCATGGTTCTGCCTGGCACACTCAGTAATTATACATGTCAGTATTTTTCAGTGCAAAATAAAGCGAATACTTTAATTCTAAAAAAACTCCAGCGCCAACCTAGGGTAGGATCTTATTGAATTCATTTCTTGGTAATTTACAGTTTGGTATGAAATACAATCCTTGTGCACATTAAATTAAAGATTAGTTTTGATCCCACATTTATGTTTCTTGTTACAGACTCTTTAGATTCTTTTTCCCTCCTAAAATAATAAAACATACATATGTCCTTAACGGTAAAAGCAATTAATTCAAGAAGTGATATGACCAAATAAGTGATACCACTTATATCTATATTTATAAGTTTTGATGTTGATAGATTTTAATATTCTATTATTAAATAGAAAATAAAGTTTGAAGTGGATTGGTGTTCATGGTGGGATGAAGCCACACCTTAAATGAGTCATGAGATTTCTTTTTACCAACAGCATTTATTATTTTAGGACCGTGCTACCCGTTAAAATGGATTCCATAAAGAGCATAATCTAATTTGCAGTTACCAGCTGATACATATTTTTGAAAGTACTCATGACGTGTTCATCACTTCTGTAACCTTTATCTCCCGATATTAACCTTTTCATCATAAATTTACTTGTGCTTTGTACCATTTCGACGGATTCCGTTATACCTGTGTTATCGACCAGCTGTAACCTATCTTGCATTAGACTGATTTAGTCGTGCAATACTTACGTCTTCGTGATACTAGCCTCTCCGTATTAAATGGCAGCTTGCCGCTACTAAAACGTCGTTTATTCTTTTTCTTTGATGGAGTACAACCTATTCACTTTTCTATGCAAAGAGTTCCGATGCTGGCAACTCCTACGAGATTTCCTGTGAATGGGACGCAGTTATTGGAGACCGTGTGGGTTAACATCCCTGATCGCTTATACTAAAATACGTCAAGACTATTTTTTATCAAATATCCATTCTCTTGAAAATCTTTAATGTACCTTATGTGTACATTTGATTCATAATGCTCTTCAAAGGAATTACATTTGGATTTTCCAGCATACGAGTATTTTTAATTTTTTTTCGACAAAATGAAAATAAAAGCAACAAGTAAAGGCACATTCGATGTATCGCTTGAAATAATATTGCTTTTCCATCTCATTTGCTTAATTTTCCTCATGACAGACGTCACACTTTCCCATTAATTATTATGTTGTATTTAAGTATAAAAATTAATAATAATAATAATAATAATAATAATAATACTAATAATAATAATAATAAGAAATAAATAAATAAATAAAGAAAGAAAGAAAGAAAGAAAAAAACAATAGTCCAGTGCTTAAGTGCCTCTTTTATCAAACGCTGCAGTAGATAAAAGCTGTACATAGCTCTCTGCAACGGAAATAGTAAAAAAACAAAAATTAAAAAAAAAAAAAAAAAACACAAAACGGAAAATGTGATACAGTAGTTTTTTGTCATATGTTAATAAAATGATCTGGTAGAACAAAACGATTCAGAAACCCCTAGCCAGAATGGCGCAAACAGTGTAAAATGTGATCCAGCGCTTTTGGCAAATGTATTAGTTGACGCGAGTGATACAGAGCTCCTTACTCTCTTACTTGTAGGAAGATCTGTCCTATCATATTTTTAACATCAACAGACGAGGTATAACATTTTCTCTTCTATTATCTACCGGAAAGCTTAAACGGGAAGAATGATCTAATAAAACGTGTAAGATAAATTTCATCAGAAAAAATAGTGGACATTGTTTATAGATATCATAAATGTTCTCCATAAATGGCTAATGTTCGTTTTTTATAACATTTTTCCTCTTTTAATATTCCAATTCAGTAGGTGCCACCGTCTTGATAAAATAATAAGAGTTAAACATATATCAAAATAAGTTGTAAAAAAGCTGGATAATATTTTCTGCATTGCAACTAATTTTTTTTTTTTTTTTGGAGTCAGTTATTTGGAAACATCAGTCAGAACCATTGTATCTCTCTAATGCCTATCACACGTGTCAATTCTCTCCTAACCCACGCTATCTGTAATCAAACAGGAGTGTCGTCCTCCTCGATAGTCAGTAAGAATCGGGACATTTACAATGCAGTGGTGTGTCATTATCATCGTAAGTATCCATTTTATACGTTTGTTATAAAAGTTTGACCTTTTGCATTCCCAACTAAAAACTAAAAACCAAACTTATTTATGAGCACGGATTCTTCCACCAGAAATAGTAATCGTTATGTAAGGATTTTGTATTTCAACACTTGACTTCTAATATTGAATTCATTGTTTCAGAAACTCCAATATATGGCATCACATACTAAAATGTTGAGAACTATTTTCGTCAGTAGTATTTGCGTTTATACACAACCGATTAAGTCAACATTCATTCTGTATTAAATTTTTAGGTTTCAACATGACACCTATGAAAGCTTTTGTGCCTTGCGTGTTCTATTATCTAATGAGAATAGATACTCTTCAGGAAATCTAAGTAGCTCTCCTGCGATCATGCAGGAGACTATATTTTGTGTAAAAAAACAAAACATGCACAACAAGAATTGTTACATTTTTGTGTCATACTCTCCACTCCAACAAGAACAATAAAACACCCCGACCCCCCCCCCAAAAAAAAAGAAAAACAAAACAAAATGAAAAAAAAAAAAAAAAAAAAAAAAACAACAACAAACAAACAAACAAAACAACAATAATTAGGGCAGAGATTTACAGCTCGAAAAAAAGTTCGATAATAGATGGCCCCCTGACATGTTATTCTACTCAGTCATAAAACCTCAAGTAGATAATATTATTACCATCCGGAATAGTGCAACACTAAAATAATGCTAAAATTATATATATATATATATATATATATATATATATATATATATATATATATATATATATATATGTGCGTGTGTGTGTGTGTGTGTGTGTGTTGCGTATGGCCAGAAACAGTAACTTTCGGATCTTTATGTTACCTCCTAATTTGGAAAAAAGACTCAAATGGGAAAAGAAAGGTTCCAGAGAGACCAGATGCAGTGCATAGACTACATTTTCCTCCGCCTAAGAGCTTTCATAATCTAGAATCCTTTTCTCAAAGACCAGCATCAAGAATAAACAACACAATAATACAAACACATACAACAAATTTGAGCACTGTACTTTCAATCATGTAGTTTATATGTACAAGTACAAAAACCCAAGTAGTAAGCCGAGAAACTGGAAGGTGAGCTACAGTAGTCACTGACAGATTTCCCAAACATGAGTATAACGCAGGACAGTCAAAGCTGATAACAATTGTTGTGTGGACGGGGTGCCTAGATGTTGGCGAAATAAATGTAGGAAATCACAATATATGGTTTAACTTGGAATCCTTTATTTAGGCGATATCGTCAAAGTCGCTATGAATCCAAGGTTTGAGCGACGGCGACATGCACGAGGAGGGCGAGGGAGAGGGCACGCAACTGCGTGAAAGTTTGTTTTATATAAAAGGTTTTATCGTAACACTACCACTTCTTTCAAGAATCTGAGTCCTCCGAAAACAAGACGAATAGATCAAAATATAGAACACCGAAACGCGAAGATGATGAAAGAAATTTAAAAGGCAGTACTGCCGTTTAAACACTTTCTAAATATAAATATTGTTAATTAAGCGCACTTTATTCACCGGTTTAAAGTTTCTTCTAGCACGAGTTAAATGATGCCGATCCTGTTCTGGTAAATTTATGGTAGTTAGTCATTCGCAGTGAACTCCTCCCAGGCACTGGTGTGTCATCAATGTCATGAAGAAATCTGTTGTTATCATCAGATACTTCCCTTTCTTGATTTTCTGTCAATGAATTCCGCTCCCTTATCAGACATGTAACTTTGGATAAAGGTGGGATCATGCTCTTCATCAGATGTTGGGCCCTCAAGGGATCGTTGTACTCTTCTATTCAATCCATATGGGCGCAACTATTTCAACATCAATGGAATTTTTTTTTTTTTTTTTTTTTATTTGTAATCCAACTACTGTACACACTCTGTTTCTTCATGGAGGGCACACATTTCATAGGGGTCGTAACATCGTCAGTATCGTCAATTTTCTTCAATTACTCTTTGGTGACAATAAATCTATTTCAAAATGTGATTCCCCCAATCGGAAATTATTCAGAATTCTTTAACTGGCCTTTTCTCTACTCAATAAAGTTTACTGCTCCAGGGTGAAGGGCCCCAGTCCCCTTCTGTTTGCGTCATGTCAACGCGTTCCATCAATTTTGTTTTGCAATTAAATGCAATTAATTCTTGCTCGTCAATCATTAGACAAACAACTTAATAAACTACACACTCTATAACGATATCTAATTGAAGTTTGTAAAAACACGTCTTAGATAGCTATGCTCCTAAGTGGAATTGATCAAAAACAAAAGACCAGCGTCAAATTTGTTATTCTTATGGGATTATATAAACTTGACACTAGACTTGAGTGTAGTGTTTCCTTTTCCAGTATTAAGGACATATATCCTCTCATTCAATAGCGAAACCTGTCATAAAATTTTATTTTTGTCCTAATATTATAAAATATGTGCTGCTAGACCAATGAAGATCACCTTACCATCCATCTCCAGTACATAATCACTTATTTGTTTGGACAGACTTATAGCCACCAAATGGTCATGCACGTGTTGAATTATCAATATTGACGTTTTTTTCTCTATATCCAGTACATTTGTCTTAAGCACGGTGTAGCTGTTGCCGCGCTTCGTACGTTTATTTTAAGGGAAGTTGTTATTCTTTGCTATTACAAGATCTCAAACAGGTTTCCTTGCTTTCAAATAGCAAAACAGCAACATAAATAATATATCCTTCAGTCAGAGTAAATGGGTGTCTTCAGAGCAAATTGTGTACCTTATGTTCTGAAATATATACACTTTACCTATATTGGTAGTTAGAAGAGGTTGGATTGAAATGAAAAACCAATTTTGATACTTCGAATATCGCATACACAAATAAATAAATGTTCACAATAAACATATGAGAGAGGAAAGTCTTACAAAAAAAAACATACGGTAATTATATAGTTGACCGGGGATAAGCTAGTGTCACCAGAATATTCTAGTTATGTTCTAGATCAAAATCTATACTACTTATTTAGGTAGCACATACAATTGTTGACACAGAATGTTAGCATTCTCTGGGAAAACTGCCTTTTCTCTGTTGTTATTGGGGTGGAGGGGGAGCGGGGAGGGTAAGGGCTTTTTTTCATATTTCTTCTCTTCTACTTCAATTCTTTCTCTACAACAAAATAATGGTGAAAATGGAGTAAAAAAGATCAGTGTGAACCCAGTATGGTCAAAATACGAAATGCGGAATTAAGATATGCAATCCGGTCTCGTCTACAGCTGGGACGTTTACGAACAGTTCGTAGTTTACTACGTGAGAGAAGGCACGCGAGATCAAGTTAAGAATGTTACCGCTGCTTGCATATAAGTTGTCTTTTCTATAAAATTAAATTCTATCATAATATCATTCGACTATTTGGTGCCAATTTACTGAAAACACAGTAAAGCGTGGGTTGATAAAGATGTGGTGTTTCTTATGTGAATGCGCCATCTACACCTGCTGAAGATCATCAACCTTGCTTTTCATTAAACTTTATACAGAAAATGCTATTTTTAGTTTCAGTTTTTTTAAAAATAGATGTGAAGGATATATGTGCAGACAGCAATATTTTTGTACATACCGGAGCTCAAATTTTGAAACGTCTACCTGAATATAGGTGTTAAAGGTCTTCACACGTACCTGTAATAACAATTTTCTCTACACTACAGTAATATTACATTTGGAACAAAGTAGTAAGCTAGTACATCTAATTTGGTGTGCCGATAGCTGATTGCAGAGTGAGGTATTCACGTTAAGCAACCTTAGTGCTTCATATTTGCTGACATGAACTCGTCTGTGTTGATTAAAGTGGGTAATAATATCACTTTTGACCTATAGAATATGAAGTAAGTAACGGATCCAAACAAGAAAGACATAAGACGAGCAAAAAATATATTAGATGGCCTTGACTGTGAATCACGCCGCATATAAAGAAGAAATTACATAGATTACAGATTATGTAGATGTGAGAATATTTCCAAATGCATCTAATTTTCGAGAAATCTCGATAGTGCTTTAAAGTAAATAGCTTCAAGATGTTTTCTTGTGTCATTTTGTGCTTGCTTGGTTGCTTAGCAGTGTTTTTGACCTTTGTGAAATTTATATGTAGAGCTCGAAACTATACAGCATAGGTAAATCCAGTCTCTTCTTGATTTTTTTCAATTTTCATATCAATCACAACGTTTCAATCTGAATAAAAATGAATTCTCTTCAAGAACCTGTGCTTTTGGAATGATTACTATATGCCTTATATATATATATATATATATATATATATATATATATATATATATATATATATATATATATATATGTATCATGCATTGATATATTGCAGGCATTGCTTCTGAATAGCTCTGTCTTGGCGGAATTGAGAAAGGAAGGCCCTTGTACAGTGTCACACACAAGTAGGTACACTATAGCGTATGCATGTATGATTTTAACATTTATTTGTCTTTTATTTACTTTCGTGTATGATGAGAATTAGAATTGTTAAACCATTACTTATATTTAACCTAACTTTGTGTTTATAAAATAGAAACGTTACATCAGATTTTGAAAGTTTACATCGCACAATTTAGTTCCTCAAATACACACACACATATATATGTATATTATGTATATTATGTATGTATGTATATATATATATATATATATATATATATATATATATATATATATATATATATGTGTGTGTGTGTGTGATAGTATCCTCAAAGTCTGTATAATTGCATACTGTGATAGGTGTACAGGTCTTCACTTCATCTAGAAGGTCTACAAATTCATCCTCAAATCAGCTCATTTTAGATAATTTTGAAGTAATCTTTTTGATTGAAGATTTTATCAGTACCTTAAAATTAAACATAATGAAGGATAAATGCATAGTTGATTCAATATGTGAAGGATAAATGCATAGTTGATTCAATATTTGTGTGAACGGTGATATACGTTATTTGAATGAAATTTAAAAGAAGTCTAAATGTTCTAATTCTTACATCAACGTCTGTATGATTCTCATTACTATTTATGCTGTTTAAGATCTTCTAGACCAGCTTGTAATCTTTCACACTGTATTAGTGTTTCGGTCTTTTTTAAATGTGGTGGAAATCTGCTTCCCATTGTTCAAACGTTGTCACTTCTAGTTTCATCTTTAATGTTTGTTATTACCCAAGTAGGACATTGCCTACCTTGCAGTTGCCTTATGACGTTTTTATGTGTACCCTTGTGTTCTCTTATACACTATATTTATTTTTCAGCTTTTTAAATATGTAGTGACAATCATCTTCGTACTTTGCCAAAGTTGTGTCTTTTAATTGCCTCCTCCGCAATGCATTTTATTACCCAGGTAGGACATTGCCTTGCAGTCGCCTTATCACGTTTGTCATTTGTACCATTTTGTTTTTTAGCTGTTATGTTTTTGGATCTACTTTATGTTCCCCTTTGGTTTTGTGATCAATATCAATTCTTCTGACGTGCATCTTTTAACATTTCAGTTTTAATGCACTGATTTGTTTCCCCTCATCTGTTACAGCCAAGTAACTCATTGTCTTTAAAACAAATACAAAGAAAACCCCTCAAAGATTGTATGCTTTTTGATACTGCTATCTATATATTGTCCTTCCTTATTCGCCAAAGGTGATGGTTTCCAAATGTTAAACGATTCGTCAAGTCCTTTCCACTTCACAAGTACATTAAGATGTATTTATAGCTATCGTTGTATTTTTTCATACGCTTGCATGTCAACAATGTCTGCTGGTCATTGGTCATCCACGTGAGTAATTTAGACGCGTACGGAAACGTGGTTTAGATCTGAAAATATCACCATGGTCAAGGGATTAGAGGGTGTTTTGTGTAAATATAAGACTGTGTTATCAAATTTAAGTCATTAGACCAAATGTTCATCTGCTAAGGCAAGTGATCATAACAAGTTGTCTGTATATTAAAACCACCAGACAAACACACATATTTATATGATATAAGCATGTTAGCCAATCCGTTCTTAAACTATTCAGTTTCATCATGAGCCCAGAAACACAAATCAAGAGTCGAAATGCGGACTTAATGTAAACTATTCGCAATCTGGTATCGTCCTCTGTACCAAAGAAAGATTTCATTCATTTCACACATATAATTTGAATTATATCACTGACACGTGTTTACTCATTTTGTTTTCAACAAAAACACCCATTCTGCCTGGTTTTCTGTGTCAGTTTTGAAACGATGAAAGAAACTCTGACGATATTATTCAACAAAAGCATAATGGTCCATCTTTGTCAACACACATATAAAAATCAGCACTCGATTTTATTTTATTCATATGCAAATATCAGTAGGCATATGTATGAAAACCTACAGCTGAAACAGACACTGGCTTTAAAAGGAGCAAGCCAACCTGATATAAAATTACAAACGAGTCATAATTCCACTGGAAACCGAACTTCAACATCATTTAACAAATTGTCCATCTGATAAAACTATGTAAAGGACTCATATGTAAAAGTGAAACAAGCAAATGACACCAAAATGATGGCAAATCCATATTGTATTCTTATTAAGAAAATCAAAATAATGAATAAGCCACGCGAAGCTGACCAAAAGTATCACAGACATGTCAAAAATTTAACTTGTTTCATAATCACAAAAGATAGATTGAATAGGATTAAACTTCTCTCAAACATTGCATGCCAGTCAATGGAATACAAAAAAGTATTTTACTGATGGCTGCTGCTGCTGATGACGACGACAATGACGACGACGACGACGATGATGACGATGATGGTGATGATGATGATTAATACCTCTTATTTATTAGCATGAAGAAATAGTGTTTCCATTTCCATAAAAACGATCACCTGGATACCGGGAATCGTAGTGAAGTATTTTTTGGAGAAATGTTTTTTTTCTTCTTTATTTTTCAGAACGCTACAGTATATATTTTACCAACGTTTTATTTGTAGGCAACAGAGGAAACGAGTTTGTCCTAGCATCTATAAAAGATTCCCATGGACCATTTGACGTAAAACTATTTGTTTCATCAACTGAAAATGTTTCAATTAGTGTTGAATTCCCTAACCAGGAATTCAGAACGATGTTTATCATTAATAATAGAGGAACACAAGAGATTACTATCGACAGAAGGATTGAGCAGTCTGATATCGGTATCAGTAACAAGAGCATTGTCATTCGTTCTTCTTCTCCAATATCTATTCATGGCTTGCGCGATCCTTTCAACTTTTTAGCAGAGGCTTTTACAGCATTACCGATCGAGTCGTTGTCAAGAACGTATGTTGTACCATCTTATAATCCGTATTATTCTCCCTACATTGTTATCGCTAGCGTCCACGACGGGACATCCGTTTCTGTAATATTGAAAATCGATGGTAACATAGCATTTGAAAACAATGTTTACAAAAATGGAGACACAATGCATGTACATCTTGAGAGACTGCAAACATTTGTGTTACAACATACATCAGACTTATCAGGAACCATCATAAAGAGCAACCAGCCAATCTCTGTTTTATCTGGTGGAGATGTTGAAATTCCTACAGGCACGAGTGATGTGGATTTGGTACTTTCTCAGCTTTTACCTGTTGAACATTGGGATACGGAATTCATAGTTCCTCCTTTATACCCGCGTAAGGACTCACTGATGAGGATATATGCTTTTCATCCAAATACCAGTGTTTCTATCAGAAACGAAACTCATTCTAAGACGCGAAATCTTCCGGGAGGAAATTTCTTGGAAGAGGTAATAGGAAATGGACCAGTTGTAGTGAACAGTAGTCAGCCAATCAGTGTTGTCCAGTACGCATTCAGTGAGTCACATGATTCATCATCGCATGGCGATCCTCTAATGATGATTATACCCGGGATACATCAGTTTTCTTCAGACTACTTGTTTCCCACAAAAACAGTTCACAATGAAATCAAGCATTATGTCTCAGTTATTATTAAAAATAATACGTTTGCCGGACTTCTGTTAGACGGAAATTTACGGGTAGATAGAATATTTCCTGTACACTTTAATGGAGAAGTTTACGTAGTTGCTGTCCAAGAAGTGACAGGGTCATTTCATAGTTTAACCCATATTGACCCCAATATAAAGTTCGGTGCTCTTGTCTACGGATTTGGCCTGTATTTTGGATATGGATTCCCAGCCGGATTCGAATTTAAAGAAATAGGTACGTTGCAAGGTAGAAGAGCCATTGCAAAATTAAATACATTATTTATAATTTTGATTGGAACATAACTTATGTTCTTCAGTCACTGCCGTGAAGACCAGATGATCTACCTATCTCTCTGGAGGTGTTTCCAGAAGAAAGTGAGAAAAAATTATCATGCATTCTCTTTAGTATTTTAATCATCGTAGCTAGTTTCTACTAAAATGAACAAATCCAAAGAGCCGACGTAACCATATGCATGCATTAGAAGAGGATTTACATTTTAGATCAATTTTATTGTGTAAATGTGACCTCATTCTAAACGAGAACATTATGAAAATAGGAATAAGGATAGCAGAGTGATAAGAATTTGATGATGTAGATAATGAATAGTCAGCCAAGCTGCCTCAAACTCAGACAAGTTTATTAGTTCTCCATGTATAATTATCATGATTTATAATTCCGTTATGAGAGTTGTCAGCGGTCCATTGTATTTTCACATAATCAACGATTACAATCATCTGCTGGTAGATAGATGGAGCGGCGATTTGTCGATTGCACCAATTAGCATCGCTCTATGTAGAGGTACAGGGGCGTTTAGGTATGACTGTTACCTAGCAACCAAGACAAAATAACCAGCAAACGTTCAATACAGTAACAAAAGGTCAAAAGAGTACTTAAAAAATATATTTTTAAAAGTTAACTACGATTTGAAAATGAGTGTGTATATATGAAATCTTTTAAACAAGAAAACCATGTTTGAATTTTAGCAAAGTGGTTTTTATTTCACACACGCATTCGGAATGGGATAGTAACAGTTATTTCGAGAAACGCAAACAAAATACGACATTTTATTCTTTTGTACATTAATACCTTTCATTTGTTTTGGTTAATATATAAGGAAAATAATCACCTTAACTACTTTACATTTATTTCAGAGAGCATTTAAAAATTTATTTTTTTGTGTACAAACCCGTTGTATCTTAACAAGGGATAGCCGCATCTGATAAGATTATTAAGTAGCTGATATGATACTGAAGTAAATGATATTAAATTAAGGAACGTGTGTGAAACTTAATCGCAGATGCATCTATTCATAGATTATATACATAAAGTATCAAGTGCTCTAACATTGTTCAAGATTGTAGCTAATATTTCATACACAATAGACAGCTTTTTATATGAGTAACCTACTTAATTACAGTAAGTTGTGACACAACGCAAATCCCACTACCTACAACAGATCCTCTTTCGAAAGGTAAGTAAAACATCCAATTGCATGGAATTTTGTGCTGAGTAAACTTTTGATCTTTTTTCAATACATCAAAATCGTGTTAATTTTTAAAATTTGTGAATAGAAACCAAGGTTTCACAGTTGTTTTGTCGAATAGCAAATTGTTCAATAATATGTCGAAATCATTATACTAGCTCTATTTTCATCTTCACACATAGATAGGCTGAAGTATATGTATTATTATTATTGATTTGATTGAGAAAGTATATACTTTATTACATCTTATCATACTGTGCATAATCAAAATAATACTTATCTAAAGTTAAACCATCCTTGTGTCACAATAAAAATGTTCAAACTGTGTAAACCTGCATAGATGTATGTGAGGTAATGAGTGGATAAATTCAAATTCAAAAAGATATTAGAAGAACATAGAATCAAGAGTTACAGATACAGACGGAGATCATATAAGAAAATGTATAAGGAAAAGAATAAAGAAATCAGGAAATGAAATATAGGGAAACAAAAAACCAATTGGTAAACCTAGACTGCTGTAAAACGGTCAGGGACTTCAATTCGTTATATATATATATATATATATATATATATATATATATATATATATATATATATATATATATATATATATATATATATATATATATTACGCAGAATGGAGAAAAAATTAGTATTTCTTGTTTTAATCGAAATGTATATTCCGGTAGAAAACTTTGAGACTATTTTTTATTTATTAACATTGATCAATTTTTCCCTTTTTCAGAAAATAACATCATTTGCTTTTCGTGTACGGGGATAGCCCATTTAAAATACTGCGATATGGTCGATAAATGCTCCGAGGCCTTGGTAAGTGCAAAAATATTGAATTAATTGAGTCAATGTTGTATGTATTTTTCTCGCAAAACATGCTTTGACTAATATATTTAAAGGTGTATAGATAAACCCCTTATTAAACGCTATACCGAGCAGTTATGTGTCACGCGTGTTCCTCTGCCGGGTGCAGATATTTCGTTTTCACTTTTGATCGACCTCAACCTTGACTGACTGTCAGATATATAGGTGCATGGATACTGATTCTACAGTCCAAATGTGATAGTTATCTCTCCTAGGATTAGGGACAAATGACTATAAAGAACAACTTTATCGAAAACTGAACCATGATTTTCAAATGACCATGACCTTGCCCGAGTGTCACAGGGAGAATAATGGTGCACGAATATAACTGAACAGATCTTTCTGACTCTAAGGTCTACGTATGCTAGCTATCTCTCCGAAAGTTTTGTACTAATGACTAAACACAACAACATTTAATAAAAGAACTTAACCACGATTTTCAAATAAACTTGCCCCTTTATGACAATCTAATTATTTTCGTTTCTTCAGAAATGAAAAGATAAAGTAAACAAAAAATGTTATCCATTGGACACTGGACACGGCTATCCCTTCATATATATATATATATATATATATATATATATATATATATATATATATATATATATATATATATATATATACAGCAACATATTTAGGTTTTTGCCGCCCCTCGGCCTATTCGAAAGTGCCGCCCCCATGGAATAGCAAAGAGGTGAGGGATGGCAGGAATCAGAAAGACAAGGGTGGCTAATCACGAATCTTATTTTCGACATCTTATTAGTGTGGTGTTCGCTAAATCTTTATGTTCACTTCAGCGGTTTTTTTATATCAAAAAATGCCGTCGGAATTTGGCCTCTGCGTAAAATTTGCCGCCTTATGTCTGGGCCTAGCCGGCCTGTGCGGAAATATGTCTCTGTATATATCAACCGAAGGGACATTCATTTTGGATTTAAGGGCGCACCTCTAAGTTAAACAATGTCACATCAATGTAATATGCATCTAACTTGACCAAGCATGCATTTATATTAAGCACTATAGGAGTATCGCTTCAATTTGTTGTGTACTTCAAAAATTGCAAAGAGTTGACAAAATTCAGAAACCCTCCAAATAAAAGTACCGTTTTTATTTCCGTGCCAAATATCGACGATATAGCCCTGAGGCATAACAGAATAATAAGATAAAGACGAATGCCGCAGCGTATTCTTGCGGTAGCTTTTGAAATCGCTTAATCACGCGCGTTATGTCAACGAGGATATTTCACCTGTAGGCCAGTTGCCAATCTGCTATACATGTTTATGGTTTTGGTAACTGGATTTTATATTTTAAAATAACTTATGGATGACATTTTTAAATTCTTGAATCATATGTTGCTGTTGAACAGATAATAGATCGTTACTTTTAAAACATTAAACCATAAAATGATTCCTTCAGAACGCTTAAGAAAGCTTGATTAATATTTCTGTATTATAGACAAAAAATATGAACTTTATGAAATAACTTTTATAATATTCAATATCAACAAAACATTAGTTTCTTTTTTATGCCATCTCTTTACAAAATTAACATGTCAGTTAGATTTTATTTTGTTCAAACCAAAATTCATCTCTGAAGTGAGAGTTTGTCTATGTTACTAATATTGTTTTAACGTCAAATCTATCTATCCTTCTCCTTTCTTCTTTTTCTTTTTATTTTGTCTGTCTCTCTTTCTCCGCATGTAAATACTCCTAAAATACTCAACCCATTAGAAAAAGTGATTATATATTGTTTGGAAAATTAAAACTTACAATTAAATCTAAAGTTATAGGTGCGCGTGTATATATATATATATATATATATATATATATATATATATATATATATATATATATATATATATATATATATACATAGCAATTAGAGACCCATACGACACCTTTCAACCATCGTTTCTAAACTAAATTACATACATTTCGCAATATTTAAAGCATGGGTAAATATTTTATTCTCGAGCGCATAGTAAGTTGCAAGCAAGATGTCAGTTGATCTGTCTATCCAAACAGCAACAACACAGGAGTAATAAAATGATTGAATATTAATTATGGCCAAAGTTTCTCACTGAAAGCCTCTGTAGGAGCTAAGTAGCGTATATGTCATACTTGAGGGCCCAACATCATTTTTAATACTTCAACATACATCATATATCTATTATGTTTTAATCACGTCATCAGACCGACTAAGGTAAGCTCACAAGCGCTATAAATTTGGAATGTTCTTGAAAGTTTAAAAAACACAAAATAAATATTCCTTTTCTAATCCACCATGACCATTATATACATTTCGGAAAACTCTAATTATAAAAAATATTAGGTGAAATAAAAATAAAACACAAAAGCAGTAGTTATTTGCTAAGGTGCTCCTAACACTTTTTGCACCATACAAAATCACTAGGAAAACAGACATAAATAAACATACATCAAAGATAATCGGAATTACATAACATTGTTTTAAGCACGATCTACCAAGATGGGATTTGTAACGCGATTGAAATATTTAGATAAAAAGAATCAAAATGTAAAACGTTTGTTGATGTAAAATAAATGTGAAAAATAGATAATGCTCTTCAGAATTAGGAAATTAATAACACCCGTTAACGTAGATATTCCACACATTTTTACAGAAATAAAAATCAACTACACCGAAACAATATTTTTCATATTAAAATCATTAAACATCTTTGCAAAATACATTTTTAGACTTATCATTGATGATTCAACGAAACATATACAGAGAACAGTGGGACATGAAATTAAACATTTTGGCAAAATCAATTAAACTTGACACTATGGATGCCAATAGCTGGACATAGAATATCTTATTAGCATTAAATAAATCCACGTGTACCAGAGTTAGTAAAATTAGTATCGAGCTTTCATGTATACTATTATCTTAATGTGCAATGCCATTACCTGAGAAACAAGCCTTTAATGAAACCAAGAAGAACATAGATCTGAAACAATTTAATATAATCTGTAATAATGTTAACATTCCACAAAATCATGACTGAAGATAGATCGATAAACAGAAATACTTGATCGATAATGGACCTGCAGAACATTAATAGGTACACCAGGGCTTTGGAGATCCTACACCAGGGATGTGCAACTTCCTCCAGGGACCGGGCCAGATAAGAGATATTGAAAGTCGCACCCTATGATGTAAATAAGCGGCTAAAATCCGGTTGCAGGCCTGATCCGCCCGCGGGTCGTATGTTGCACATGCCTGTCATACACCATCCGATGTGTTAAATGCTTATGAACTTTATTATAGAGGCATGGGAATCATCCACTACTAAGTCGACAAAAGCAGATAAATACAGAATTGTCAAAAACGGAACTAAAATTAGAACATTATTTATGAGAAGACTTATAAAATAGAAGGCAAATATAATAACATTTCGAACATGCAATCATTGTTTATCTATAGAGAAGGGAAAATGGGAAAATGAGCCTAGACATCAAATATTGTGCAAACCTTGTGCGTAAAGTAGCGTGGGTGATGAATTTCGTTATCTTCTTAAATGCAGCTATTTCGGATTACAAAGAAATCAAACACATCTATATCAGAACATGAGAAAATTGGCGTTTAAAAAAAACTCTCTGAATGATTGATATGATTTTATCAAAATTTCGTTAATTTCTAATTATCTTTACTCAATGTGTATGTTCTTTCCATTTTCAGGAAGAGAAATGTATCATAAATTAAAGAAAGGATTGATAGGTTCATCGTTGTAAAGTAATGAATTTACCAAAGATTAATTTGTATTCCATTTATCGTAATTTATTTCCTTCTACCAATTGTAGAGGTTCTTTACTATTGTATCAGCATTCATGTATTGCGGTGTGAAGAGATATATGTAACTTTGCATTCACTCGTATTACATTGGAGTATTGAGTGTGATACTGCTGTCAATCGGAGTTAAATTGTATCTACTGTGAAAACATAGAGTCCATGGCTTATGTACACGCATGGAAATATATTTTACTTCATATGTTGGGTATTGCACTCTGGGTGTAATATATATTTTACCTCATATGTTGGGTATTGAACTCTGAGTGTAATATATATTTTATCATTGTCAGTTTCTTATTGCCCTTATACCTAAAGAACAGGTATTGTTGAATACTGGAGGAAATTCTCGGCTGGTGAAATTAACTCAGTGGTAACAAGTGATGAAAAAATAGGATAGACTTATTTTTATCTGCGAGAAAGCACAGGTCTTACAGATTAAGATGTCGCAAGGTTTAATTAAAGAATCAGATCTTATATGATATATATTTTAGATGCTCCAAATAGAAACAGAACCAAATATTACATGGTTCGCGTTCACTATTCAAGATGCATACAATAGTTATTTGAGAAAGTAGTTTTGAGAAAACAAGGTTATGACTCAGATGAAAACTTTGCGGCAAGATTTCAGCAATATGTTTCAGTTTCAAAGTTAGACTAGTCAATGCCTTTGGTCATGATGGTATATTTTTATTGCCTTGTGATATGGTTGAGAAAAGGGTTAGCATTGTTATATACAACAGTAACATTAAAAATCGTAGTATAGCGTTATACTAGGATTGAACATTCCTATAGTTTCCGACGTTGCAAAGAAATATGATTAAAGCATTTGAAAAACAGTCTGCAACAATTTGTAAATTTTGTTTACTATGAAATAGAAGAAACAAGCGTGGATGAAACCTTTGTAGACAAGAAGAACAACATTGGTAAGAATAATATAACTGAAAGTGCGCTCGCTTGGAAAAACATTTATTAAAAACAAATGATCATTTATACTTGTATTCATGGCATAGGAGCTGGCTTAATTTACTTTTTAAAATAGGGTATGAACTTCTAACACTTCTCGCCGGAATATCAACACCATTAATTACAAATCAAAACAGCGGGCCAACTATGGAGCAAGTAAAACTACACGAGTAACTACAAACGTAACAACCTCTCCAACATGTTTTCGAAAACCAAAACTTATTAGTCTGCCATTAATTCCAGGCTATGCTGCTGTTTATTTTGCTAAGTTAAGGTAAATAAAAATATTTAAAAAATAAAAACAAAAATAAAAAGAAAATACAATATTTGTGAAATCTCTTTTGATCATGTTAAAAAAAGTTTTTGACCGGAGCAGGTGGAGCTTGAACAGATTGAACATGGGGATGAGCAGGTGGATCTGGAATAGGTTGAATAGGAGTAGAAAGAACATTCTTTTGTTTAAAAAAGAAACAAACAAGTTTGCTATAGACTGAGCAATACTTTAAAAAAATCGTACATATAGCTATAAAATCAATAATAATGGGAATGGTAACACCTTTTCTTTCTCTGTGAATAATTGTTGTAGCTTTTAACCTAATGGCACATTTCATGTAAGATTTTAATTGATATTTTTTTATTTATTTATTTTCATGCTACAGTCGAGAACTGACAAATGTCCAACTATTCGTGTTCTTTTGCTTTCAACACTTTACAATAGTTCTTGCAGTTTTATCTCCTCTATATGTGTGTCATACGTTTTAACGTCTAATTTCAATAATTTATTATCGATTCAGCATTTACATAACCAGATACTTTTCTCTTTTATTGTTGAGTATATAATCTTGGATATGCAGGTGCAAATTTTACGCATTGAATTCTTTTGTGGTAATTATTTATTAAAGTCTTTGTTTCTGTTACTTGCAGATCAAATAGTTCATTGTGTTGATTACTTGCATTCATATTTTGTCAGAAACTCTTTTTTCTTTCTTTGTATCATTGTTGGTTCTAACGGATATTTAAGTTGCGCTGTTTCTTCCATTATTGGGAACAGTATCATCTACTCAACAACGTGGAGAAAAGGATTAACTGTTACTTGTTTAAAACTTGTTACTTATTATTTGTTTATCTGCAGATATAGCTTTTATTGTGATTTTAGGTAAAGCGTTTTATTTCTCTTTGGAATTCCTATTTTGCTACAATCAGTGTCATGAAAAGGATAATATGTTATCTTCAATTTCAAAATCATTCCTCATCAGATGATATTGTTGTTCATTTATTTTAAAACTACTTATGATTTTTGTTGGAATTATTGATATATTTTGCTTGAAGACTTTGTCGAAGACTATCAAATTCCTCACTAGATAAATTATTATAATTGAAAATATCTTAATTTGTTGCATAGCTAATTTGTTCTTTCCAATCACATTTATTACAACGGGCGAGTTTCAAAATGTGTGATAACAATATTGTCATCTACATCTGCCACTTTCATGCAATTTAATAAATAACTTGAATAAGAGTTATGTTTCAGTGTGGAGAAAAGCAGTAGTCTCACTGCCCCTGATACTGAAGAATACAAACAAGAACTAAAACTGAATATAAATATGGGAACCTATAAAGCAGCAAATTGCCATTTTTAACTGAGACGGATTTTAAATAAAAGACGAATAGCAAATCAATAAAACATATGGAATCTTTGTCAATGAATCCAGTTGCTATATTATTAAAATCTTTTTCAGATATTAACATCTTATCTGCAATAACTTTATTTAGCAAATTACTAGCAGATGATGATTTGAATAAATTATAAATAGAGTTAAAAGACGATTACATGACATCAACTGGTAGTAGATACTTCACTGGATGTTTGTCATTTAAGTTATAATTTCATCTATCAGAACTAATTGCTAGTTTGATACATTCAAACATATTAATTCAAGAGGAAAAATCAATAGATAAAACAAAAATGATCATAAGTAAAAGTGCAGCGAATGCATTGCAATTAACGCCCTTGTTTCCGCAATTGTAACAACTGTTCATGATACTGGAGTATCTTTTCATTACGATGTAAAGTCCTCGAGGAAATGGAAAGAAAAGAGAAAACAGACTAACGGATGTTATACAATACCTCATTAATTATAAAGTTAACAGTTGTAAAGAACTCCACTTTTTCACATGTTCTCTTATTTCGTTCTGATGGTATTCAATAAACCTTACATTGGAAATACTAGCTTTAATCTATCTCATATTCGACGGATGAAAACATTTCTTCTGCCATTCTGGATCAATCAAATAAAAAAACGCACATGACGTAAAATGATCTATTTTTAAATCATTATCACTTTCACCCCTTCAGGTGTAGAAAAGTTAAACCGCCTACTGTAAAATCAATAGAAGGAACACCAGCATTCGCAAAGCTGCATCTGACTTTGTATATTGTTTCAATGTTGTTAAATTTCTAAATCTTATCCAAACAAATATCCTAAGTTTCTTATCGTTGTTGTATCTTTCTTTCATGTAATTTTT
This sequence comes from Margaritifera margaritifera, assembly GCA_029931535.1. Taxonomy (NCBI): domain Eukaryota; kingdom Metazoa; phylum Mollusca; class Bivalvia; order Unionida; family Margaritiferidae; genus Margaritifera; species Margaritifera margaritifera. The sequence goes on along the minus strand of JAQPZY010001312.1, from coordinate 1,963,634 downwards.
GTAGAATTCATTTCTGTGTTCAATGTTTCTTCTTTCCATTTCTTTTTCTTTACTTTATTGTATGCTTTATGACACGTTTTGCAGTAAGAACTCCTTCCATAAAATTCTCTTATGTATTTTTCTATTTTACATTTTGAACATGTCTTAAGATTAATAATTTATATTTTACTACTTTATTTCAGTCGTGTTTAGTTAAAACCATATTTTGATTAATTTCTAACTTGCTTTATAAGTATGCTCGAAAAACTTGTATACTGTAGCACATTACATAGAAAGTGGTCAAAATAAACATATAAATGAACACAAGTCTGAATCGAAGCTGGAAAAAAAAAACTTCACAAAAGAGTAAAGATTCACGTAGACTTCAGCTTGGAAAATGCAACTTTAAATAATATCAATATTGTTTTAAAAATCAAAAGCAGGAAGACTCAACATATAACAAGAAAACTGAACTCCGACTGAAGATAATCATAACAAAGATAGTTTAAACAATGAAGATATATCAGGATAGGCTGGTGTTGTTATTTTAGTTTTATAGCCATATATTTTGGAGTTGATATATACAAAAAATACAGCTGTTATAGTATTATAAATGGTATACCTGATAGAACACCCCATGATCAACCCCAAAGAACCACTAGCTAAATTAGTTACTGTACCAGAAGAACAGCAAATTCAGATTCCACAAACGTTATAAACAAAGCGAAGTGTATCTTTAAATTTAACAGCAATAAATGAATGAGGCACAGAACATAATTAATACGGTCTGCAATACATCCTTAAACACAAATCTTTGAGTTATCTATGGCATGCTTTTTGAATATATATTTGGTGTGACAATAGGTTCATGGGATGAATATGAATTTGATGAAATAAGAAAGAAAATTATTCCATTTTCACTGTCTCAGTATGTAATATAATTCTTGATGTCATACGCTGTCCTATCAAACAAAATAAATTAAGTAGTAAAACAGAACAGTCCTAGCTGCTTTTTGTACATGCAGTTCTGACAAAATTGGTCAAAGACGAGGCCTTCTGCGAGTTGTACCTGGTAGCCGATGACCTCTGTCTGAGGGTATTTTGCCAGTTGCCCCGGGTAATCGAAAACCTTTTCCTTTTTTATTCGTTTACCGGACGCTATGCCTCCCCGAGGAAAATCGTAGATTCTTCCACCAACTGCCTTTTTCAGCGCCATCCCGGATGCGGTTCCGATTGCCCCTAATGCAGCCGGTTTTGCAATCGCCGGTGCCGCGGCTGGTAAAAACGCTGGAATCACTGCAAGGAATGGAAATATTCCACCAGTCTTTTGCAGTTGTGTCACCTCTGACTTCGATAACGTTAATGTGACCGAGCTGTTTTTTTCGTTTGGCCGAATTGATTAAGTTACATTTGGGTCAACCACAAAGAGTCATTTTCAGTTAACCTTGTCCCAGAAAGTTTCAATGCGACCCCCCAATCGTTTCGTATTTCGCTTTTGATTTTCGCAAGTTGGTTTTCGCTAAGGTCAACCTTAACTTCGTGGTAGGACATTATTATTTACAAATGTAACAGGTTCAATTGCATCCTCTATGAGTTTTCCACAGGCGCGTCAATAACCCTCATTCGACCACCTGTGCCCTCCAACAACAGAATCTTGTCAGAGAGGATCACAGCAAAGCATTTGTAACCACCGTTGGGAGCTGCACCTACACGTGCATGAAAATAAATGTCAACCACAGACTGTGTGAACAATTCCAGGTGTTCCAATGAAAACTAATAAATCGGATACAACGTATAAAAGTCATGCTCGGAAATCTGGCAACAACGTATAGACGTTATGCTGGGAAATCTGCAGACTCGTGTTAATGTCTTGATTCCGGTCCAGGTACGAGCAAAGATTATGATATGTACGTGCGACATTATTGTCTACGAAATTAAGCCAGATTTCCTCTGACGGTTCCTAATGACCCTTTAACTGCAAGGAAACTTCACAAACTTGTAGGTTGCCAAATATCATCCTACTTCGCACTTGGAGATTATCTCGATTCTCATTTTAAAACGCCACGAACACATGTTTTAGTGCGCTGAGGGCATATTGGGTACTTATTTGCCATGTAAACTGTCCCGAATATCGATTGTTGGGTGCGCGTCTGTGATATGCAGGAGAAACGATAGCGTTGACGTTGTTCCAGACTGCATAAACGACAACAAACGGTCTTCATCGACCAAGTATCCACAATGTTAATGTTGAAAATTCAACTTTGCTAGCATTACCACCGGTACGCCAAATTGCATCTTTGGCAAATCTCCTGCCGCATTTCTAACATTTCCAGTGGTATATATTCTATGATGTGCATTATCGGATGAGTCCTTGTAAAACATCATAGACAGGCCGGCGAATCTCGCATAATCGTCGCTGTATCTGGCAAGTCCAAGAATTGTTGTGGCAATGTCAACGTTTTCGAGAATTGTTTTGATTTCCTTTCCATCAATGGAATATTTTGCATTGTTGAACGACGCCATGATGCCATTGTGGACAAATCCAACTGGGGCATTGGCGGGTTAATAGGCATTGTCCGTCTGTATTAGTTTTCCATTAATTTCCAAGAAAGAAAAAGCCTCTACGTGTCCTGCACTTGAAATTCTATTTTTGTTTATTGGGGAACCTTGCCCGTTACGAATAATACTGAAAATCTTTTTTACTTTGATCAACCAGCACTGGCGCGTCCATGTAAAACGCGGGATCGGATGTATCTTTGAATCGGGCCATCGTGTTTACTTATATACTATAAGTTTCGTCTAATACCTCTTTGTGACACGGCGTTAATGGTTTGGCCACTCGCGTCCAGGTTCCGTCCACAACGGTAATCCGCTTCCCATTGCCAGATTCGCAATTGCTGATTCGGCGATACGTTGTTGAGCAGCTTCATTGATGATTTTACTGACTAGTGCGAGCATTACTTCTGTCGATGGAAGTGTACTTACCCGCGGTGCTCGAGTAACCAATCATCGTAGTTGATCTCTGATGGGGAGAGATATTGTTCTTCTTCTTCCTCGGTGAGCTCCATCTTATATATTTGGTCTATAGCAGCTTTTAAATTCTTTTGAAAGGTAGCTAAAGCTGGTGCAGCCTGTTTTTCACCCACAGCTCGATAGAGGTCAATATGCTTTTCAAACTCAGGCCACATAGGATCAGTACTGCGTAATCTGCTTTGTCCAGTCCACTCCTTGTATATCCATGCTGACAAGTTATCTTTGATGTTAGTGGGGCTCCTATTCGCTGGTAGTTTATGCTCCAACATATACTCTTTGACTTGCTTTTAATTCGGTATTAAATGGGCAAACCAAAAAGGATTGTTAAAGATTCGCTGATTGTTTAAATATTGTATCTGTTGTGGATTTTAACTTTGATTGGTATTCGGGTGGTTCTTCTTGTGGAAGATGCATAAGTGCGTCTCCAAAATCCTTTTGCACTTCCTCTAACTGTTTTTGTATCTATACTAATTGGTACTAATCTGTGATCGAACCAGGTTGTTGTTTTGTCCCCATCATCACGGCTGTGGTTTCCGCGACCTGTTTTGTTTGCTCCTCAATTTCAGCAGCCTTGGTCGCAATAGCTTTTGTTGGTTTAATCAACGGTGCAAATATTTGTTCAAAGCCCTCTGTCAGATCTTCGCGTACGGTTTGTTGGTTTAACATTGACACGCTCTCCGCCGGCTGTAACATTACGAATCAGTTCCTGGTGTTCGTGTGCAGCTTGACTGCGTCGCTTCCCATACTCTGCTATGGTATCACTGGCAGAAAGCGGAGATTTCGGTTTTCGACATTTTATTATTTGGTATGGTTGTTAAATTGCTTTATCCAAACCGGTTCGATATTTTTCAAGTCCACCAATCAAGTCAATAGAAAGAAAATTATACGAGTCGGAGGTGGCATTAGCAAACATATTTCGAAATTCCAGCCACGAGTGGTTGGCGGCGCTCCAGGTCCTATGAATATTTGAGAGGTGATGCTCGTCAACGACGCGAAATATCATTAACATGTTACAGTTTGTCTCGAATCACTTTAGGGACATGTGCGTATCGTTGCGTCAAACAGATCACATCTGTGTTCTTGTGTCGATCCCGGGAAAATATTCGCGCGTGATTTATTTGGTTTTCCAGCATCAAGTCATCGTACAAAACAAGATTATATTCACTCGGATCAGGATCATCAATCGTACCAGCTTCATCTATTGTGGACTTGGTGGCTTTGCCACCCAACGACGCCTGAAGCGCTTTTGAAAAATCAATCAGTACATCATAACACGGTTGATCATCAGCCGATGGTGCAATTAAGTATAACCAATCCCACGTCAACCATAGCAAAATCATATTCAACAACAGTTTGGGTTTTCCAGATTCAGCCTGACCAATGGATAGCGCGCGAACGCTTTAGGAAACATGTTACCGTGTTTAAGTGGTTTCGGCGCTGTCTGCGCGGAAGGGTCAATGACAGTAAAATCTTTGATTTTTCTCAGCATGGGGTTTTTCAAATCTTTGACATCTTCGCTGCATTTCGTATTTCGTGATGCCATGTTAAATGTCAATAAAATTGTTGCATAATATAATTATATCTTCATATTGTATCCGATGCCGCACAAAAACACGTACTGAGAATCCAACTAGCGTTCAAACACGTAATGGTAAATCCGCGATCGCTGAAATTTCTGTTCGATGTGGAGCAAAGCCGTCTCACTTCGAGATCTATCAGCCGTCTCACTTCCAGGTCAATCAGGGTCTAAAAAAAGTCGCCAGTGATGTCGCTGCCGCGTTAGCGAAACTACCCGGGGCACCATGGAGTAAATATCCAGGTGAAAAGCATATTCCAGGATACAATTACTGTGGGCCTGCAACACTGCTGGATATATTTGATTCTAACAAATAAACTGCGCCCGCGGAAGCACCCGTAAACCGCGTCGGTGCTGCATATTAGCGACATGATCTTGCTTACAAAACATCAAATGATACCTGTGCGCGTCAACGTGCCCATGTAGATTTCATCCATGATTTGAACGCGCTTAATCCTACACTCCGAGAAAGAATCACTTGATGGATCATCAAAGGGCGGTATGAAGGAAAAACACCGTGTGCGAGCTCGTGTCAGACATGTCAGCGTACATCGTGACCAAGCTATTGTGGAACAATTTAACCGTACACTCACGGAACAATTATTTGGACATCAGTACGCGCAGGAATTGTTAATGAGGTGTCGGAGTGCTAGCACTCTAGAGCGATCTCTGATTATAGAACGATTTCACGAGTGGGTAACACGACTACCATTATTCATAAAATCATTTAATAATGAAATTACACGCGCGATTGGATTTAAACCCGTTGATGCATTTCAGCGAAAAACTGTAACCTTTGTGAAATCAGTTTCACATCCACCACCGTTAGAATCAATCGGAAACAATTTTGTTTGGTATCTGTATGCCCCTGAGGAGTTAGAAGGTGGACAACGTAGTGCTACTGATCCGGTATGGTTTGCTATCTCAGACCGGATTGGCTTTCCAAGGCAACCAACACCTTATCTTTTGGCGCCTCTGGATGAGCAATCGGCAAAGCCTCCCGGTAGGGCATTTGTGCGAGTGGAATTACAAGTCGTTTCCGCTAATACGGAACTGCCACCAAGATCTATATTGATATAGTAAGTGCATTGGAATACACCCATGTGATATTCTTTACTCCTAATCATTTTGGCTGTATGTGTAAATTCGCATCGTTCGCGAAGACATTACACGTACATCTCGTGTGTGAGATCTTTTTTCACAATAACCAGGGCAACTTTTGTCCTCTTTTTGTTTTCAGTCCCGACCACAACCGAGTACATTTTGGGGCGCAATCCCACGTCCTCTTCGATAGGATCACCCGTGCACTTGTCTTTGGATGTTCCTACGACTTTTTTGTAGGTGTTACTAAACAACGGGTGTTCTTTAGAATAATAGCTGTTATCAAATTCGTTTACCAAACTTGGCTGTTTATATGCATTAGCAGCGAGTCGGTGTCGGGGTCATATTCTTCCAAGCGCGGGTTATTCGCGCGAGCGCGACGATAACTCATCATTGAAATCCCACCGCTTATACCACACTCAATAAACAGATAATGGTCAATATCGGTGAGCAGTTCCAACTCGATCTTGGTTTTCAACAGCATTGCATCCCAAGCCACTTCCTGTGACGTAAATAGTGCGACGGATCGAACTTGTACTCGCGTATAGCGGTATTGCGACATCCGCGAGCAGCAACACATCGATGCGCAAATACAAATCGTGATAGTCACCGAGGTTTTTACATTCGAATGAGGACCAATCCGCGTATGGGTGTGCTTAGTCGTCGGTTGAAATACCTTTGCGAGACAACAATGAATGGAATGCCTCGATCGGTGGTAACTGAGTTTCATGAAACGTTTCCCATACACTCATGTACTGGTATCGGTTTTTGTGTTATCAGCTTCAATTTGTCAGTGGTGGCACCATATTGACTGGTGATTTTGAAGCTTTCCACCACAAGGTTGCTAATTAGATTGTCCAATCTGGAATTCAAAACCTGCAGCGAATCAATAAACTGCAACTGACCCAGTCGGAACGTCATGTATTTGTCCATGTTGTTGGGGATTACACTTATTGGCGCATTCGATGCTGTTGCGATTGCCTGCATAATCAGGTGTCCATCAGGTGTCCATCATACCCACGCAGGTTATTATGAAACACTGCAGGGATTTTTATTTTATTTGGCAAATCCGCAGCTGTAGATTGCATGCGTTGTGTGGGGCTCTTCTGTACGCGCCAGTGATATGTCAATGATCATGTCTTTCAGCGAATAGGGCTGTTTTCATGATCCATTTTCTGGTAACCTGGAGCGATTTAAGAAATATTTCAACCTTATCCTTGCCACAATATGGTATTTGTGTCTCAATTACTCCATCGCATCTGACGACAAATGTAGCACAACTTGTGTTGTATTTGCGTTAACATGAGGAGCGTTCACTGGAACATTCAAACATTCAAAATCCACATAAATAAGATACGGTACTTTCATCTTTCGTTGCACCGAATTGTTCTTGTCGCGTTCTGGGATAATTGTACACTGAGGTTGTTTACTGATTCCACCACAATAGAAGTCATGGTCATTGAGTAGCCGTTGAGATCTAAATAAATGCAGGCACCGTTAGCATGGAAACTTTTTACCCGTGTGCTTGCTACGTCGGTTAAGCAATCGGGAAAGATTCTTTATCCGTACGTAATGAGATAGCGACTCTGAACCTTTTATGCAGCTTATCAACATCAGATTAATTTTGGTCCGTCCATGCCAATTTCCGCTTTGTACATGTGGGGATAGTTCAAGCGGATAAAACCTTTTTAAAACCTTTTGTCCCAAGCGTACACGTTAACAGCGATACTGTGGTTAAATTCTTCAAACTTGTTCAGTGTAGCCTCGGTAACCTGCACCGGTAATTCAATGTCACCAAAATTGTGCTCACCCAAATATTGCTGGTATTGTCGAGGCTGGTCTACGTTATCGCTCGGGGGATATAATGCAGACACGATCACTCATTCAAAATATCGATTGTCGTCGTTTTTATATTAATTACTGACCACGGAGGAACATATTTTGGTGTTGGTATATAATTTGATTCGCGAAATGGATTGCTTAGGGAAACATGCAGTTAAACTTCCGTACATCTGTCAAGAGTCCATCCTGATTGATTTTTCCAACGTGTAAAGAATCTTTTCAGTACCTTTATCGATTGCTTCATTGATAGCCTTGGCGTCTTTGCGGTTTGTGATTATAAGTGGACCACCACTAAGCCACTGGATTTGGGTTTTAAATCCGTCCTTGTCTGATGACTTGCGATTAAGCGGCATAGTCAAATGCGCAATTTATAAGAATATCCGCTTTAATACTGGGGTGGGAGGGTGGGTGCTAGAGCGTTGTAAAGTCGATACGATTTCCGGGCGCATCTTCGATACAATTTTATAATATCTTTGGTTGGTGCGTACGTGTTTAGAATAATCGTACGGTAATCACCATAATCACCCTTATGCATGTATAACTTAAACTCGTGGACTCCCTGTTTAAATGTGGTGGGACCGAGGGTTTTCATGCAGTTGAGTACACAGAGTCTCTGAAGAATGCCCAGATTTCCTCGACATTCTCGTAGTTCACACAAACGTTTCTAGTAGGCTCCACAGCTCTTCGACAATTGCCTGTTTCACATTCTCCTGTTTCAATTTGGGGACAATTAGTTTTTTGGGTACTTTTTGCCTTGTGGTCGTATGCTAGACTGGATCCGGATATTGAGCTTCGAGACCACGAACATGTGGTCAGTCCAGCATTCTGCACTTCTCAAGGCCTACGTCACTCGGACATCCTGCTTGTCTCTTCTCCTGACGAAGACGTAGTCAGTGAGATGCCAGTGCTTGGAGTGCTGAATCATCCAAGACGTCTTGCGGTTTGGCAGGTGGAAGACTGTGTTGGTGATTAGGAGGTCGTGTTCAGTGCATTTCGTGTTCAGTGTTCAGTGCATTTCCTCAGTAGTAGGAGTCCGTTGTTGTTGCATTTGCCAAAGCAATATTTTTTCAATGACACCTTTTCATGTCTGGTAAGCTGTGCCAACTCGAGCTCTGAAGTCATCAAGGATGATGAGCTTGTCTGCCTTCGGTACTTCTGCAATAAGAGACTCCAGGTCTTCAGAAAACTTGTCCTTGAGCTCTTCTTAGTTGTTCATGGTGGGTGCATAGACGCCAGACAGTGGGAGTCTCATATGGATTAGTCAGTCATTCACGTCCTTTGGAAGATTTGCGAGCTTGATGACTAGCTGTGATTTGATGGAAAACCCAACACCAGCTTCACGTCTCTATTCTTTACTTCGGCCACTCCAGAAGAATGTGTTGCAGGCTCCTACTTCGCTGAGTTATCCTTCCTCAGCTAGGCGAGTTTCACTCAGGACTGCTGTCTGAATGTTGAATCTGGCCAGGTCTCAGCCAACTAGAGCTCTTCTTCTCGCAAATATATCTGCTGATGTGCTGTCCATCAGTGTGCGCACGTTCCAGGCACCGACGGTAAGTTGCGTCACCTTTGTATTCTTGTTAGATTTTCGACCACTAAGGTGGGATCCGCGTCAGCCGCGGTATGCTGACCAGGGTAAGGTAAAGCAGTAATATTTAAGGCGCCTATTCTAGCTCCTTGCTCGTGCTACGGAGGTGAGCAGTGTGATCCTAAAAAGGGCTGCTCAGTCACCAAAGGGGCTGCCGAGTTCCACTGCTGCTTCGGTCCGGTGAAAAGCGACCCTATGCCCTGAGCCGTCTGTGTGCAGGTCTGCAGCTACAATTCCAAGTGTATCCACACTTGTTGTTTTGGCGCTCGCCCATCGCCACAGGACTTGAAGGTATCTGGTGGGGAAAGGGGAATCATGTCATGACATGAGCTTGAGTTGGATTTAAGTGAGAGCAAGTTGCGCAGAGTCACCCTCAGTCTTTCGTCCAGGACTGTCTGAATCCAGCGGCACGACAATGTTGTGACACCTGGTGACGAGTATGGATGCAGTGGACGGCCGTCAGTTCCTACCGCACCTGAGCTGATTCCCTGCGCTGTCCATGTAGCTCTGCCATCTGCTTTCACTGCCAGGGATCAGTATACCTGCTCGGCCGCCTAATCAACCAGAAAGGACTTTCCAGAAGGAGCAAGGTGTAGCTTTCCACTCTGGGTCAACAGTCACAGGTAGTCGAGTTTATTGTTACTTAGGGTAGCAGGCGTAGCCTGACCTGACTAATATGTATTAGTAAATAGTAACAATTACATAATAAACTTACAATGTTATTTAAGGCTGAATGTACTTTATGGCGTGTTCATACGGCAGAGATGAGAAATATAAAGATATGCACTTACTTTTGCATCTAATAATAGCGTAATTCACTCTAGCAAGAGCCTAAACAGTCCAGAGCAAATCCAATGAACACTAATGAAAGACACTAACAAAACATACATCAACAAAGGTAAGAATTTACATTAAAAGTTCCCAATTTTATGAAAGTACTTCATATGAACGTGCACTCAAATTATCTCCGTTTGCCTAATTGTAATTTGGTTTAAGATATTGTGCCTATAATAAGCATGTATAACAATATTATTCGGATCATATATTATCTAAAGAGTTAAATCGCATTACGAAGTCCACACTGGTCTTGCGTCAGTAGTGCTTGAAATCAATTTTATCTAAGTCTGATTATTTTTTTAATGTGCATCTATGTGTGTTTTTTGCCTGTAATTTTTGATGGGGAAAATGGGATGAAAAACAATAACAATTTGATTGTTTTGTTTTGGATTCAATGTTTCATAATTGATGGTTTCACAAGTGGCTGAGAAAAGAAATATTGTTATGTTTTTTACAACTTTAACAAAAATATTGTATCTCTTCGAATCTAACTTTGGTCTGTTCATAAACTTGCTTAAAAACATCACAAATGTATGATTTTCGCTGTTGTTTGTTATTCCTGAATTATTAAAATTGATGATGAGTACCGTCACAATTTGTTCTCTTCCCTGTTGAGATCATTTATAACACATTTTATAACTTTATACAAGAAGTATTATCCCGTCAAAAGTTAACGACCGCCTGCAGAGGTCCATGAATGCAATATAACTCCATGAATGCAATATACCTTTAATTAAGGTATGCAAAGGAATCTAAATCCAGTCAAAATGTAAATGAAATATAGAATTGTCAACTGTTTTCTTTCCTGAAACAGTGAAGAAGGGTGAAATTATCATCGTTGTATCTATCGTTGCCATTTTTATCAGGACCACTACAACAATCATATTTATCAAACACAGGAAAAGTTAAAGCTGCAGTGTACGAGGACTACTAAATCCATGACAACAAAATTTAAAAAAAAAATAATAATTTAAAAAAAAATAAAAAAATAATAATACTTATTATTACTATTATTATTATTATTATTATTATTATTATTATTATTATTATTATTATTATTATAGGGCTGCTTCATAGAACGGAACCAGATTGGGAGTCATATACGTTACAACACAGGATGTGCCAAATCATATATAGAGGTAAAAAAGCGGTTGTTTCATTAGATTTACTGTATATTGAAAGTAATCAGTAATTAAATGGATATGTGGACAATAGTGCTTACCTTTCTCTACCGAGATGCTGTGCGCCATTAGGTGACCATGAATCCACAGCATCAAGATTTTCGTGAACCTTCCATTCCAAAAACGTAGATAATTTTCGTTTCAGTGTTATTTTACTTGGACTGAAAGGCAATATATGCAACACCACTGATAACATTTTTATTTACCATATCACTGTGACAAATTACGTTACTTTCATAGTAACGTTATCTATGATATTTGGTTATAATGTACATTACATCCGATATATACCTATGCATCTGTCGCTTTGATTGTTTAAAGTTCAACAAAAAGCAAACAGTAATGATATGTATATGGTAAATTTTAAAGGAAGGGTGGATTGTCATTTTAGAGATTTAAACAACCGCCGCTGTACATAACGTTATAAATGATTTTGTGACTTGCTGGTCGCGTCATGACAGAAAGACTCTCTTGATTACACATATCTCATGATCGTATTGTGTGATAACAAGTTTGCATATACCATAAGAAAATGGCAGCAATCAATGTCGAAAAACCGGTTAAAAATTGTGGCGCCTTATGTTAGCAGGGCACGTAGCTCAGGCAATCACGGCCGATTTGGGGATTTTGTTTTGCAGAAAACATTGAGGTGTTCCGAATTGAAGTCAGAAATATTGAAATACGCCTCAGTTACAGAAAGCCACCCTTCACGTTTCGAAAACTTCTTATTTTTATCTGCTGAAGTATTTAGGAGCACTAACAATTGTGAAATCAAAAACGATGTATGATGACGTTGATATCGGACAATAGTTGGAAAGATTTGAGAGGTTAGACAGATACTGTCCACACTCATAATTTGTCAATAAGTACGATTATTCTATTTTATCTGTATAAGGTGCTAAAAGCGAATATTTGTCTTGGTGTGCCTTTCGATGATTAAATGGCAAAGATTGTAAATCATAGTTTAACATATATTTCTTTAAATAATCTATCATATTAAAATACACCAATGTATAAGTCTGATATAAAACCACACCTTATAGCTTTGTCTCCTTTTTTGTATTTATATAAATTATTGCTGAAACATCATTACACAGATTCCAATATTGATACATTCATACTCATCTGCTTTAGCGATTTTATTTTTATTTTACGATGATGTCCGACTACAGGTTCTCTTCTTTCTGTTTTCAAGTCGTGTGAAGTGGACAATAACGACCCTGGGAGATGTTTCAGATGCTGTAACACTTCTTACTGCAATAGTTATGGATGTGGGGATGACGGTAGTATATAATACTCAAATATTTTGTATGTATAATACCCCCCGTCCCCCCCCCCCAAAAAAAAAAAGAAAAATATATTGTGTATGCCTCATTCCACATTCATGTTAAAATAGCATAATCATACAAGTAGTATGCAAATCATAAATTATTTGATTGTTACAAATATGCAGTAATTATTTTTATTTGATCTTGGGCCGATTTTGTAAGTTCCACCTATGTTACGTGCGTATTGATTGCAGTTCGATGCAACCATTTATCAGCAAAGGAAAAACTTTGTTCGATCCGAGTGATATTAACAAATTTTACCTTTATTATTTTTAAAATCGCAAGATATATCGGTGAAGAGTATCGTGCTAATGCAGAAAGTGGAAATGGATGCAAAGTTTGGTTTGGTGATTTACGGCACAGCAACACAATTAGGTTATTTAATGCCGAGGCAATTGGAGTAAAGTGCCTCGCCCAAGGAAACACCACAGTAGCTGACCCAGGCTGGTCCGATGGTATGATTCGAATCCGTACCCTTTCAGGCGTAAGTCCGGAACACTAACCACTGAGTCACCGCGTCACCCGCAAAGAAATGAATTCGTAAATCACTTATAACTAGATCGACAACTCCTTTTTTGCAGTATTCTAGTCATTTCCACTATTATTATGACCGCATACTTTTTCGTATATGGATATAGGATATTGAATTTAGAAATCGTGTGGACCAATGGTTTTGACAAATGCCGTGGAGCTTGCGAGTCTGTCCACGAACACAATGAGTCCACATAAATATTTCTCAGTATAAAGGCAATAACCTATGTATTATGTACTTTAAACACAACAAAGACGTAAAACACGTGATAAAGTAAAAAGAAAATTCTAAAGAAGACTCCGATCATCGTAAATTATCAATGAATTAATTCCACTCATAGTTTCTTCTTGTTGTATTACGGCACATAATTGACGTGACGTAGATGAATATATTATGTTACTTTTCTCGTAATTTATCCTGCTTGACGGTAAGTTGAACATATTCTCTTGATCTTTAATAGCGGATTTCTTGTTTTGTTGGAAAGAAGACAACTCTAGATTTTGTTGGAAAGAAGACAAACTCTAAATTTTGTTGGAAAGAAGACCAACTCTAAAAATGTTCATAATATAGTGTACACTAAATCTACAGAATTTTTTTGATTCATTTTCTTGTCAGCTAAATTAAAACGAAATGGCGATTCTGTTCATAATCTTAGTTCTATCTTACTATTCAGAAAAGCCGCTATACCGCATCTCATTGGAAATTATTTTTTTTGCTTTCTGTTTTCGCGTTTTTCTTTGTTTTTTTTTTTAGATTTTGAAATCCCAAATATCGCGATATTGATCATCCTGACGTTAGCATCCCCGCGAGCATCATCTTTTCTGTAAACAAAACTAGTCCGAGACATATAGTTGGTACAGTAGGTACAAACATTCGGCTAAAATGAGTCAAAGAATTCTTCTTGGCTCTTGTGTTTAGTGTTTTATGGATGTAAAGTGTTTCTTCTCCTGACGAAGAGCTTGTTTATTTTGAAACGTTGGGAAACTGTTTTGTATTTGCGCCGTTATTAATTTTTGTGTTTTACACACACACACACACACACACACACACACACACACACACACACACACACACACACATAACTAAAGTCGCCTGTTTCATATTCGAATCTGTTTACGGCTTAGATACACACTTCTGCCTAATATATTTGAATATTCATTAAATTGTTTACAAATATTTTATGCATTGAAAATTACTATATGCTGATAAATATGAATTTATAATATCTTTTTATGCAAAATCAACGTTTTGCAAAAGAAAGTGCGTATTTAATATCGGAAGTGTTGCATACCTGAAATAAAAAGGAAAACATTGCTCTTAATTATGCTCATGATCATGCTTTTATAAATCTTATATCTATTGATAAAACTACGGTTACATATTAAAGCGAATATTCAATATTTTTTCTTGGATATCAATTTTAATGGTTTTCATGGTTGCCACATATTAGTTTATAGACCAAACGAACAATTGTTCTCTGCCATAATCCACAAGAATGCAAATATAACAGACGTTAATACAAACTATACAAGGTTAACATGTCGTCATCAGACAGTTACATCAAAACTGCCACGTGCAAATGTTATGCGGTCATGAAATCTGGATTGCTCATTACAATATTTGCAGAGGTATAATTTCTTATAATCTTAAACATTAGCTGCTTTTCTGATATCATGCTGCAAACTGTCCCGTAACACTGCAACGGCGTAAGGAAAGATATGTTTGCGTTCAAAAAGGTTCAATAAACATTTTCTGCTGAAAGTATAGTTGTTTTATTAAACCTATCAAAACTTTTCGTGTACTCTACGTTAAATATCTTAAAAATATTTAAATGTTCCAGCAAATTTCTGATCATTTAAATGTTATCTATCTGTTCTAACCCACTACTCCATAAAGCGATAATTATCTATGAACCTGATTGTCCTTTTAAATGTTTTCCCTTTTCTATAATTCGTGAATAAATCAACGAGGAAATCAATCCTAAAAATTATATGTACTCAATATGAGAGATACATTTTATCTTTATATCAGGATAATGTCTCGCTAACTATTGATACAGAGCTTTGAATCCTAGCTAGACAAATTGTGAATAAACTATGGCATGTATTTTGTATAGTTCAAATTACCGTCTTTACGATTTTGGTCCTATGTATATCTCCGTTAACTGACCAAGGTCTCCAACTTTATAGCCTTCAATCTCGTGCACACGAACACGAATATGGCATGTATTTGTTTCATCCTCCTCTGTGAACACCATAGGCTTTGAATTTTTACACGTTGTGTGCAATTATTTGATATCTTTCCCAAACAACTGTACAACACCTGAATGGAATCATTACCTCTGTGTACGATTGGCTTGTAAAGTTTGCGAAATGACTCCAGATATCTGCAAAATCCTGATCAAATGTATTTATATATTATTCTTGTGTCCTGCTTTGCTAAATCTAAGATGTTCATAATTGATTAATTACGTTTCTGCTTGAATGATCTGAACAGTTTGCCATTACATTTGTACAATTAAAATACATTAAACAGACTTCAAAATAAGTCTTGAAATGTTGTTATATTTAACATTATGCCAGTAGTGTTACCAGCATTGTAATACAGTCTTCTGTGTTTTTTATTTTAATTCTCACCAGTGACATGAAGTGGTTAAGTCACTTCTGAAATATGAACATTTGATACGTATGTTATTTTGTTTTATTTTACTAATTACAAGCCTTGACAAATCTGGAATGCAAACATAATTGTATCTTTCTTTTCGTAAAGACCATCATTTTGAAAAATGATTAACATGTCAAAGTGACAATCTCTCTCTCTCTCTCTCTCTCTCTCTCTCTCTCTCTCTCTCTCTGTTATTATGGTAGGTTTGATATTTTTATCTTCAAACATTTTTATAAATATTTACAGAGATGCTAATTTGAATTTTTTTATGGTCTCTATTTCCATTGGATATCTATCAAAGTATTGAGTGTAATTGTTCAAATTATACTTAGTACGGCTGTTGTTCGTTAGTTGGATTATTTAGAATTGATTCGATAGCATATAAAAGCAATTGTTATTTCTGTTTTAATGCATGCTGTTTTAACCCAATTCAGGCAGCAAAATATATGAGCTGCCCTTCAAAAGATCGTGTTTGTCGATGTCATGTACATAGCTTCGATCCTGTAAAAAAACCCATTTGGTACTGTCAATTTTTTAAAATCAATTGAGTCTCAATTTCACCCAGTTGACCTTTTAACACAGTATCAATCTCCATTTTGTTCATAGTATATTTTAAACCTGTCGAGTAGTAATTTGCTTTACTGTTTTTCTCTACCTTTATCTCAGCTACTCCAAATGGTCCAAGTCTAACAGTTAGAAAGAGCTGAACATGTACTGTTTGTTTTTTTTTTTTTTTGGTGTGTGTGGGGGGGGGGGGGGTCAACTTGTGACGATTTCCTTCGTGTGTGGTTCAGCTTGAGTAAGACAATGTACTTTCATGTTGTTAGTACCTTTTTGTTTAGATTAGCATGAGTTTGAATACATTCGCCATTTAGCGAATTTAGCAAAATGTAACAATCGAAACTTGTGACGTTTTAATACTTATTGTTTTATTCCG
Source organism: Margaritifera margaritifera (assembly GCA_029931535.1). Classification (NCBI taxonomy): domain Eukaryota; kingdom Metazoa; phylum Mollusca; class Bivalvia; order Unionida; family Margaritiferidae; genus Margaritifera; species Margaritifera margaritifera. Next base: position 1,947,039 of record JAQPZY010001312.1, on the reverse strand, counting down.
TAAATGGGTAGTAATGCCTAAGCAATGCCCATATTGCCCTCGTTCATCTAAAGACACGTGGAATTTGACCATGCACCTGAAAGCCTAGCATCCTAAAGAGCTAAACGAACTTAATTCGTTAAGATCTGTTATACATTTGTCTACAATAACAACAGATGAAGAAGAAAAGATTCAATAGTTAGAGTTGAAGAACGTTGTTGAGGAAACTTTAACCAAACCAGATAATCAAAACCCAATTGAGGAAGGGTAGTAGTTGTATGTGGGTATTGGGGACAGATGTGGCACTTGGGGTACAAACGGGAATTTAGCATTGTGGGGCACTTGGGGTACAAACGGAAATTTAGCATTGTGGGGCACTTGGGGTACAAACGGGAATTTAGCATGGCGGGTGCCACTTGGGGTACAAACGGGAATTGAGCATTGGGGCACTTGGGGGTCAAACGGGAAAGGAACGGGAAAAGGAAAACAAAGGGAGAGAGAGAGAGAGAAGTAGAGCCATCATGGAAAAAGTAATCTTTTCTTGAAAAATGGGTGGCCCTGAAAAGGGCCGTTGGTTTTTTTCTTTTAACATACACATCTCCAAGAGGGTTGTCTTCTTTTTCGGAGACATCTACGAACTTCCGGACCGTACATCGAGACACGCTTTAAACATCCTTGTCTTTCAATATAGATGCGACGTTTCCAGATGGCAGTCTCTGTGATCTTCGTGATGGCCCATGAAGCTTTTACATACATGGGGAATGCTGGGTCGAACAACATCCCCGAGATGATACTGGATGACTCGACGCTAGTCCACATCTTGTTTCTTCGGGAGTTGTCTTGGAGAAAAAAAAAACCGGTGAAGCTCTACGAGACAAGCGGTCGTATATATACCCTACTATCGGATTGAAATGAATCGAAATCAACTACCAATCCAAACACGCGTTACAAGCGGGTCGGTTTTTCTTCCAATGGAAAGAGAGTAGGGGTGTGACGTCATTTGGGGTATAAAGGCATCACAGCGTTCGTAGGGATTTTACTTTTTGGACAGCCTAAGTATGACGGAGACCGGAAATACAATGTATTGGAGGGAGCCTACAACGAATGGTGTATTGAACTTCCAACCGGAAGATTTTAATTTAGATTTTCTGTCTCAAGAATTTGAGTCTGAAACCACTACGACTGCTGCTGCTATACCACTACCCTCTTTGCCTGCCCTGGATGATTTTAAAAATAAGCAACAAGAAGAAATGGAAATTTTTTTACAGCGACAGAGAGAAGCGGAAGAAGTGTTTCTTCAACAAGAAGAGGAAAGGAGAAAACAAGAAGAAGAAATAAGAAAGTTAGAAGCGGAGAAGAGTGAAGAACCGCAAGAAGAGAGCGATGAAGATAAAACGGTGAGTCTACTACTCCAAGACATTTTACGTGAGTTAAAGTATCTAAGAAAGTTATATGAATATTCTTTAACTCAACCCAAGAGAAAAAGACCATTACGAGCCAAACATACGAAGCCCGTCACTACTGAGATGCTACCACCACCACCACCACCACCACCATTTACTACTACTACCACCACCAAAGCAGCAGCAGGAATTGGACTGGGTCGTGGAAAAGGATTACGACAGTTTAAGCTCATCATGTCAACTCCATAAGTTTGTTTTAACAAAACAAACAAACAAACACCCCAACGGTCCTTTTTAGGGCCACCCAGATCTCTAGAAAATAAATCAATTTTGCCAAAAAAAAAAAAAAAAATAATCAAGTAAAACTTTAAATCCCATTCCTTGGTTTTTTTGTGTAAGAGTGCGTGAGTGCGTGCATCCATACTCTAAAATAACAACACAAAGACACTTACCTTTTTCCATTCTGTTCTATTCATATATTTTTTTTTACAATGAACATCACACCACACTCCAAAAAAAGGTTCATTGTTCACTGTCTCTCTTGTTCTTCTTGAATTTCTTCACAGGAATCAAGGGTTCTTTTTCTTCCTCACTGTCTTCCAGTCGTCTAGCTTTCTTGCTTTTCTTGAAGATAGGTTCTTCTTCTTCCAGGTTTGAAGATCCTTCGGCTTCCTCCCTCTCTGGTAGATTTTCTTCTTGTTTCTGAGGGCACTCCGAAGACCAATGTCCTTTTCCTTTACAGTGATAACAGGTATCTTTCCCTTTATCTCCGTTTTGGTTTTGACGTTGTGGACATTCTGGAGCCCAATGTCCTTTCTCTTGGCAGATATAACAAGTATCTTGACTTTTATCTCGAGAGGTAGAGGAGGAGTAGTCCTTACTCTTATTGGTAGTATACTTTCTAAGGACTGTCTGCAAATCTCTGACCAAAAAAGCAATCTGTCTTCTTGACTCTTCCATCTTTACTGTTTCCTGTGTGAAACTGAATCAATTTCAAATCAGATTTCAAGATGAAAAGATCACGCCAAATCTATGAGAAAACAGAAGAAGAAACAAAGAGGCCACGACGACAAAGATTTTCCGTGCCGCCTGAAACACCGCTGGCTGAACTGCTAGCTCAAGTCCATGCTAGCGACTTCGAAGAAGAGATAAGTGAACCTGAAACCTTACCACCTTCTAACCCAACCAGAACCTAACCCCAAAAAGCCACCACTATCACCAACACCTCTGACCAAGAAAGTCCTACCGTAGCTCCCGAAAATTACTATCGGATTCGAGAGACGCAAAAAATAACCTCTCGAAAATTTAAAACCACAGCCTACACTCACATGGTTCACTTCAAAGACTTCAAGTCTGAAGTACCTCCCGAGAAAGCGGCGGGGTTCATTAGGGATTTGTGGGGATCTGTGTTACAGAACTTGAAACAACAATGCGGAGCCAAAGAAGACGATCGATTGAGACTGGCCATCCATCACGACAATTTGAAGTCGCCTGTCTGGATCGAGTTCAGCACCCCGGCAGAATTAACACCAGACAAAGTCATGTCCAAAATCGAACACGTTTAACAATCCAACGACAAGTTTACCATCACGGATGGAAAGGCTACACTTTACATGACTCACGTTGCTCCTCCTCGAGGGAGCGGACGAAGTAGGAAAGTGTTACTGGTGGACGACCTTCGAAGTACCAAACTCAGTGTCGTCCAAATCAACAATTTACAAGACCAGATGTGCTTGGCTCGGGCCATCGTGGTGGGGCGAACGTATGCCAACAAGAACGAGAGCAAAGAATGGAAAAGAACCTGGAATAACAATCGACGATCGAACAGAGTCCAACAACGAAAAGAAGCAGAACTCCTGTTACGACAAGCTGGTATCCCCAAAGAGACCGTGCGTGGCATTTCTCAAATGCAACAACTTCAAGACGTCTTGGCTCCTGGCTACACCTTGAAAGTACACCCTCAAGAAGTGCGCGGAGCTCTGCTGTTTCGAGGCCCCGATTTCCCCGAAGGAAAATACATTCACGTGTATTACCACCAAGAACATTTCGATGCCATCACCAGTATCACAGGATTTCTAGGACACTCTTACTACTGCGAGAAATGTGACAAAGGATTTAACAATCGGGAGCAACACATTCATTGCGGAGAGAGATGTCGGGGCTGTTTAGCGTACAAACCATGCATTTCTGAACAACACCACGTCCATTGTGAGACTTGTCGACGCACTTTTGTCAGTCCCTCTTGTTACCAACAGCATCGAGAGACACAAGGACACCAGCAAAAACGTGCTTGCGACTTACTGAAATTGTGCTCCACGTGTGGACAGCAGATTCGCACCAACAACCCCAAGGCACACATTTGTGCTGGAAAGAAAAGATGTCCTATTTGTTACCAGATGGTGAACTTTGATCATCAATGTTTTATTCAAAAGTACGACAAGACAGAGAAGAAAGAATTAAAGAAGAACAAGAACAAAGTGGATTTCATCTTTTTTGATTTTGAATGCATGCAAGAAACAGGCATTCACATTCCCAATTTTTGCGTGGCTCATCGGGCTTGTGAGAAGTGCATTCAAAAAACGATCTATTTTCACTGTCCTCATTGTAGTCGGATTCCTGGAGGACGTGAAAAAATCTTTCGGGGTCCTAACACTTTGTCCGAGTTTGCTGAATGGCTTTTAGACCCTACCGACGACACTTGGAGCGAAGAGGACATTCAACGTTACGGAGACTGTCATCGGTATGCGACCGTCATAGCTCACAATTTCTCGGGATACGATGGACAGTTTTTGTTAAATTATTATTTGCGACAAGGTACCGAACGCCCTGAAGTCACCATGAACGGAAAAAAACTCATCTACATGAAAGTGGGCCAAGTCAAATTCAAAGATTCCATGAGTTATTTACCCATGCCTTTAAGTCGAATGCCAAAAACATTTGGCATGACAGAAATGGCCATAGGCTATTTTCCTCACTTCTTCAATACGGAATCCAATCAACATGCCGTCCTACCTCATTTGCCTGACCTCCATGATTACGACCCCGACGGAATGCGCCCCGAACAGCGAGAAGCCTTTCACGCTTGGTACCGCGCTCACCAGTCAGAACCGTTTGACTTCCAAGAGGAAATGTTGAAGTACTGTCGATCCGATGTGGACATTTTACGGCGTTGCTGTGGAAAGTTTCGAGAGTTATTTCTAGATCACGGAGACGTCGATCCTTTGAAAGATGCGTGCACCCTACTCAAAGCCTGTTCCTTAGTGTACACCCAAAATTTCATGCCCGAGAACGAACTAGCCATCATCGACTCCAACACGTCTCTCTTTGCCAGTCGTCAATATTCGGCCAAAGTTTTACGTTGGCTCCATTACTTGTGCCAAAAAGAAGACAAATGGATACAACATGCCAGAAACGGAGGAGGAGAAAAGAAGATTGGATCTTATTCCGTGGATGGTTGGGATTTAGAAAACCCTCACACGGTGTACGAATTTCAGGGTTGCTTGTTTCACGGATGTCCTACCTGTAATCCTTATCGAGACATGAAAAGTCCTTATTCAGACTCTACCATGGAACAGTTGTACGAACGCACTTACCAACGACGACTCAAGTTAGAAAGTCAAGGATACCAAGTGGTTGAAATGTGGGAGCACGACTACGATCGACGTTTGAAAACCGATCCTGAATTTAAGAGCATCACCAAAAGTTACGACGTGGCCGACAACGAACCTTTGGATCCGCGCCACAGTTTATTTGGACGACGAACCAATGCCACTCACTTGCTGTACAACGTAGACGAATCCAAAGGAGAAGAAATCAAATACATCGACGTGTGTTCGTTGTATCCTTGGGTGTGCAAATACAAACGATTTCCAGCCGGACACCCAGAAATTTTGACAGAACACATCGACGTGCAACACATTCGTCAATACGAAGGATTGATCAAATGTAAAGTCTTACCTCCGACCGACTTGTACCACCCCATGTTACCTCACCATTGCCAAGGAAAACTGATGTTTCCTTTATACCGTACGTGTGCCGAAACATGCAACCAAGATCACTCCTGTCACCACACGGAGGAAGAACGGTCTTTGACAGGAACATGGGTCAGCGCCGAATTGTTTCGAGCTCTGGATCGAGGATGCCGTTTGTTGAAAGTGTACGAAATCTGGGACTTTCCAACCACATCACAATACCAAAAGGACGACGCCACGAATCATCCAGGCATTTTCTCGGGGTACGTCAACCAATTTTTAAAACTGAAACAAGAAGCCAGCGGCTATCCTTCGTGGTGCAAGACTCCCGAAGACCAAGTCCTATTCAAAGAAGAGTGCCGTGACGTCGAAGGCATCACTTTGGAAGACGTGGAAAAGAACGAAGGAAAAAGATCGTTTGCCAAAGTCATGCTCAATTGTTTGTGGGGAAAAAATGGCCCAACGACCCATCTTAACCAAGACGGAATACGTGACCGATCCCTATAAGTACTTTCAACTGGTGGACGACAAAAGTATACTAGTCAAACACGTCGAAATCGTCCGTTATGATTTGATCTTAGCCAATTTTGGAAAAGAACCCAAGTTTGTAAAACCTGACAAGTTTAGCAACGTAGTCATTGCCGCCTACGTGACAGCTCATGCTCGTTTGAAGTTGTACGACGAAGCTTTAGAAGTCTTGGGAGATCGTGTCCTGTACTTTGACACCGACAGTTGTATCTACATCCATCGACCCGGTTGCCCACACCCTACCATCCAAGGAGATCGTTTAGGAGCCTGGACGGACGAGCACCCTCAAGAAACCATCCTGAGTTTTGCCAGTGGCGGCCCTAAAAATTACGGCTACCGATACCGAGACCCACAAGGCCAACTTCACACCCAATGTAAAATCAAAGGATTAACCCTAAACTATCGAACCAGTCAAGTGGTAGATTTTGAGGTTTTGAAAAATGCTTTGCTGTCTGGACAAGTGTAAGACTTTCGAGTGCACACGTTAGAACCTCACAAGATCGTACGGTTACCTAATCAGAAAATTGTCACTCGTCCTTTACAAAAAGTGTACCAAATTGTGTACCAGAAACGAGTGAGACTTTCAGACCACACAATTTGGATTACGGACACGCCGATCTGCAGTATAAAAAAGGGACCCCTTCCAAGTCAAACCATTCATTGCAAATACAGACGTCAAACTAGAAAGAAGAAAAAAAAAGATGAGTGCTTTTGTCATCCTCCAACCAAAGATGAATAAGAATACTCATGCCACCCACCCACCAAGGGATAAATCTAGTGTGAACTCCAAGTGCCATCACGACTTGGAGTGCGATGCGGTGCCATGCGACGAGACGGATTCCGTACGCTTTGGCATCAGCGATTCACATGATGAGATGGATTCCGTACGCTTGGACATCGTCGATGCAGCACCTCGCCGTCCCTCTTACGATGCAGGACGACCTTTGCTCTTTATTAATCGTACACATAATTGTCATACCTACAGGAGTAAAGAATTGACGATACCTGTGGCTTTGCCTGTTTATTCCAAGTTTGAAAGGCGACTAAAGACGTTCCAAGACAAGTGGCCTAAATATTTACTACAAGCAACTACTGCCAAAGCTTTAGCCAGATCTGGATTTATCTACTTGGGAGAAGGAGATAAAGTTCAGTGTTTCAGTTGCGGTGTGAGACTTCAACAATGGGAGCCTACCGACTCGGCTTACATTGAACATGCCAGATGGTCTCCGCACTGTCAGTTCTTACCTTTAGTGGCCTTAGAAGAGTACGGGTACGATGAGCCAGATGACAAGAAGAAGTAACATGTCGGATGACAGTTTACAATGGTACATTCGTGGTTTGCCTTTGGAGTTGCGAGAACGCATTTACAGAGAATGGATTCATATACAAGTAAAACGTAAAGAACAGTTACATCCTTTACGACACAAACAATTTAACCATTGGTATCTGAATGTTATAAAAATACTGATTAGTGTCAAGATATTCAAATGGTCAGACATTCCTGAAGGACTAGAAGACAACTTTAAGAGTTTGGAGGGCACCACCTACAATGTGTCAGTGAATTCGATGGAACGAAGTGAAGGAAAAAAATGTAACCAACAGACAAGAATAGCAAAAACTTTTACTAGAAGTGTCACCTCAAGACGAAACGTCTTTACTTCGACTAACGTTTAGTACGGTTCTTCTCACTGATCATCTTAGATATCCTTTACACACCGATTCCATTTGGCTAAAGTGTGAGTATTTTGCAACCAAGAAGACTAGTTTAGAAGATCGCATTCGTGACTTGCCTTCGAAGCTGCGAGTACGCATTTACAAAGTGTTTGTCCAGATCCAAGTGAAACGCAAACTCAAAGTCATTCCTCGATTTTTAAACAATTGCTACTTCCACCGTATCAGAAGCCTGATTCTGGAGAGAAACTATCTCCGCTATCGTGAAGAACACAAAAGAGAGTTACTTCTTTCCAAGTCAAATACTTTATCAGAGTACATTCGTGGTTTGCCTTTGAAGGTGCGAGAACGCATTTACCGAGAGTTTGTCAAGATACAAGTGAAACGCAAACTCAAAGTCATTTCTCGATTTTTTAGGTATGCTTACTTCCAAACTGTGAGAAGAAAGATTCTGGAGAAAACCTTTCATTGTAGAATCCCGGGAATAGTCTATCACAAAAGAACCTGGATATAAAAACCCACCATGCCTAATCTCTGGTCTTCACTTGTGAAACGGATTCCGTGGAAGGAAGTCAACGATCGTGTTCAGACCTTAGAGGATTATAAAGACTTAATACAAGAACTGTTTCCATTGAATTTTGGACGCTATGCAGTGTGTGTCTTAGTGACTACCTTATTTGGATTTCGTTTTCCAGGACATCCGTTGTGGAGTATTTTTGAGGATCAGTGTTTGTCTTGGATTATTTTGGAGGACCCGTGGTTGTTTTGGACTATTTTGATGAACCATCAAAAAAAAATAAAACATGACCATTCATGCTTTATCGGTACACAAAAGAGAAATTGTACTCAAAGTGTTGAGAGTGGTGATGAAGACAAGTGGGGTACCTCCGTGTGAAGAAGACATTAGTCAAACTTTATCTACCTTTGACACGTTTCAAGAAGTGTACCTTGTTAGTTGGTTGCACCAACAACTTACCGATTGTAAAGATGTACGTGACTGGAGAAAAATTGGTTTCGATGCTTGGCTACAAGAAGTACCACAGTTTGCCAAAGATCTGGCACGTCACTAAGTTTCCAAAAGTGAAATGGGAACCTAAGTAAAAAAAAATGGCCTTAGAAACAATCCTGGAAGAAGAAACTGACACAGCAGAGAAAGACCACACCGTTGTTGTCGTCCAAATACAACCCCATGAGGAACACACCCCCTCCTTACCGTCAGAGACATTTCATTCTTCTACCACCACCACCACCAGAACAAAGACGAGCAGAAGAATACTACCACCAGTGCCTGTGCCTTCCATTCCTAGGACAGTGTTTTGTTCTTGTTGTACATTGACTTGTTTATACAGAACTTTAATTCTTTTAGTGGTAGCCTTAATCTTGTACCTGACCATTTTTGCGGTCTGCATTTTTGTCCGTCATGACTTGTAAAATATGTTTTTGTTGTTTGTTTGTTTTTGAAAAAAAAAATAAAACAAACGTGTATGAAACGTATAAAATGTCTTGGGTCTTTTGTCTTCTTCTCAAAAATCTTCCTACCTCAGTCATGGCTACATCTTCTTCCTCTACCTCTTCTACTTCCTCTGTGGTCTTAGTGATTGACGAAAAGTTAGATCGTCCCAGTTGGGAAGCTTTGTATCTGCGCCATCCATTTAACATGTTGATTGCTGGACCCAGTGGTTCAGGCAAAACCGAATTTGTCAAACGTTTGATCGAACACAAATATCATCTGTTCGATCGTCCACCTCAACGCATCGTATGGTGTTACAAAGAGTGGCAACCGTTTTACACGTTATTGAAAGAAAGTCAAGGAGAAGCCATTTCGTTTGTAGAAGGCATTCCTCGCGAAGACGATGGGATCGTGTCTGACGTGAGTCAAACACATCTGGTCATCTTCGACGACATGTTAGGAGAAGACGAAGAAGAAATTAAACTTTGGTTTACACCAAAAGGACACCATCGAAATGCCAGTATCATTTACATTACTCAAAATTTATTTCAACAAAGTAAAGCCCATCGGACCATCAGTCTCAACGCTCATTACGTGGTGTTGTTTAAAAGCCCCAGAGACAAATCTCAAGTGCAAGTGTTAGCCAAACAGTTAGGCACTCCTTGGTTAAATTATGCGTACGACGATGCAACTCAAACACCTCATGCGTATTTACTCATTGACTTAAAACCGACCACTCCCGACTATTTGAGATTTCGTGACCAATTGTTTCACCATTGGTGTCAAGAAGGAGGGCCTGTCATTTACAAGTCCCCTTCAGTCACACTCTGAAAAAAAAACTATAAAAACATCTACTACGTCATTTCTGTCTCACAGTCTTCGAGATGACTTCCTTTCAAGCTCATCCTTCGGCTAAATTGATTCGTGCCTTGTATGGCATCAGTCGCGAAAAAATGCACAAGTCCGTGCTCATTTGTTAGAAGCTAGTCTTAAAGAAGTGTTACGATGATTTACTTTGACGGCACGTTAATTACTGCAAGGCATCATTCACATCCCTCATCAAACTCAACGTTTTTTTCAAAAACATAAAGGGGCGTTGTCACAACTAGCCGATCCTAGAATCGATCCACGGACTAAAAAACAAATCATTTTAACCCCTGGAGGTAGCGGTTCTTTAGGAGGGGTTATGATTCGTTCCCTTTTGAAATGGGATCCTAATGCCCAAGCCAAAAAACCCAAAACACCAAAAAAGAAGAAAACCCCTAAAGAGAAAGCCACAAAAAAGAAAAGCCCTAAAAAGAAGAAAGCCCCCAAGAAAAGGAAAAGTATTTCCAAGAAGAAAAAAACACCCACCACTGGCACCCGCAAGAGAGGTTCTGCTGCCAGGACGCAAACGTACACCCGCAAGACACCACCACAACAGCCAGCAGTCCACATCATCTTCTTCACCACCCTTCATGATGATGCCTGCCAAACCGGACTTAAGACAAGTGTTTCCTAATTTGATGCAAAAATGGAAACCCATTTCGAAAGTCACCACTTTGGGACCCTCGACTTCGGCTGATCTGTCCATGGCAGCGGCCGCGAACAAAGTACCGTCCCCTAAAACCAAAGTCCAAGAGAGAACCGGCGTGTTACAAAGTTTAGTGGATTTATCCAAAGAAGAACTGAGACGATTTAGTCCATTGAAAACACCTCAACGTCGAGTGAGGCCTGTCGTGAAGTTGGTACGTCGTGCGGACAATCAGTGGAGACGTGTTCCAGTATAAAATAGAAGGGTGACCTGCCAGAGACTTCATACTTACTTTTAACCTCTAAGATGGCTCCCAAACGTGCACACCACCACCACCAAAAAAAGAAGAAAAGGAAAAAAGGACGACTTCCACCTCGTCTGGCGAAACATTGGGACGTCTTGTCTGTCCTGACCAAATCCAATCTTCCCATGCGAAAACAACTCATTCAAACAGCCCCTAAAGAAATCATCGATGCCGTGTGTGAATGTTGTTTGAATGTCTTGAAAGGAACGGTACCTTTGTCCAAGATACAGAAACAAAAATTAGGCAAACATAGGAACGTTCTTCGCCAAATGGTGAAAAAGAAAATACCTCTCCAACAAAAGAAAAAAATGTTGGTGCAACGAGGAGGATTTCTACCCATGCTGATAGGACCGTTGTTAAAAATAGCAGGTCCTTTGTTAGGAACGATTTCTGGACCGCTTTTAGGAGGTGTCATGCGATAAAAAAGAAGATAAAAAGGACACCCTTCTCTGAAAAGGCCACACCCTTTTGGTACCTTTGGATGAAATGGAAGGACGAAAACTGACTTTAGTACCTTACAAACGATGGATGGAATTCCATCGTTGGAACGAACAACGGATACCTCATTTACCACCCAATCCTAATCTCAACGAGATGTCACAGTTGCAACAAGAATTAAAAGCCCTGATGGAACGAAGTGATTTGTCAGAAACAGAAAAATCGCAACGGTACGGTCAACTTTTACAACGTCTGCAACTCTTTCGCCAAAAAGCTGTCGACGAAACAGCTCCACCCACTCTGAGAGATTTCAAAACCCTGATGAAAAGTGAACCTAAAGTCACCACCACCACTAAAACAGACACCGCCACGGGGACAACAGAAGAAGACCAGCCCCGAGAAGTGTTTCAAACTCCGTCTGCTGGCATACCTAGTCAAATTGCAGCTTCCTTGTTGACACCCTCTCCTACCCCTCATCGATAAGCCATGAAAGCTTGGGTTAAAAAGAAGATGTCCACTCCTTCTTCAGCAGAAGAAAAAAAGAAAGACAGCAAGACTGAAGTGAAAAAAGACACCACCAAGAAGAAACCTACCATCACCCCTTCTTCACTACCCACTCCTGTGGCTCGTCGAACGCGTCAAGCCGCTTCGTCCAAACCTTACGACACTCAAAGTAGTAACATCGAACAGTGGTTGACTTTTTGAGGAGTCATGGAGAAACTTTTAGCCACCATTTACTACAATCCTGGCCATGCTGCTGGTTACGGAGGAGTTCAAAAATTGTATCGAGCTGCTAAAAGTAAATTGAAAAGTGTACGTTTGCCAGAAGTACGAAGATGGTTACAAGAACAATCGACGTACACGTTACACAAACCCATTCGACGAAAATTTTCTAGAATTCCAACCCAAGTGGAAGGCATCGATCATCAATGGCAAGCCGATTTAGCCGACGTCTCTCATTTGGCAACCTACAATAGTGGTCACAAATATTTGTTTTGTGTCATCGACGTGTTTTCCAAATTTGCTTGGGTCGTGTCTTTGACATCTAAAAGCAGTACCGTATTGGTACGTGCCTTAAAATTGGTATTGAAACAAAGTGGTCGTCACCCTTTACGATGGTAAACTGACAAAGGCACCGAATTTCTAAACCAAGCTTTTCAAAAAGAATTGAAACAAAGACAGATTCATTTTTTTACCATCGAAAATCCTGAAACCAAAGCCAGTATCGTGGAACGTTTTCAAAGAACTTTGAAAGAACGCATGTGGAAATATTTTACACATCAACACACTCTCAAGTACATCGACGTGTTACCCCGTTTGGTCAAAGCGTACAATCAATCGTACCATCGAAGCAATGGATGTGCCCCCGAAGAGGTCAGCCCTGAAAACACAGTGACCGTGTTTGATCGATTGTTTGGTACACCCCAGAGGAGCAGACCACCTCAGAAGAAAACCTTGCTGGAGTTGAAGACGGGAGATTGGGTTCGCATCGGAAAAACCAAACGCACTTTTGACAAAGGTTATTTACCTAACTGGACCACCGAATTGTTTCGTGTCACTACACCAGTGCGTGGACGCTATCCTCCCGTCTATAAATTGGAAGACATGCACGGTCAAGTGCTCAAAGGAACATTTTACTTGCCTGAGTTACAACGAGTGACCAAAAAAGAAGACGCCTTTTACGACATCGAAAGCATTCTCGAACAAAAAACACGCAAAGTAGGCAAACGTCGAGTAGAAGAAGTCAAAGTACGTTGGAAAGGATATCCTCCTAGTTTTGATTCTTGGATTGCTGCTTCTCAACTCGTCGACTATAAAAAGAAAAAGAAGTAACCCAACATGCCATTCAACACAACCACGACTTCGACTCCTTCGCAGAGTTCTTCTCTTCAAGAGTTACAAAAACAACCGCTCTGGGTGTGGTGCGGAGAACGTGTGCCTAAAAATCAAATCGTCTTTTTCTGCCAAATCTTTGTAGTGTATTGTGTCATCGGAGCAGCTATTGCCAATTTGAGTTTGCAACAAGGAGACAAACAATTGTGGACCATTTTACTTAGCAGTTGCATCGGTTATCTTTTACCCAGTCCCTCTTTGAAATTTACGACGACGGACAACAGTCACCACAACAACAGCAGCAGCCAACACCACTGAAGTACGACCAACGTCAGTCCACCTTCTTCCAGTCACCACAATACCACTACTCTTTTGGAACCCTTTGAATATCATTTGAACTCGAGTGATTCATCGGACGCCAAAACTTTGGACCTACTATGAATGACCAATTTTATTTAACTTTACCCAGTGACAGTTCCATGGATGTTTTTCCCAACAACACCTTATGTTGTTTCACGGCCAAATTACCTCAGTCCATCCAATTAGATCACGATGCTCATTGGGAAGTGGCTTTGGTAGAAATCATTCATCCTACGCAAATCATGAACATCGACGAAGGTCAAAACACCATCATCTTAGAAATCTTGAACAAGGGAGTGCATGATGAGTTGGAGAAAATTCAACCTGGCCTTGAGCATTCCAGAAAGGTATTCATGACGACCACTCCTCCCTTTGCGAGCCATACCATGAGAATAGCTAAGGGGTATTATTTTAGTGCTAAACATTTGGTGGACACCATTGACACCATCTTCGTATCCCAATTTGGCAAAGCCTTAAACAGTGCCCAAAAATGGGTACGAATCGCTTACCATGATGTGGCACACCGTTTCAAAGAGAAGGGGAAACTCATTGACGACAAAAAAGACAAAAACTTACCCGAGCAGGACAAAAAATTCATGATCATTGAATTTTCTCCTGGGTCGTATGCTATTTTGGGTGGAAATAAAAAGTATACTAATAAAAAAGTCGCAAGCAACGTAGAATTCGACATGCTTTTCGCACCCCTATCGAATTGAACGTTTGACTGAATTTAATGTTTGTGTACTCCGATGTGGTAGAGTACAACGTGGTGGGACACACAGCTGCTTCCTTACTGAGAGTTTTCCTTTCAAAGTGGATACTGCTGCTGGTGCGTACGAAGAAGGTGGAAACACGTTTCACGTTCACCGTGAATTTGTACACCCTCATTATCTTCCAGTCAGTAAATCGTATTTTGACAGTGTCAACATTAGTATAAAAGGAGATTTGGGACAAAGTGTGCCATTCATTGACAAAGGAAAAGTCACGGTGAAACTACATTTTCGAAAAAGGTTCTCCAACGCATTGTAAAACAAAATATATCCAATTTACCTATGAGTGGCTCGACAACGAGGACATGGTTTAGGAGATATGTTAAGATCGGCTTTTCGGACGGTCGCCCCTATTTTGAAACCCATGGTGACTCGAGGATTCCATGGCTTAAAAGGTGCCGCTTTGACGCAAGGAAAAGAATTTTTGCAAAATGTCCTCATCGACAAACAGAATCTTAAAGAAGCCTTTATGAGAGCAGGCAAAAATGTGTTGATGCACACTGGCAAAGATCTTTTGGATCTTCGAGAGAGTCCTATAAATTCACTTCACGCTTCAGACCCTGGCATTACTTCTTCCTCCACTTCACAGCAAGGACAAGGTAGAAAGAGACGACGTCGAAATCCCTTCAGAGTTCATAAAACACACGGTGGTGTTCCAAAAAAGAATAAGAAAAGAAGAACCGTCAGAGAATTAGACGTGTTTGATTACTAAAAGCCATTGAAAATGATGCACCAAGATTCTTGCGAATGTACCAAGTCAGAACTGGATATGTTTACCATGCCTCCCACCATGATGACGATGCAAGAATCCCAATGGGTGGAATTTCAACCTGTATCGTCTTTGACGGATTCAGCTCCTATCGAATTGAAATCAAAGGACAAACCGAAGATTACATCGATCTGAATAACAGCTACTTGTGCCTGAAACTCAAAGTGATCAAAACGGCGGACAATAGCCTTCCTGGGGCCGATGCCCAAGTGGCACCCGTCAATAATTTCATGCATTCTTTGTTCAGCGAAGTAGATTTGTACTTGAATAACAAACTGGTCAGCAGCAGTATGGATACTTACCCTTACCGTGCTTACTTGGAAAATCTCTTGACGTACGGAAAAGAAGCCAAGAACACTCATCTGGATGCTTCGGTGGCCTGGAAACCTGACACCTCGGAAAAGTTCAACGACACAGCGGTGTCAGTGCCGGCGACGCAAGCCGTTGATAAAACTATAATTCCAGCAGATCCGCACAATGTGGGATTTAACGAGCGTCAAAAGAAAATCAGACGCAGTTTAGAATTGATGGATCGTTTGCATTTGGACATGTGGTTGCAAGACAAGTATTTGTTGAACGAAGTAGATGTACGCCTGAGACTGAATCGCAGTAGTCCCGCTTTCCATTTGATGACTCATGCTAACGAGTGGAAAACCATCATCCAAGAAGCCAGACTTTACGTGCGACGTGTGGAAGTCTTACCAAAAGTAGCCAACGACATCAGTCAAACGTTGAGCAGAACCACTGCCAAGTATCCTGTGCGACGAGTGGAAGTGAAAACATTTACCATTGCCGCTGGACTCCGATCCAAAGTCGAAGATCACGTCTTCCAAGGACAGCTCCCCAAACGTTTGCTGATTGGCATCGTCAGTAATGCAGCCCTCAACGGAGTCCACAATCAGAATCCGTTCGAGTTTAAACACTACAACGTCTCCAAGATAGAAGTCAGTCGAGATGGCAAAACGTTGTGTACCAGACCTTTTGAACCTAACTTTGGCGACGCCCAGAAAAATTACTTGCGATCTTACCTGAGCCTGTTTGAAGCCACAGGACAGTTAGGCACCAACACCAGCCACGGCATTTCGTACGACGATTATGCAGGAGGGTATGCGTTGTGGGGATTTGATTTCACTCCTGACCAAGGCAGCGACGAAGGACATTTCCACCCTATAAAATCAGGCCCATTTCGTGTGGAACTTCAGTTTAAAGATCATCTACCCGACACGGTGAACGTCGTCTTGTATGCAGAATTTGATAATACTCTAGAGATCAACAGTTTGAGAGAAGTGATTCTAGACTATTAGAAGAAGAAAAAAAAGATGCAACACGTAGAAGAAGAACCTATGGAGATAGATAATGATGAGGGATTTTGTGAAGCACAACAGTCACAAATCACTGATGATGACGGGTTAATTCATTCAGAACTTCCAAAAGAAGAGAATAATACTGTTCCAAAGTTTGTTGGATTTATTTCTCGATGGCCTGAACAAGAAAAACATTTAGTCTCCTGTTATGCTAAGGAATTGACTGAAAGAATTAACAGCCTGACCCGAGAACATTGTCATGGATGTCAAATCGATCATCCTAGTCAGAAACAACACGACCAATGTTTGATGATGACAGGCGAAGAAAAATTGGACGAATATTTGGAAGAGGCCTGGTCTCAGATCTCGGAAGAAAAGGTGTTGAGACGATGGTATAAAGACTTGCAGGATTCTTCTTCACCTCCACTCACTCCTCTGGAGATCCATCGCATCGATGTTCTCATTCAACAGAGTACAGAAACTATCCGCCGTGAGAATTCGTGGAATTACTTGACAAATCCATTCAAATTTAAAGTCAAGTGTGAATTGATGACTTATCATTTCCTGTGAAACCAGAAAAAATGGATACCAGGGAACTTCATTACCTGTTGACTCGCAGTTCCTACACTTCTTCTTGGAATCCTGTGGTGTGTGCTAAAGATGAACTACCTCATCGCAAACCTAAAGACGTTCATGCCTAAGTCATCAATACCGACGACAGTCATCGACCAGGAACCCATTGGGTAGCTGTGTACTTTCCCAAAGATCACAATGGTGGTGGTGTGGAATATTTTGATTCTTATGGATTACCTCCTTTGGAAGACGACATCATCGACTTTATGAGAAGAAATGCCATCTCTACTCGATTCAATAATGCCCGATTACAAGGATCGGATTCAATGGTGTGTGGACAATATTGTGTACATTTTCTTCATCAACGCAGTCTCGGATATTCCTTAGAACATTTAGTAACTTGTTTTGATAGGGAATATGCTCGAAACGATGCTAAAGTAGAACGATGGTTTTGTGAACGTTATGGTTATCTCTTGTCTTCAGCTCAGAAACGTAGTGTGAATCAGAATGATGTAGACGTAGAAAAGTGGAAGTTTAGTTTACCTTTCCAACGTTGTCAACCCTGTAAATACGTTCCAGTTTAATATCTTGTTCATTGTTTACCTTTTTATGTTTAGAGAAGCTTCTTGTTGTTCATTAAAAAAATGTTGATTTTTTGAAAAAAAATTGTGTTGTGTGGTTTTTTGAATTTGAAAAACAAAATGTATAGGCTCTATCTATCTCTTTCTATCGATCTGAAGTCACCACCTCTATCCATTTTCTCACTCTCGATCTGAACCCCACGTTTTCCATCACGTCCGCGCTTCTAGCATATAAAGCGGTGCGTTGGCCAGTGTAGTCACTCTCGTTGACTCGTCAAGATCTCAACAACACTTCAAGAAGATGGCAGCAGCCAAGATAAGCAAACTGAATGACGCTATCGTGAACATGCAGAGGGTGAAACATCATTTGATGGAGACAAACCCTGAGAGAAAGACAATGATCTTCCTACAAATGGCTCATGATCTGGTGGAAGAAGTCATGAGGGAAGAAATCATCAGGGACAGAACGGAATGGGAGGAGAGACAAAGACTGCAGCAGCAGCAGCAAAGGCAACAACAACAACAACAACAGCAGCTCCAACTCTTGCAGTCCATGAAAGTACCCGACGGAGAAGTCAGTTGTAAGATAGACTGCGATGAGTTTGCCTACTAGAAGTTAAAAATAACTTCTTAACCCCAACGGTCCTTTCAGGGCCACATATTAATGAAGAAAAGATTAATTTTCATATCATTGCCATATATATGTGTTTGTGTGTGTGTCTTTGTGTTTGTGTTTTTACCCAGCAAACAAAAATCCCTTTCCCAAAAAATAATGTTTGTATAGATAGTGTGGTGTGTGTTTGATAAAAAAAAATCAAAAAGGATTGTGTGGTGTGTTTGTTTGTGTTTGATAAAAAATAAAAAATAAAAAACTTTTCTCAAAAAATGGATTGTATGTTTGTGGTGTGTGTTTGATTAAAAAATAAAAAATAAAAATAATAAAAGGATTGTGTGCATGTGTTTGATAAAAAAAAAAAAAAAAAAAAAAAGGATAGGGTGTTTGTATGTATTTTTTTTTATCAAAAGTAGTTTCTTTTAGGTCCGCGCACTGGGTCTGTGTTTTGGAGGTAAGGGGTGATGGAGTGCAGAATCCGCGAAGCCTAGAATGACGTCATAGGGATGACGTCAGACGCGGGTAGTGTGAGTGATGTTTTTTTAGGTGTAAGGGATGTTTTCCTTCACGTCCGCGCTTAAAGTATATTAAAACAACGTCTTCCCTAGTTGAGCTACCCCGTTCACTTGTCAAAATGAACAAGATCGAAATGATTAGACAGATTAGAGTTCATCTAGAGGTGGCCTGGCACCTCCTCCATGAAGTGGAGAAAAGGGAGAAGGAGGAAAAGGAGAAGAATATCCCCATTAGACCCCACCCGATGATGGAGGAGGATTTGGAGTCGGAAGCGGACCATCCTCCGTTTATACTTAATAACAACACCAAGCGCTGCATGAGTGCAGAAACATGGAGGGGAAGCTGTCCCGCTTGTCGGGCCAAGCCAGGGAGGTGCCCGCACCTCTAGGTGAACTTTTAAAAAAACCCAACGGCCCTTTTCAGGGCCACCCATTGATCAAGAAAAGATTAATTTTCATGATTGCTATAGGTGTGTATGTTTGTGTGTTTGTATAGAGTGTGTTTGTTTTTTTTTCCCACTCCAAAAACAAAATTAGCCATTGTCTGGTATGTGTTTGTAGAGTGTGTTTGTATAGAGTGTGTATGATTAAAAAAGAAAACAAAAAAAAAGAAAAAAGGGTTGTGTGTGATTGTATGTTTGATAAAAAATAAAAAAATAAAAAAGGATGGTGTGGTGTGTGTTTTGTTTGTATGTTTGATAAAAAATGATGTTTTGGAAAAAGGGTATGTTTTCCTTCACGTCCGCGCTTCTAGCATATAAAGCGGCGTCTTCCACAGTTGCGCCATTCACACTTCAACTGAAGAATGAATACGATTGAATTATTGCAGGAAGCCTGGGACTGGATGGTGGATGTCAAATATTACCGAGAACGAATGATGTGGTGGTATCCAGTGAACCTACACAGCGAGATACAATATTTAGCCGACATAAACATGGCCATGTGCCTGATTCAAGAAGTGAAGGAGGAGAAAGTAAAGAAGATCAAGAACTCCTCACCTTGTCGAGTGGGGCTTCTAAAAGAAGCCCTGGATTGTTTAAAAGAGATAGAAGAAGATTTGAAGTGTCCAATCCTCACTCGACAAGAATCGGCCCTGCTCCGAGTTCAGATCATTCTTAAAAAATTTATGGACCAGGAAGTCCAAAAAATCAAGGTTATGTGGGCTAAGGAAAAAAAAAGAAGAGAAATTCAATCGCCTGAACTTGAACTGGATGAAAATCCAGGACAAGTTCAGGCGATTGGGACATCCCGACTGGATACCCCAGAAGAAGAAAAACAACAAGTTCCACCTCCCAGGCTTCCTAACCAAATGTTGGAGGAAGTAAAAAATCTCCAACGGCCCTTTTCAGGGTCACCCATTTTTCAAGAAAAGATTAATTTTTTCCATGATTGCTCTACTTCTCTCTCTCTCCCGTTTGACTCCCAAGTGCCCCAATGCTCAATTCCCGTTTGTACCCCAAGTGCCACCCGCCATGCTAAATTCCCGTTTGTACCCCAAGTGCCCCACAATGCTAAATTCCCGTTTGTACCCCAAGTGCCCCACAATGCTAAATTCCCGTTTGTACCCCAAGTGCCACATCTGTCCCCAATACCCACATACAACTACTAAGGGTTCTATTTTCTTTTAAATGAGTTTAATATTTTGAACGGAACATTAGACGGATAGCACCAAAAACAACCCGATACAGAATCTTGCGTTAATCAATTATTAGGCAAGATTCGTGATATAAAGTTGCAAGAGGTTATCAAAGTGTTGGAAGACAAATTAATTGATGAAGATAAAAGCATCATATAATATTAAGGAAGGTTTTAGATCATCGTTATAGCCCAGTTATATTTAATGTAATTGTTTCACAGTCCCTTGTCCACAAGACTCTAAAGGCTGAAACAGGTAAGCCGGATGTATATATTGTATGTCTTTTCTTTATTTCGTATTACATTTTTTGGGCAGAACTAAGGAGTTATTTTCATCCATCCATTTATCTATCTCACGTTGTATGTATGTACGTATGTATGTATGTATGTATGTATGTATGTATGTATGTATGTATGTATGTATGTATGTATGTATGTATGTATGTATGTATGTATGTATGTATGTATGTATGTATATGTATGTATGTATGTATGTATGTGTGTGTGTGTGTATGTATGTATGTATGTATGTATCACTTTATTTCTTTTTTAAAATAAATAGCTTAGATTCAATCACTTTCAATATTACATAATACCAAAAGAAAACCTAAGGTGACAATATTGAATATACAACACACTAGTCATATAAATATACATACAAAGGTTCAATTATTGTCTTTACACTTACGCATTAAGAATTAAAATTAATTTATATGATTTCTGGTATTTACAACATGTGTAATCAAACAGTATATGTTTCACCACCCAAAACCATCTTTTTGAAGAACATACACCAATTAAAATATAAACATAAAACACACAATAAAATATACACAGTTTAGCATATATGTGATTTTAAATAGAGTATTATTTACTGTTAAAAATTTTCCGACCCTGTTTTTAGATGAAAGAAGCCGCCATCCACGAGCGGCGATTAAAATCAGTATATGCAGATGCACCTTAGGACATAGTTCTCTGTGTATCTAGTCATTTGTCAACTGGTCTGCTCACTGAATTGTTATAGCCTCTGTACCTCCAATTTGGGTACTCAGTCAGCTACTAAGTTAGTAAACAACTACATGCCTTAATTGTATACTAGTTTTCAAGCACTACATAGTTGGGAAGCAATTTCACTTGTTCAGCTTCTAGGAGCATCCCTGTTTAGTAGAATATACTAAGGCTCGGATCAACCTGACTTTGGGCTAAGATCATTTTGCCCCCAGTTAGTATTATCATTCTTCTCCTAAGCTAGTAAACTACAGCATGTCTTGCTTTTACCTTGGTTTCAAGCACTTTATATTCAGGGATCATCAACGCCTGTGAAACGTCTGGGATCAGCACAGTTCTTGAGTAGGGATTATGTTGAAATCACCCCAGGTCAGTAGAATAATATGATAAAGGGTATATTAGTACTGGGATCGACCCAACTTAGGCCCATTATCATCCTTGGGCTCTCGATTTGACACGGGTTTTGGAAACCAAGAAACGAACCTTCTTTCATTGTACGTTGGTGAAAGCTTAACTGTGTAGTATTATTCATAGCTGATAATGTTTAAACTGTTAATGTTGAACAGCGTACAATCACAATACGACGAGTCTTGTCAGGAAGCTTACCACTTTACGGGAGCAATCTTCAGCTGTAGAGCTGCTTTTGTGTATGGTTTGGTGATGTGGAGTCGCAGAACTCTGTGGGGCTCCTTGTGACTTGTGCGCTGTGTCTGGTGACGTTGGCTCGGAAGAGAGTACTGGTGTTCTCAATGTGAAGGACCAAGGCTTCGCGTCCAGTGGGTCTGTGTTGAATTTGAAAACTCTAGAGGGATCCTTCAACAGACTGGGAGGGGCGGAACATGCGTGATGGCTCCTTGACCATTGACTAGAGCGGTGGAACCGGAAATACATTTTGGTCGTCAGCTGGACGCCACGATATATATATATATATATACGTGTTCCATGTTGTAATTGGTTATTTCATTATTGCTATCTGAGCATAAATTCGTGCATTCATATTTTCAATATCGCTATATGAGTGATACAATCTTAAATGCATAATTCAAATATCGCTAAATGAGTGATAAATTCATAAATTCATTCATTCATATTTCAATATCGCTAAATGAGTGATAACTTCATGAATTCATATTTCAAATATCGCTAAATGAGTGATATATGGACAAGTTCATAATACATGCGTCCTACTTGTGGATAAATGATTAATGATACATTATTCGTAGTTGTATATAAATCACATGCTTTGGTCACCCTTGCTGCTAAATAAGACCTCGTTTGTATTAGGGTGTCAATCATATACTTTGATTCGTTGATTGGCGATAGAACAGTGTTCATATTTGTTTACAAGTTCTATTTGTTGATCTTTATTTAATTTTCTCGTTAAAGTTACTTGTTGTTGATTGGTTCCATGATGGGAACTATATCATTGTCTCTATATCTTTTTGTTAAAATGGTGTCCGAATCATTCATCGTTAAATTGCATTTATAAATAAACATCTCATTAACGCAATTGCTTTCGGTGTCTTCGCTTATCCAATCCGAACCCTGCTTCATCCTGTTACAATGGTTTATCATCTGACATTACCCTTACAAAGAGAACACCACTTTCACCACAACAATTAACAAGACTGTTGGAGTTGTGCTTGAAGTGCACATACTTTGTGTTGGAACTTTTTACCGTCAAATACACAGTGCTGCAATGGGGTCTCCAGTTTCCACTATAGTGTGTAATTTATATATGGAACATTTTGAGTTGTTAGCGCTCACCACTGCTCCACATCGCCCGGGTTGGTGGTACAGATATGTGGATGACACACACACTAAGCAAAAGGTAGAATATGTAACTGAGTTCACAGATCACATTAAAAGCATTGATCCAGATATAACATTCACCAACGAAAAGGAAAAAAAAATGGCGGCTTAGCATGTTTGGACACAAACACCGTCAGAAACATCGACGGCACCTTAGAAATTACGGTTTATTGTAAACCTACGCATACAGACCAGTACCTTGATTTTGACTCGCACCATCCATTAGATCAGAAACTTGGGGTTGTCAGAATATTAAATCATAGAGCCAAAGTCGTTACATCTGACCCCACAGATTTAAAACAAGAACTCGATCATGTCAATGCTGCCCTCAAGAGGTGTCATTATCCGAATTGGGCGATTAAGAAGGTTACCAACAGGCTGAACGCTAGTCAAAGTGACAATACCGGGAAGAGTCGACCAATAACTAGAAAAATTGACTCGAAAGGTAGCATCATCCTACTATATGTGAAAGGGACTTCCGAATGCCTGAAACGCGTTTTTCAGCGACAGAAAATTAATGTGTGTTTAAAACCATACCGGACCCTAAGACAGATGCTAGTTCACCCAAAGGATAAGTCTAATAAGAAAGATATTTGTGGACCTATCTATCACATAAAGTGTGAAGGACAAGGTGACAGTCAGTGCCATCACAACTACATTGGGGAAACGGAAAGGACACTGAAAGCGAGATTCAACGAACATAGAAGACCAAGTTCAAGTTCGTCTGAGGTATCACGACACATCCGCTCAGTTTGCCCTGGCCATACGGTATCTTGGGACTCTAAAGAGTCTACATACATCCGTGCTCACAAACAAACACTGAACAGGGACGCGGGCTGTTACGATCTACCGCATATCTGGGACAATTTGTTAACATCGCTCACTATTCCCTCGGGTGATGTTAACAATCAGCAGAGAATAAATCATTCTGCTGATGAAGTCCTTAGTGCAAGGACAAAAGCTTCAGGATAGCTTTCAATTTATTAATTGTGTATGAAATTGAACAGTTTAAACATTATCAGCTTCTTTCACTGTGTTAACACCGCTACAGTGGATATAATTAAAAGGACCTCTGCTTACAGAGGATGTATTTATATAGTTTTCTACATATCGTCGCACCTTGATGCAGATTATTTGGCTTACTATTAAGTTTTTCTTGGCAAGACTTTGATTCCATTACCTGCAAGCTGCTTAAGGGCAGTCGTGTACATATCTTTATTTTTCTTGTGCGTCATTGTACGATGTGCATCCTAACGGTAGTAAGTTGTGCAACTTGGACATTTGCTTGAATTAACTTTACAATTTTCCCCATGAAGTACATATACATGAAGTTTAGGATACGTAGATCCTCGTTTGCCTTGTCTTCATTTGTTCATGTCACTTATTCATACAGCGTTAGTGTCGTTTCATACATCTATTACTCAAGTTATCAAGCATAATTCTCTTGGGGGTTCTCATTTGATATTTTATTTAAAACAAAACCAAACCAAACATATCAAATTCGTTTTGGCTTTCATAATGCCCGGCCTGTTTAGTAACATTTTTCGTATTGCTTTAACCAGAGGATAATCCGCCCCCACCCCACCCCCCGCCTCTTTGAGAATTTTGTGATCAGCCCTGTCGATACAAGTCTTGCAGAATGAGATCAGCCCAAGTCACACTGTGGACTTATACCATAGTATTGTGATATTCAAATTAGTTAAGTTTAGATACACGTAATTGGAGATGAGAATACTTTCTTTGTGCTGAGATCAGTCTAGCGTAATTCTACTTAATCTGGGATCAGTCCAAAATACAGTCTGATGCGGGGATCAACCTAACACAGATTCTACTTAATCTTTGATCAGCTCAAAATACACATCGATGTGAGGATCAACCTAGCATATATTGGGAATAATAAAATGTCATATACAGCTCCTGGCTTATGAGTAGCCCGAATAGCGATCCAAATTTGTATTTATTTAAGTAGTAAAATTTGTATTATTGTCACATACTGACATGGGATACTTGTAATGATTGAATAAAGATATGAAGTGTGAAGAGAGAGAGAGAGAGAGAGAGAGAGAGAGAGAGAGAGAGAGAGAGAGAGAGAGAGAGAGAGAAGGAGAATAGAGACATTTTGGAATATTGTTCCAGGTTTCTGCAATTCCTTTTGTAGGATTCGGAAGCAGTGACTCACGAGGACCTCTTTGTTATGACTGCCAACGTTTAAGCGATCCATCAGATTGCATCAACATTGAGCAGTGTCCGCATGGTGAGGTAGAGTACAAAAAATGGTGTTTTTTATTTTTTACATGACCTATTTTGTACTGCTTTCGACAACTTATTTCCTGTTTTAGATATATACATATTAACTTTTGTCTTATGTTGCCTCGCTAAGTAAAACCCTGATGTAACTCATGATTAACTTATTCCTATTAACACTTGAGCAATGACGTTTTCCATGAAAGCCTTATCAACTGGTGTTGTTCTGTCTAACTCTCGTAATTTAGCTATGAAACCCAGGAATTCCATACATTATTATTTGAAGACTGCAGCATATATGAAGGGTGGAAATAATCTCTGAAATTCAATAGGGAATAGTCGCTAAGAAAATAAATGAAAATATTAAGTCAAAAACCAAGATATTTATTTGGCTACAAACAATTATACGTAGCAATAAGGCAACAAGTCGGGTAGAGAATGGCATATTTAATCTTTATGCGGATATAGCATACTAAAATATGACACAATTATAAATATGTAGCCATACAAATGACAATAAAGTGTACAAAAAGTCGTTCTTCTATCTTTGCAAACTCAGCTTTGCAATTAGGTGGACTTGTATACAGTACCAATGTATACGAATTAGCATCTGGTAATCATGTATAATGACATTGTTTCAATATCTCCAATGATCAAATACACAAATGTACACCACAAGTCATTTTCGGATTCATCATTATGACAAATATCATTATAAAAAATATATTATAAGAAATAGCAGCCTTTGATATTAAGAGAGCATTTGAGCTGAATCTTTGATATACTTAGTCTTAGCGAAAAATTGCTAGGATTATAAATAAACGTATGATAATAAATGACTTACCGTTGTTGTCTTGTGTCGGAAAATCAGGTAACTTTTGCGCGATGTAAGAACTTCTCAAAAATATATTATGTTTTCGCTTTTATTTTAGTTCAAAACAAATTATTTTTATAGAATACTTTTCAGGCCAATTTTGAGAGAGAGAGAGAGAGAGAGAGAGAGAGAGAGAGAGAGAGAGAGAGAGAGAGAGAGAGAGAGAGAGACAGAAAGAAAGAGAGAGAGAGAGAGAGAGAGAGCGAGAGAGAGAGAGGTTGCATAATGTAATTGTTCTTATGTTCGTTTTATGAGATAATTAGGATATATATGAAATTGCTTTTAACTTCTTGTTCAACAGCAGCAAGTTAACTTATGTTCGTTCTGTAAAGTGGCTGAAATATAAAGTACAGAACAGAGAGAAGCTTCTTCTCGCTTAGTTAAAATTGCATGACTAAATACAACAAATCCGTTACCAGATGTAATTAGCTCTGTGGAGAATACTATCAGTACCATTCTGATTATTTGAAGAAGATAAAGCACACTCTACTTGACGATTTCCATTTATAAATATTTCGTCTATCATTTAATATTAGTATATTTAAATCTGAAATACCGTCTGTACTCACTTATAAATCGAGTTCAACTGCAAATTGAAAAGACCCATGTCTGCCGTCGCATAATACGCTACAATATCTGGGGCAACTTAGACCCTGATCTGCCGCCGCATTATGTAACGTTAGATCAGGGTCTGTGTTGTTTACAGTTGGATTCGACTTTTAAGAGAGTATATACGGTACATTGACCTTAAATATATCTAAGACTTGGCTGTCATTTTGTCTATGCTGTTTATTGTCCTGTATTATGTTAATATGTTACGAACTTCTTTGTACATTTTAGTTGTGCTACATCGAAGAACATCCATGGGGTGACAACGAAAAAATCTTTTCAATGGGATGCCGACCTAAATACGTAATTTATTATGGAATTTCTCTTTAATTACTGACAAATATTCATTACACATTTTCCATATTTTTATATTCTATTTATTTCCATGTATAATAAATTGTTTTTTACCAATATGCTACAATAAAGCATGGCTTTACCTGTCTAAATAGGACATAGGCGCAGTTAGGAAAGTCTCTTTTATTGGTCATTTGCGGGTAAAATAAATCAATATCGTATCTGACATGTATGTACAGGATGGTGCTTATGGCAGTGAACACCACAGTGGATTTGACAATTTAGATCATTTTGTTTTTTATCTTTGCTCATTTCTACGAAAATATTCTGAGTAAACTTCACCAGACACATGTAGTTATATAAACATAATGATCCAGGACAACAGTTAAGAGATCACATCCATTGCCAACACTGAAGTCTGTGATGTTTTATCAGATGTGTTAGTTGTGATGGTTCTTTGCAGCTCTATGCTTATTCTCAAAGAGGCACTACCCACACATATCTTTGTTTACTTTTTTACGCTCAAATTGTCCCGACTACATACAAGGTTGAGAGATGAAAACTTCATTTTTGCACTCCGGATCTCCGTCACTAAATCTTGAAATCTAAACATTCTGAGAGAACTAGTGAAAGCAAGAGACAAAAAGACAAAAGTCAGAATAAAATGCCAGAGTAGAAAGTTCTGCAGTTGGAATGCGACAACTAGAAGTTTAGGTCAAATTTTCATGTGCACAAGTGAAAGATGCAGCCGAACCTGAGATTCTTTACATTTTGATGTATGAACATGTTCTTTTTGTCGTATAACTAGTATCGTTATGCAGGTCTGTATTGAATGTGGTGTCACCATACGATACGTGTTACGATACAGTGGTCTCGATACAGTACTTTTTTGCGATACGTATCATCAAATGACTTTAGAAGAATCCATGTCTGATTATTACCAGACAAATGATTAAACTGAATTTTTTACCACGATAGTCTTGTTTCTTGAACCTATGAGGTCATGAAAAAGTTAAAGGACAGTTTGCAGACATGCAAAAACACTTAAGTTAATTATTAAAATAAATAATTTTAAATATGATCTTAGTATCCCCCAATGGTAAATAAAATGTAGCTATTAAATTTTGCCCTTTTGATTTTCGATTCCTGACTTTACTACATTCATTGTATAAATGAAATTTCAACTTTGTTATAAAAATCTTTTTTTTTATAGATTTTTCATCTTTTAGAGTAAATACAAATTACCAAGTTTAATAGAATAAAACTATAAATAATACTCTCAACAAGATCTATTGGAAATTACAGGCTTACCTTCGTAGAATAGGCATATATATTTTATGTGGTCGGCCCAAAACATATGCAGAAATATTAATTTTTTTATATATATGTGATTAAGAATGCTGATTAACCTACCAACCAATCAGCTACTTTACCAGACGTTTGTTAAGCATCAAGCTGGGCAATTCAATCGTTTGCACAGACCTATAGCAGACTATTGTATAGTAAACATTTTAATGAGCCACGCGATTGGTTAAGCAAGGTGAGATCAGTTGATGTCTCATGTTCGAGACTGCAACCAACGAAGTTTTATTACTCAAGACATAAGACTCATGCAATGAGTTACAAAATACAAATATCAGACTAGGAACATTGTGGATTGGTCCGTGAGCACAGGTTCGTGCACTTGAAAAGCACGATTCTGAATGCGCAGATAACGATTTAACTTTCATTGCATTTTTTTAATGACATATGTATTTATTCAAGTCTTAATTGTTTGTTCTTTGCACCGCGATATTTTACTCACCATAAAATACACGTATCGTCACAGTGCGTATCGATCGTATCGATACCGTCGATGAATCGCGACACCTCTAATATCCTTTGAACAACTTAAAATAAATCACAATGGCGAATAATGACTTCACAGAAATGACACTGTATTGCAATCTTTATCACACGTTGTAAGTATGATGCACGCATGATACACGTTCGACCTGCATATTATATATTCGCACTTAGTATCATTTGCCATACATATAATCAGCATACCAGGTGCATCATTATGGTTTAATAATTCTAGATACATAATTGATTGTTACAATATGACAAAAATTCAATAAATCTCATCCAAGGAGAAGGATATAAGAGAATTGTATTATTGTTAGTGTTATACACCACCATCTTCATCCATATCATCTTAAGGATCTCAAGCAGATGAGAAATATTAATAAAAAAAAAACCACACAAAATAAAAACAAAAACAAAACAAAACAACAACAACAAACAACAAACACATTAACCAACAAACGAAAAACATCAAAACAAAACAACCAACTCGATATTAAATCGAACGTAAGACATTGTTGTCATTTTCCTTTCATTCGAGCTATTTAATCTTGACTACACCAACTTTAATGTGAATAGGTCCGCTATAACTTCTTTATAGTTCTTCTCAGTTTTTGAAATCTTAGTTCTTGAAAAATATCTACAACCACTGGAAAAGTTGTGTATATAAGTATCTTTCTTTTTACAAATATTGAAAAAACAAACTTATGCTATTCGCTTTACGGTTCAAATCGTCATTCTCATTATATTGTTGTTATTTATTTATTTATATTTTATATTATTATTATTATTATTATTATTATTATTATTATTATCTTTATTGTTATTTCTGATAGTGGTGATGTGATATTTATCTTGCTGTTTTTCCTGCTGTTGTAATGCTTTAAGGTTGTTTTTGTTGTTGTTGTTATACTCACCCAAATTATTACATACTGTTGTTGACTGATTCGGTAAACATTGTTTGTCATTTGATGTATAATGAAGGTATGCATACAGATAAATCTTTTTCAGTGAAAAGAAGTTTAAAAATATATTGTATCCACACTCGAGAGTGGATGAATTAAAAGTAAAATGATTCAGTGGAAAATAAGCGTTAATTTTTAAGGTGATAAAGATCACTAAAACAAATATAAATAAAGAAAAGAACCAATAAGAACATTACAAATATATCGGTTTGGAAGATACCCATCAGCGATTGCTTTCATCTATAGGAAACATTAAGTGTCGATCACACTTTCTTTCTGCTTTTCTGTTTATATCGTGTTGAGACACGTACGCAAAAATAGCGGAGGAAACTTTATGAGGTGGAACATATCACATGAACACCACGATATAGAATAATTTTTCAGCGATTTATCATGGAGAAGAACATCATGAATCACTTACTTCACGACTTTTATTGATCAAAGCTAATTACCATTTTGTTTTTCATTTTTATGTTGTAATTTTTCAAATCTTTTCTTCCATTTACATCCTTGTACTAATTTCATATTATTTGCATCTACCCCTTACTGAACCTCACTGTGTAATACATGTACAATGACCTACATTTATTCTGTATGATAGCATCTATAACAAGAGGATTGAAACTGATTGATTGTTTGGAATTTAATGATTTCTATGTTAAAAATGAGATATTTATCAACTTCATTATACTTTATTTAATGTTGTTATAATACTGACAGCTATTTTTTCATACTGTTGTCAATGCCATTATTGCGTATTAAATGAGGTCAGTCGTACAATGTGACTTTTGCAACTCTGTGTTGTAATATTTACGTAATATTACGATCGCAAAAACAAACAACATTAATAGCCCCATAGATGTCATTTTTTACATTATTTGTTTATAAAAATATCATTTAAATTGTTCAAGGATTAGGATATAACAGTGAGAGTCACTTTCTTGACATAAAATACTATAGGGAGTGCCTCTTGAAAATGTAAAGATATATTTATGGAATGCATTACACATATTATCCTAACAACTGCATTGTTCATCACTATAATATAGATATATTACAATACACCGAAAGCCGAAAGAATGACCATAAATATAAATAAAATGGTTACGAAAATAATTTGCAGAATATTTTATATATTTCTGACAAATGGTTTTGCATTTTACATAGTCATTTAAACAGTTGAAAGTGGCAACGTAGACTCTTTTTCAATGGATGCTATTTTTTATCAGCTTCAAATGCGTATATATGCATATATTGTATATGTGCAACTTTTCATTTCCTCTATATTTCTCAGCAATGCCGTACACCCAGCAGCGCCCTAAACCCCGACTTCACCGTCTTTGGACGATCTGTAGCTACATGTAGTGAGTGTTGTGTTGGAGACTTCTGTAATACTGATTGCACAGCACTGGCTTCGGCCGCTATTATAGGTGATACATACATACATACATACATACATACATACATACATACATACATACATACATACATACATACATACTACATACATACTACATAAATACATACATACATACATACATACATACATACATACATACATACATACATACATACATACATACATACATACATACATACATACATACATAGACACATACATACACTAGTACTGGGATAACAAACGCTAAATTTGCTGTATAATTTCGGAAGTGTTGAAGCCGAGGGCGTAGCTTGGTACGTACATATTCTGCCAAGTTTTCAGGAAAACGTTTAACATAGGATAACTGTCTTTAATCGCTATTATGATATATTTAAAGTCACATCCCCTACTCCCTTGCTTGAGCCTAATTCTCGTACTAACATCGGCTAAATACTCTTACGTCATATATGTGTTTCTAAGGCACGAAGATAAAGTCAATGCTGATACGGAAATTATTGATTTTATGAGAAAACTCTCTTAGAACTTGGCTTTCCCATCTTTCGTGGTTTTAGTAGATTCAGCAATAAAAGAACCATGCTAAGGTCATGCGTATTATTTTCTTCGGTAACTGAGTTGTTCTATGATGCCAATATACAATAAAGTCATATACATTATGAAATAAAGTTATGTTGTGTTATAACGTCACACTGATTAGAATAAATTATGGAATGCTACCTACTGTAGCGATAATACACGATTTTTCATTCTCAAATGTTTTTTTGATGTGTGTGTATTTAGTTTTTATTTTTATTTATTTATTTTCTTTTTCGAATTGAGAGGAAAGTACTTGACGCCAAAGGTTTTGTTGCGATGTTTAAAACACACTAAATACAATTTTATCTATTTAAATATTTTAGATTCCACAAGAATTAAAACTTCAGAATATGGCAAATAATCTTAGTTATGCAGCTGCTGTTTGTTTTTGGAATAAGTTACCAAATCATTTTAGAGAGAAACCAAGTTTCATTCATTTAGATGGTCAATTTTATCCTGGAAAGGGTAACAACTCTAAACTTAATATTTGTTCATTATGATTTGTTTCTTATTGTAATGCTCTATTATGCTATAGTTTTGTGTCTTGTAAATCATGTTTATTTAATGTTTTTAAGTTTAATGTAGTGTCGGTAAAACGTTCTTTAGGGCTTATATTTAATTGTTGTTTTAATCTGACGATTCTAAATAAATTTAATATTGTGCATGTGTGTGTGTTTGTGTGTGCTTGCGTGTAACTTATACAGTTACACGTACATGTAGCTATATCGTGGAAAAACTAAGATAAAGTTTCGGATTACTTTACACTGTTACTATTATCTGGTCTTAAACTCTAATATGTTTCGTACATCACTACAGAACATTGTACGTTATGTCATGCATGAGTTTTATTATTGCCCCTTTTAGGAAATTAATTTGTCAAAATACTAGTCGTCTATGACTTAACAGTGTGGGGTGCACGTCAGATATATTTCTCTGGTTTGTTTCGTTAACTAACTTTGAATTTGCTATACTAACTCCATGTTTAACTAGAATATACCAATTATCTTCAACAGACTAAATTATAAAAGCGATGACGGCAAAATCTTCTTGCAGAATTACAACATTTGGTATTGGCAATAATCCCTTCATCTGACTCATATTTTATTGCACATTTTCAACTTCTGTGACGCTGTGCTTATAGTTCTCATTACATGAACAAAGCGCAATTAAAAACATTTTCTTTAATTATGCAAAAAGATGAAATTGAAATGGGCATACATGCATTCAATGAAAATGCTAGAGATTATCTGGTGCACAGGTATATGAGGCATTGATGTAATAATTATATCGTGCACAGGCATATGAAGGCAATAATATAAAATTACCTGGTGCACAGGCATATGAAGGCAATAATATAAAATTACCTGGTGCACAGGCATATGAAGGTAATAATATACAATTACCTGGTGCACAGGCATATGAAGGCAATAATATAAAAATTACCTGGTGCACAGGCATATGAAGGCAATAATATAAAATTACCTGGTGCATAGGCATATGAAGGCAATAATACAAAATTACCTGGTGCACAGGCATATGAAGGCAATAATATAAAATTACCTGGTGCACAGGCATATGAAGGCAATAATATAAAATTACCTGGTGCACAGGCATATGAAGGCAATAATATAAAAATTACCTGGTGCACAGGCATATGAAGGCAATAATATAAAATTACCTGGTGCATAGGCATATGAAGGCAATAATATAAAATTACCTGGTGCATAGGCATATGAAGGCAATAATATAAAAATTACCTGGTGCACAGGCATATGAAGGCAATAATATAAAAATTACCTGGTGCACAGGCATATGAAAGCAATAATATAAAATTACCTGGTGCATAGGCATATGAAGGCAATAATATAAAAATTACCAGGTGCATAGGCATATGAAGGCTATAATATAAAAATTACCTGGTGCACAGGCATATGAAGGCAATAATATAAAATTACCTGGTGCATAGGCATATGAAGGCAATAATATAAAATTACCTGGTGCACAGGCATATGAAGGCAATAATATAAAAATTACCTGGTGCACAGGCATATAAAGATAATAATATACAAATTACCTGGTGCACAGGCATATGAAGGCAATAATATAAAAATTACCTGGTGCACAGGCATATGAAGGCAATAATATAAACGTTATCTGGTACACAGGCATATGAAGGCAATAAAATCAAAATGGTCTGCTACAAGGCATATGAACGCAATAATATAAAAATGATCTGGTACACAGACATATGAATTCAATAATATAAAAATGATCTGGTACACAGGCATATGAAGGCAATAATATAAAAATGATCTGGTACACAGGCATATGAAGGCAATAATATAAAAATGATCTGATACACAGACATATGAATTCAATAATATACAAATGATCTGGTACACAGACCTATGAATTCAATAATATAAAAATGATCTGGTACACAGACCTATGAATTTAATAATACTAAAAATTGATCTTGTATACAGTCATATGAATTCAATAATATAAAAATGATCTGGTACACAGACATATGAATTTAATAATATAAAAATGATCTGGTATACAGACCTATGAATTCAATAATATAAAAATGATCTGGTACACAGGCATATGAAGGCAATAATATAAAAATGATCTGGTACACAGACCTATGAATTCAATAATATATAAATGATCTGGTATACAGACATATGAATTCAATAATATAAAAATGATCTGGTATACAGACCTATGAATTCAATAATATAAAAATGATCTGATACACAGACATATGAATTCAATAATATAAAAATGATCTGGTACACAGACCTATGAATTCAATAATATATAAATGATCTGGTACACAGACATATGAAGGCAATAATATAAAAATGATCTGGTACACAGACATATGAAGGCAATAATATAAAAATTACCTGGTGCACAGGCATTTGAAGGCAATAATATAAAAAATACCTGGTACACAGGCATATGAAGGCAATAATATAAACGTTATCTGGTACACAGACATATGAAGGCAATACAATCAAAATGGTCTGCTACAAGGCATATGAACGCAATAATATAACAATGATCTGGAACACAGGCATATGAGGGCAATAATATAAAACTTATCTAGTGCATAGGCATATGAAGGCAATAATATAAAAATTACCTGGTGCACAGGCATACGAAGTCAATAATATAAAAATTACCTGGTGCACAGGCATTTGAAGGCAATAATATAAAAATTGTCTGGTACATAGGCATATGAAGGCAATAATATAAACGTTATCTGGTACACAGACATATGAAGGCAATACAATCAAAATTGTCTGCTACAAGGCATATGAAGGCAATAATATACAAATGATCTGGTACACAGGCATATGAAGGCAATAATATCAAAATTATCTATTACACATGATTACGGTGCTACACAGGCATATGACGTCAATAATATAAAAATGATCTGGAACACAGGCATATGAAAGCAATAATATAAAAATTACCTGGTGCACAGGCATATGAAGGCAATTATATAAAATGAAGTGGTGCACAGGCATATTAAGGCAATAATATAAAAAAGAAAACAGTATAGAAAAGACAAATGAAGAAATTTGTGAAGTTGTCATGTGGGTACGACTTCATTAAAATGTATGCTGGTGACTGATATCGGTAACATTTTTATATTTCATTGTATTTCGAAATCCCTGGCTTAAAAATTAAACTTGTTTTCTTTATAGCTGTATAGCATATGTTTCTTTTAATGGACCATTATTACATGATCTTATTATTGACTAATGCATATATTAGCATATCTGTTCTGCTCTCTTAAAATGTTTCAACTTAGAACAAAGATCAGCTCAAGTTTTGCATTGATCATTTGTAAACTACTATCAGATGATTACCGTAAACCTACAGTTTGAAACAAGCTGCTTCTTTCTGGGCTTACGACTGAGATACTGATCTTAAATTTGACCATGAAAAGTTAATAGGGCAATATATTTTTGCTGAAATTTTGTTCAGTTTGGGTAGCTTAATGAACAGGTTTGCAATATGTTTGTATGAAACATATATATTCTTTATATTCCTATTTACATTATATGAAAATATAAATCGTCTGATGTTTAAACAAAACTTCTAAACTCTACCTTCAAAGTTTTTTCTGCACATCTTTTCTTTCGTTAAATCAGCACATTAATTAATAATTACATTTGTTGCTATTATCATAATCCTCTTTTTATAATCGTCATCATCATCATCATCTTCTTCTTCTTTTTCTTCTTCTTCTTCTTCTTCTTACTATTATTATTATTATTATTATTATTATTTCAGGTTGAGTGGTGCAATAAAACCATGATTACCTCAGACAGGATATCGTTTCCAGAAAATTCCAACATCTGTCGAAATATTGACAAAAGTTTGAGAGCAAGATCAAACTCAGGACAGTTTTATTACAGGATTGTTATCTCTTTAATGTAATTTCGTGAATTAATACAGTCGTTGCATTATTGTCTCTTGTTATTGTTAGAGAGTTGTATCTCAATGCCGGAAGAAAGAAGAGAAATAATAAATATTAATGTGTATTAAGAGAAAAAACAAATAAAATACGAGGAAGTCAGATTATACGTGTACAATAATTAAACTGACCAATCATTTGTGTTGTTTTCGTAAGGCTGGATTTTGTTATTTGGTTGGATGAATTATCAACTTTGTAATGCCAAACAGAAACCACAAATATCATAGCAATTTAATAGTCCAATGGCGACCTTAATCAGTCATTGGTAGTAATGGGGGAATGAATCTGATGTCATTAAGGCAGTTGAGAATTCTGATTTTAATGATTTAGGAAACCATGCTATAAAAAGTTTGATTTTGATTTGCTGCAGGTAATATAGATAATATATGTTTTCTTTTTATAAGATATCAGAGAAAAAACTATTTGAAGAGACATCCTCCACTTGCCTCTTATGCAACACACACACACAGACACACACACACACAGACACACACACACACACACACACACACACACATATATATATATATACAAATTAACATATTAGCATTTTAAGTGGAGTTAAGATTGGTTATAAGACCGTGGATGTTGACCGAAAGATTTAAATCTTCACATCATTAGCGCGAGTGTCCGCTGAATGAGGTAACTGTGCAGTGATCCCAAATTATGTCTAAATTTTTGATTTTCTTCTTTTTATGAATGTCTGTTTTCATTGCATATCGACTAAATGCAGAAATACACATTGTTGGTATTGAAACACACAGAGTTTATTTAAAAACAAAATTGTAAGTCAAGTTCCATGAACAGTGACAGGGCAGTCATTTGTACAAATCAAAGTACGTCTCAGGTAGTAGATCGAGAAGAGTTAATAATATATCAAGTCCAATGACAACCAAACAGGACGTAATGTAAACATTCAATGTTATACCATTTATCTACGGCATCCTATGCCCGACTTACTGACCAGCATTCACACGGACTGACCAGCACCGAACCAATACATAGTCTTACTGACCTGCACCCACACGAACTGACTAGGACCCACGCATACTAATCAATACACAATCTTGCTCACCAGTAACCACACCTACTGACCATCACCCACACTTACAAACAAGTGTGTAAGGGTAGAATGTAAAATTAGGAGTAAAGTAATGAGGATTAACACCTATTTTTAGACAGACAATCATCACTCACTATCACCATTCAACACTCACACTTTTACGTACCAAACAGAGAAAGGGAAGTCCCTTGGACAGAATGCTGCCTAGTGGATGCATGGATATGTCTGCGATTTATATATAAAGCATTACATGTTCCTCAGATTATGTTTGCGGTGTCGATAAATTTGCATATATTGTACTGATGTTAGAAACAGCTATGATAATGGGCACCAACTCATAATAACACTAAAATGGACATGACTAAAAGTAATGCTAAAACTCTCAAGGAACTTAGCTGAGACAAGAAAAAAACCTGAAATATTAGATTGTAAGAAAATGTAATGTTAAATATGTATAATATTTTTAATAAAAAAATTAAACAAGTACCAAATTATATCGAATTTAGCGAAAACTAAAAAATGTATAGACACATTTAAAAATTTAAAAATCTTTAAAAAATTCTAAAAATACAAATAATAAAATTGTTTACACATTGTAAAAGATATGTATAAAGTTCCAAATTTAAAAATGTTTAATTTCAATTTTTAACAAATTAAAATGTTTGAAAAATGAAATATTAAAAATATTACAAAATTATTTTTGGGTTTGTAATATTGAGTAGTATTGTTATTTTTATAAACCTCTTTTGCCCTGAAAAGGGTCATTGGGCTTTGCAAAGGTCTAAGATGCTAACAAATGCTACACTATTCTGATGCAACCTTTAGAATGATGAGGACTAGCACCTAATGACCATCCATCACCCAACTTGACTATATAACACCCACACAAACAACAAAACAGAAGAATGAAAGGGGAGTCATGTGATGTCACTGATGCACATAATTATAATCCAACATCCTTCCTAAGAAACAAAACAGATAATGAAATGGGGATAGTTTAAGATTAATTACATACTTATCGACAAACAAACACACACCAGTACTATCCATCACCCGCACACATGCACACAAACTCATTTGAAAGGAGACAAAGGGTATATAGTTACTATAACTCATAATTACAATTTAAAGCAGGTAATTTACTATCCAATATGAACGTAGAGAATGGATACATGTGATGTTTATTAATAAACATTTTTACATGCATCAAATCCTAGATGACGTTATAGAGATGAGAGCGTTGTACAAAACATCTTTGGTAATGTCCAGGGGAAACAAACTTGTTCCCCCCCCCCCAAACCAAACCATCATCATCAGCTGTATCAATTACAACCAGTATGACGATGACGATGGCAACGGCGAAGGACTAGGACGAAGAAAAGGCTTAAGACAGTTTCAGCTGATGATGGAAGATCCATGATTTTTTGTGGACTTTTTCAAAGCAACGGACACTTTCAGGACCACCCATATCTCTCAGAAAAGTGATACTACCCAATTATTGTAAAATAAAAAAAAAACAGTCCAAAGTGTGTGTGTTTGTGTGTGTGTGTGTGTGTGTGTGTGTGTGTGTCTATTCAAGACAGCTTCCACATGACGAAAGACCGATGTGAACATAGTTCCCAAACCATGTCCTCGCTGTCAAACTTCTCCTCGGTACACGGGATACATGAGTTACAATTCAGTCAAGAATCTTTTTCGAAAATGTAGTTTCATGGTGGCTTTTCCTTTGGAAAGTATAATAGTTTGTCCGAGATTGTTTATGCCAATATTCACTCTGTGAAAATTAGATTTAGTGACAGGTTTGTCTGACAAATCTTGAACGATTTGAGATTTATGCTCTTGAAACGAAACGAAGATGTTTACGGGCAGACAGATGGACATAGCGATAGTTATATCACCCCGAATTATATACGGTGGTGGTGGGGTGGGGATGGGGGTTATAAAAGTAAGGTAGAAGGAGACGGAACTCACAGGTACATGTACGTCTATAATACCGAGAGAAAAAATTGAGTGAGAACGGTCTGTAACTTTATTAGGAGTGGAGACGAAATGAAATTTTTATAGTAAGGCATGTTTTAGTGTATTTAAACAGTTCATCTACAACATCACAGGTTGCTGAGCTATACTTGTTACAAGAAATAGAATAA
Source organism: Margaritifera margaritifera (assembly GCA_029931535.1). Taxonomy (NCBI): domain Eukaryota; kingdom Metazoa; phylum Mollusca; class Bivalvia; order Unionida; family Margaritiferidae; genus Margaritifera; species Margaritifera margaritifera. The sequence goes on along the minus strand of JAQPZY010001312.1, from coordinate 1,907,492 downwards.
AAAGGACAGATGGAAGGAAATAAGTAATTACTATAATGAGCACGCGTCTCGAAGCGGGGCGTTAGTTTTAAAATACTGATCAAACTATATTTGAAAAAACCATTGGAATGATTAGAAAAACACACACACACACACATAAATGACAACAACCAAACACACATAATTTGCCCCTAATTCTCAGTGATAGCGAGAGATGGAAGACGGAGCCTATACATTCGAGAATGTCATCTTTGAAGAGAAGTGAATTAACACCATTATCGAAGATAACGAGTCAAACTGTACCGAATTCAAGTTTGAAAAAGTCGCTGTATCCATTCTACAAAAGGTATAGAAGAACATTTATCTGTAGATAGCAGTAAAACGAGCTAATGAAAATGGCCACTCATATGTTTATTCCGGACACTTGTATTTTTATTCCAGATACTTTCGTCTACTATTACAACTACTTTACAACGAGGGCTTTGAGTCATCGAAAAGAAATTAAGTTTTCCAAACAATAACTATTTGACTACTCTGAATTGATATATTTAAATTATTGTTAGCAATCACGCAAGAAAATGCTTGGTAAATGTGCCATATCTCATGATTTAGCTGATGCAAGAACATTTTCAATAACAACATAATGAACGTTAGACTTAAGAAAATAACAAGCATTGCACCTTACCCTTGTCCTTTAACTCAATTTAACGCCCCAGTTAACCGAGACAATTTACAATTATTTAAAGCGATCCAAATATTAAACTGAAGACTACTATTCCTCACATAAACCATTAAACATTTTTGATAGCTGCACTTTAATAGCAGTCAGATGCATATTATTATATTGGCATTTAACAGATAAAGGTGTACCCGAGTTAGTAAAATCTGCATACAGGAGAAGCAGGTGGAAGGGAGTTTTAACCTATTTTTAAAATTTTGAAAATAATTAATTTATATTTTCGCATCCCTATAAGAGATACTGGACCACCCATGTTATTTTTCGTTTTTTTTTTTTAAATTTAAAAAAAAAAGGAAAAAAATAAAAATACACCCTAATGATCTGAGATCAATGTGATATTTCAGATATAGACCACTAATTTCTTAAAACAAATACGCCAACATGTTCCTAAAATACAGTGATATTTTATTCAGAGACAGACAACTCATTTATTTTCTACAAAAAATATGCACCCCCGTGTTCTACTACCATCTCAATATTTTGAGCTGGACCACTCGTATTTTCATAACTACTAAAACATCACAACATTTTTAAGATCGCATTATAATCTTTCGATTGTGCATTGAGTAGAGCGGAAACAGATTAATATATAAAACATGACAAAAAAGCAATAAAGATCTCGGAAGTCTTGGATGTGTTCCAAGGTCGTGCAAACTCTGACAGAATGCATTATTTATTGGTTTTCATTTATTGCTGTGTTATAGCATAAACTGAAACATACATTCCTGCAGTATAAAATGTATAACGCAAGAACATTGATTACACTTCTTCTGCGTAAAATTCTGTACAAAATCATATGAAACCATTATCTTTATTCACTATTGCATAACAACTCTACTACATTATATTTAAATCGTCCTATTTGCAATAGATGTATGTTTAAATGCGCAGGCAGATGCTACATCACATGCTGACAGAAATCAGTCATCGAATTCCAAGGTCATAGCCAAAGTTTTATGTTAATATAGAATATAAATGACAGTATTAGTAGCTGACTTCTCTAGCTCAGTAGATACAAGGGATATCTTTCAGATGAACAAGTTGCCAATTGGAAATGTTGCTTAGTTCGAACTTTGTGCTTTGAAAGATTCAAAACAGGGCGTGCAATACATACAATAAACTTAACCCAACAACTGACGTATGACAAACGTGTCACATCCTCTAGGTTGCGCTAATATTAAACAAGACGTGTAGATAACAAAATTAATCGTACAACTAACACACTCCAAGCGTGACACAAGATATATTGTGCTCAAAAATTGATCACGAAGTGTAGAAACGATATGCAAGAGACAATATGGGCTCCGCCTGATAAATGGTACAATTCTGATAAATATTGCCTTCTGGAGCCGAATCTTAAGATACTGACTGAGGTTGGCAATTTGCAAAAATTATTAGACATGTTAAATACATTATTTTTTCACATATTTTTTATTCATTTTGTTATTCATTTAAACCTTGTTATTTAAATGAATCTATTACGAAGACGCCGATGCTTGATTTATAGATTCCTAAGCAATCGCGAAAAAAATACAAATGGCTCGTTTGATACACATTCAAACCCGAAATAAACTGGGACATATAAATAAGCAAACTTTAAACAGAATTATCATATACTGACTTGTAGAGTCATTTAATAGGAAGTTCAGTGAATACAGATTTTACGCTGGAAAAGTCAATATTTGTATGAAATTATTATAAACATGGAACGATGCCTGAAAATTATCACTTTCAGAAAATTTGACAATTTGTTCTGTAAACGTTTAGCTCGACTTATCAGATTTATGAACAGATTGCCAAAGAGGGAGATAACCATGGGCACATATAATTTTACAGCAGAACAAAGCCATCGCAAACAAATGAATTATAGCATACATCGTTTATTGTCAAAACATACCATATATGGAGAGAAAAAAAGCTACAGTAAAATGGATTTTCGAAAGAATTTAATATTTAGCATTGTACATACATACGTATCAACTAATCAGAGGAATTTTATGTACAAATTTGCCTGAATGGATTAAGAACAAAATAGCTTGTACGAAAAGTAAAAAAAAATCAGTTAAAAAAGCCTTTTTAATGTCGTAGAATCTGCTTTAAAAATACACCAGTTGGTCACGTAAATAGGCCATCCAAGTATGGTTTGGACAGATGCAGTGTTTGGTCCAATATTTCCCAAAATGAGAATGAATTGGACATCTCTGTTCAAATGTATGAAATAGTGGAAAGGCGAGACGGCGCATTTGATATAATTTTCATTAAACCGGGAAGAATAGCTAGCATATAGAGATAGTCAGACACATTGAGATTTTGATTATATTCGATTCACGCGATGGTCCTAACAGGTGCAAGGATGGAATGTAAAAAAAGGGTAAGAATACGTATGTTTTTTTTGTGATTTTGAAATTAAACGAAAGGTAATAGTGTTATGCAACAATCAAAATATCATGGAAGTAGGATACTCAGCAAAGGTAGACAATACAAACATACAAACACATTCAAACAGGGTTCTGTATGTACCTCCAATCAATTTAAAAATGCTACAGACCAATTGTTTATAGAAGTTCTGGTTATATTTAGGTGTTTTACAACTAGTTGTGTAGGATTTCAAAAACTGTGAACTACAAATTAAGGAAAAAGACAAATGCAAAACCTATAAAGCGAACAGAAGATGATAAGAAACAATTTAACTCAACAAATGCATGCAATATCAGCCATTAAAGATATTTACATGCAAAGTTAGAGACCACGACCACTTAAGAGACAGGTAAAGAAGGGTTGATCAAAACGAATTAAACTTGAATTTTGGATACCAAAACTATATCACAGTATGCATTCATAAATTATCCGGTCGTTACCTTCATCTACTTTCAAGACGATTGTATAAATTATCCAGATAAATGTTCTTTTTATAGCAAATAGGGATGATATAAATATAGTTCCCTCTGCAATGATTTCATAAATAAGGAAATAATTCTAAAAAGAACGATGGCATTTTTAGGTAGCTTTCGATACATGAACCAATTTATAGAGAAGTTTTTAAGAATTTAAACAATGATAAGTTAGTTGAGACAATGAGATATTTTGGTATCATGGAACCTAAATGTTTGAAAAGGAAATCTATCCATGTGACGACTTAGATAGTTTCGACAGATTCGATGCGGTAACCCTACCTCCTAAATAAAATTCTTGCTCATCACTTATCAATTTAAACATATCTGGTGACAATGACAAGTATGTATATAATGTGATGTCACACTTCATCCTGATCTTTACGAATGTTACTTTAAAAATATACTTTGATACTATGTGACATCTACAAACAATTTAGGAATGTATGTATAGCAAATGATAACTTAGACCCCACTGTTTCAGTGCACTATCGCCATAATTACATCCGGTGTTGATTTATATTTTGCCATGTTATAACGTTTTTTAAATGATTAAAAGTGTAACTCGAGTGGAAATTCGTATGATATTACATAGAAACGGAAATGCAAAAACAAAGGACACTAAGTGGATATAGATGGCAATAAAAAACTGATGGTTAGTACCAAAGGACAAGGTCATTCATAGTATTTATAATCGCGCTAACTTCTATGATTAGGATATGATTAAAATACACACCCGTATATAATTATATATGGGCAATTCACGAACAAAGTAGATGGTTCGATGCTCAAAATACCTCGCAATACTGATTGCAGTTGCATACTAGAAGTGGATTTGGAGATTTCATTAAGTCTGCACTACCTTATGATGGACTGCCCTCTAGTACCGGATAAAAACTGTACCAGACGAAAATGATTGATTTCCCTTCACTGATTATTAGAAAGATACAAAACCAAGTTTACCAAATCTATGGTGTACAATGAAAAACAAAACAAATATGTGATACATTACAGAAACGTGTTGTCTTGCTTGAACGGCAACCTTGTCTGAAATCTATATAAAGCTGAATATAAGTTTGAGGCACAAAAAAACAAATTAATTCAAGGAATGAAGAGAGACTCTTCATGGCTGATCCAGAGTCACTGTGCATGTATGTTAAAAAAAAAAAAAAAAAAAAAAAAAAACCTTTACATTGACATGAAGTATGACATCAAGTTCTCTGACACTAATGTCTATTTAAAAGACAGCGTGTTTAATATACGACAAATGAATTAGAAAGTCTCTGGACATTTCTAACATGAGCTAACCGGTGTACCAATTAGAGAGCTTTGTGGGTTACGGTCAATTACCTGGAATACAAGTTTGTTCGATGACTGTATATATGACAAAAAACATTATTATGTCTGCCGAGAACCGGTACACATAAATAACATGTTTTACTATACTACTACAAGATACGTTCATTACAATCTGATCTGACCCTATATTAGAAATTAAGCTGCACAACGAACTCGTAATGTAGGACATAATATATGTATTGATGCACTGAAGAATAATATTGCCTTCAGTTTCATTAAGTATATGTCCATGACTATAACACAATGCTGCTTAACGAGGTTTCTATGACATGCGGTTCATACAAAGCAAAACATTGACATCAGAACAACAAATACTCAGACGAACGACTTATCGTTTAAAAAAAATGTGAATTGTCCCTCATTTACATTAGTTCATGTCGTACAATGAAACAAGTGACGGCTTACCAGAATGTGCTAAATGCGTCGTATGCATACATTATTCTAGCTGTCTTTAAGTAAGCTGCATGTTGAAACTGACAATAGAAACACGTACAGAAGTAAACAATATCTTGATAAAACAGAAAATATGTACAGAATTAGCTAGTAAAGTCCTGTACGGAATATTATTAGTCAAGACTTTGAACCGGCAGGGGGTTGCATTTGTTGAAAAACATTGATCCTGCAAATTCGTGTGCTTCAGCCTTGCTTGATTCCAAGTTAAAGAGGGTACAAATGGCACGACTCATTCGGAATACTCTACAAGAACCCAAAGGTATCATAATTTTAAATGCATCATGCATCTAGCTATTGTAGACTGAGCTGTTTCCCTTGCTTCACAACAGCTTTATAATTCCTTAGTGAATACAATTAAATCAGGTATATTTAACTGCTATTAAATGATGTATTTGAATGATCGTATGTTCTGTTACAACTTGTAGAGAGACAAAGTGTGCATATGGTTTACTTCTACATGTTGTCGTATTCTGTTCAGTTTCGATCTACTACAAGACTTAAAGCACAAAGTAGCTTTTTAGAGACGACAATGAAATTGAGATATATCATGATGACAAATTTAGACAAATGGTTCGAGTTACTTACTCATACTTTTCAGGCCACATATACTTTATTTTTTTTATAAACAACCGTGCCAAAATAGAAGGTGCAAAGACGAAGGCAAACTAATAAAACAAATTTAGTATTCAGTGGGAGGGATTAAGGAATATATGTGTGGATGAGAGTGCAGAAATACAACTCTGTCGAAACAGGTCTGTGCGAGAATGCTAGGTATTTGGTCTTATTTTACTCCGAAGATAAGAAGTCATCAGAAAAGGTGTTTGATGAAAACAATTTACTACTAGTGATTGTGATAACAGAGATAGGTGAAATGCTGAAACAAAACAGAACAAATACACTTGTAACGGGGCTGGAATAAATATACCCTTGATTACAAGAGTAACCATATGGAAGTGTGTTTATGTTTTCCATATCATCGTACACAGACAAAACAACCATATTTGCCGTAATACCATACAACTCATGAAGATTCCTATGGTAATGCTAGCGATGGCCAAAATCGTCAAAGTCGATAAAATATCGCAGATGGCGATTCATTTAATATATATATATATATATATATATATATATATATATATATATATATATATATATATATATATATATATATATATATCGATGACTACTTTTTGCATGTATTGTTATCTGCAGATTGTCGTCTTCTCAGGTACTTATTATTTTGTGTAAATAAAGTAAGGGACAATTTTTCCTCAGAAAGCTATGTGCAGCAATACACTATTCAGCAATAAATTATAATTGTATTATTGTGAAAAGAAAACATTCTGGAAAAAGAAGGGGAATTATGGCTAAATAGAATAGAATTTAGATCCGGTACGGAAACTTTCATGGTGCTGCCATTTCCGGGTACACTACAATATCGTACATATCAGTATTTTCAGGGCAAAATATGGCGAATACATGGTAATTCCTAGCGCCAAAATAGAACACGATTTTATCAAATTCATTTCTTGGTAACAGTTTGGTTAGAAGGGCAATCCTTGTGCATGCTAACTTTGAGATTCATTCTATTCACACATTTTTATATCCTTTTTACATACTTTTTGTTCTTCTTTGTCATGCCTAAAAGAATAACCATACATATTTCGTGAATGGTACATACAATTAGTTCAATATGTAATATCGCCACATACCTGATACCACTTTTATCTATATTTATAAATTTTGACATTGATATGTTTTAATATTCTATTATTAAATATAAAATAAAGTTTTGAGCGCATCGGTGTTCATGGTGGGATTAAGCCACAAATTAAATTAGTCATCCGATTATTTACTAATTATTATCGTAACCAACAACATTTCTCATTTTAGGACAATGTTACCTCTTAAAACATTCATTCAACAGCACAATATAATTTGCAGTTACCAGTTGATAACGATATTTGAAACTACTCATGGCGTGTTCATCGCTTCTGTAACCTTTCTCTCCAGATATTAACTTTTTCATGATAAAATTACTTGTATTTTGAAACATTTCGACGAACTACGTTATACCTGTTTTATTGTCGATTTATAACCTAACTCATAATAGACTGATTTAATCGTGCAGTACCTGTTTCTTCATGACACTAGCCTCTCCTTATTGAATAAATTTTTACCGCTATTAACACACAGTTTATTGTTTGCCTTCGATGCAGTTTGCTGATAACTGAGTCACACTCCCGGTGTTCATGAGACCGCATATAACATGCATCATCCATCTTAGTGAAGGTACTGTATCTTCGTACTTTGTCCCCATCATATACCGTGCCTTTTGTATGGTTCCCTGCTTCATTTGCCCTCTGCTACGCGCTCCGCTACACGTCTAACTTGATCTGGAGCCACCCATGTTAGTAGTTACTGGCCTTCGATATTCGCTTGCAAATTTAAGCCGGTTATCAGTGAATCGATGCAATACAACGTATTGCTTTTCTCTGCAACGAGGTCATATGCTAGACAACTCTTACGAGATTTCAAATACTTATTGGAGACCGTGTGGGTTAGCATCCATGATCACTTGTGCTAAATCACATCAAGACTATTCGTCGAATATCGATTCCGTTGATTTTATTTCGTAATCTTTAATTTACGTATGTGTACATTTGATTCGCAGTGCTCCTCCAGATAAACAAATAAACAAATTTGACTTCTCCACCATATGAGCATTCACTGGATTTATCATCTACTATTTCTTTCGAAACAGATTAGAAAAAAAAACATAATCAAAGCGACGAGTAAAGGCACATACATTGTATCGTTAAAAACAGTAGTGCTTTTTTCTATCTCGCCGGATGATTTTTCCTCATGACGGACGTCATACCTTCCCATTCATTAGTATGATGTATTTCAATATAATAGTAATAATAATAATAATAATAATAATAATAATAATAATAATAATAATAATAATAATAATAACAACAGTAGTTGATAGTAAAAAATATAACCCAGTCGTTTGTGTCCCTTTTGTCAACTTCTGCAGTAGAAATAATGCCATACATAACTCTCTGCAGTGAAAATAGCACAATTGTTTTAAAAAGTGTTTTTCGTAAAATACAGTGGCGGAGACGTGATGCAGAAACAGTTGACAGAATGGAGGAAATAGTGCAAAATGCGATCAGTAATATTGTCTTATTTTGTCAAATGTACTAGAGGGCGAGAGTGAAACAGAACCCCTCACTCTCTGAGTAGTTGTGATGTTTCTGTCCGATCATGTTTGTAACATCAACAGACGACATAGACACGTATGATACCAGTAATACTGGAGGTGTAAAATTTTCACTTCTCTTTTCTACGGGAAAATTTCAAGCGAAATAATAATCTAATAACAGCAAATAAAAATTATAGTTGATATTGTTTATGCATATCATGCATGTTTTCCATCAATGGCCATGTTTGTTTTTTAAAAACTTTCTCCTCGTTTAAAATTCGAGTTCAGCAGCAGCAGCTACATCCGCGATAAAATAATGAAGAGTTAAAAATATATCAAAAGAAATTATAATAAAATGCTCTATAATACTTTTGCATTCCACCCGATGTTAATATTTTTCTAGAGTGTTTGTTATTTGGAACCATCAGTCAGAAGTGTTGTATCTCTCTAGGGCATCTTACACATGTCATTTCTCTCATAACCCGCACTATTTGGAATCAAAGAGGAGCATCGTGTTCCTTGATAATCAGTTAGAATTGGAACATTTACAATGCAGTTTTGTGTCATTATCCTCGTAAGTATTCATTTTATTTATTTGTTCTAACCTTGACACTTTGCACTCTAACTAATAACTCAAATCCAAAACATATTTATGAACACTAATTCTTCTACTGGAAATAATAATCCATATATTGATCTATGAAATTTTGTATTTCAACACGTGACTTCTAATACTGAGTAAACTGTATTAGAAACTTCAATATATATCATCGCATGGCAAAATGTGGAGAACGATTGTCATAAGTAGCTTTTGCGCTTGTACACAAACTATTCCTTCAACATTTGTCTTCTAATAAATATTGAAGGTTTATCATGACACCCTTTAAAGTATTTGGGCCTTGCGTGCTTTATTTATTTAATACAAATAGATACTCTTAAGAAAACCTAATTAGCGCTCGGAGGATCATGCACTATGTTACATTTTGTGCACGAAAACTATGCACAAGAACAATTGATACTTTTTAGTGACAAAACCCCATCCACCACTCCTAATCCTGTCAAAAGAGTTGTAGCAGAGATTTACATTTAAAAAAATAGGCCCTGGTATGTCATTCCTGTCTGCAATTAAACCGGAAGTAGACAATAACATCATCAATAACAATCAACTCGAATAGTCAAACACTAAAAAACATGTTTATAGTAGTAGTAGTAGTAATAATAATAATCTACGCGGCCAAGAAAAGTAATCGTCTTTCGACCTTTCGGACTTCCTTGATACCTCATTTGGAAAAAGTCTCCAGTGGGAATGTGCGGAAAAGAAAGGTTCCCGCAGACAATATAAGCTGCAAAGACTATTGTTTTTTTCAGTCTCGGCGTATTCAGAATCTACGAATCCGATTCGCAAAGTCCAACATCAGGAAAATAGAACATGCACATAAACATTATATAAACACACTGAGCACATTTGAGCGCTGCATTTAAATCATTAAATTTATATGTACATGTGGAAAAACTCAAGACGTAAACCGATGACTAAAGGGAGAAGCTGAGATAGGAGCTACAGTGGTTGCTGACAGGTGTTACAAAAATGAAAGTAACGCAGGAATATCAAAGCTTACGACCATTATTGTGTGGGCGGTGTCTCAGGATGTTGGCTAAATAAATGCAACAAATAATAATACCTGGTTTAATTTGGAAAGCTTTATTTAGGCGATACCGTCACAGTTGCTCTGTTTCAATGGTCCTAGGGACAGCAACATGGACAAGGAGGACGAGGGAGAGCACGCAATACCGTGAAAGTTGGGTTTATATCAAATTTTTTATCTCAGCACTACCTCTTATTTCAAGAATGTTGAGTCCTCTGAAAACAAGGCGTATATATCAAAATCTAAAAAATCGAAAGTTGATGAAAGAAATTTAAATGGCAGTATAGCCGTTTAAACACTTTCTAAACACTATTAAAATGTAATCTTAAATATTGTTTAATTAAATAGAACCCAATTTTTTCACCGGTTGAACGTTTCTCCCACACATGTAATGCGCTGTCCATTATGTTCTGGTAAGTGCATGGTAGTCATTAGCAGTGAACTCCTTCCAGGCACTGGTGTGCGCTCAGCATCATAACAAATCTGTTGTTCTCGTCAGATAGGTTGCTTTATTGAGTTGCTGTCAAACCATTCAAATCCCTCTTCAGACATAGCACTTTGGATAAAGTTGGACCGTCCTCTTCGTGTGATGTTGGGTTGTCAAGGATAATTCGCGGTAAACTGTCAATAAGGGCCGTTGCACTCTTCGATTCCATCCACGTGGTCGCAACTCCTTCGACAAAATCAATGAGGGTTCTTTTTGATCCATTTATTGTACACTCTCAGTTACTTCGTGGTGGGCACATATTTCATTTTGGTCATAACAATGTCACTATCCTGAACCTTCTTATCTCATTTCTTGATGATAATACATCCAGTTTAATATGAGATTAACCCAACCGGAATTTTAAATGTTTATGACTTAGACTTATTGTGGTGCGGAATATTGACGCTCTTGTTATTCTGGACTTCTTTTGAACACTGGGCAGTAAACCATAAATAAAGAGCAAGGTTCTGTTCGAATGATAATGAGTTATGAGCTCTAGCCCTTTTTTAGTCTCAAAGGAGAATTGGACCAAATCCCAGACAGTGTATTCTCTCTCCAACACATTCTCATCGAACAGTTTCTTTACAGTTTCTTTTGTCTTTCTTGGTCATTTAAAAAAATCTTGATGGCTATTTCATTAGCACGCTAAATATCAGTCTCAAACTTGGTGACATTGTTTTTGTGGCTACGTAACCTGAGGCAAAGAAGACGGTAGTTCAAACGAAAGGTATTCAGATTGGTAAACCTACCCCTCGAACATCAGTCTGTGTTAGGTGAAACGGGTAGACCGGTTCGGAGTGCTTCTTTTATATGTTGCTAAAAGCAGGGGATAATCGTTTATGAATTGCTTTTGTCATTCATCAAGGTAACTTTGATCCTTTGTAGTTGTGCGCGATTAAACTACACAGCGTGTACATTTCACACATGATTATAGGGGTAAGTCCTCTTTTTGTGGTATATGCAACTGACGGTATGCTGCTGCGGAAGAGATCGCTCTGGAACTGCTACCATGATCAGCATGCAGCTCTAGAGGTACTCCAAATGTTGATATGGACCCTTTACCAGCTTTTCGTGCAATATGTACAGCCCCCTTTTTTGAAATTGTTTACATCTCCGCCACTTCCTAAACTGATCAATAATCAGCAAGGCAACTTTATTATCCTCGGAGCTTTCTGAAAGTGGGCACAACACATATAACTAAATTATACCCAAAGACGCACCACAAAAATAAGAAAGTATTGTAGTTTTAGGGTGGCCACTCTCGTGGCTAAGCCACATCGGTCAAAACTCCTAACAAGGTGTTCGATGCCTTCCCTCATTTCATGCAAATTAAAGGACTGTGTCTCGCTCGTGGCCGTCCAGGAAACATCCTGGTGAACTGAACATGGCGGATTATGGCATAATTCGTTGTTTCTGGGTCTATATTTAAGGCAACAATCAGCTTTAGCACCTTTAGCCCATAGTCTTTTTCCCATTTGTAGTAAATTACCTGCTGTTCAAAAGTTAATAATACTTTCTGATAGCCGGCCCATTTTCGATCATTCTTCATTATTTCTGAGCTTCTGAAATCTCTTCACTTGGGTACTGATCTAAACCATTGTGTTTGACGTGTCTGTTTCAGTGCGTTGTGACTCACTCGTTTGAAACCAAAGTGTCATTATTGACACACCACAATCAACGTCACAAACCTCATCAGAGTTTTGGCTCAGCTTTCATGTTCATCATGCTACTTGTCCCTGCGACTGTTTGAATCCAAAGATAATAGCAATCGACCATTATCTTATTCATTACGAACATTCTTCCAAGTAAGTATTTTTTAAAGTATTGTATGAAACATACATTAGCAAGGAGCTCCCTTCTAGTCACACAGTATCATCTCTGAGCTGGTCCTGGCACTTGCTGGGTAAATAATGACATATGTTGTACCTCATGTTCATGCAAGTATGCCAATAGTTGCATCCTGTAAATTTCCTTAAATATCTTGAAGTGTTGGCTAAGTTCCTCTGTCTATTCGAAAACAATATATATCATTTTAGTCAAGTCACGAAGAAATAATACGAATTCAGAAAACATTTGTACCAATATACGTCGGACCAAGGAAAGACTGGACGTCCTTCTTTAATTTTGGTTCGAGTCAGATGAGAACATCATGGATCAATTCAGGATAGGTTTTTGGAATCTTTCTTTCACTGATTTTGTGCCCAAGACATAAAACCTGTTGCTGAAGAAGCTGGCACATTGGGAGTACCAACTTCATGCCGTTCTCGAGAAGTCGTTTTAATACTTCTGCCAGAAACTGGACATGTTCCTCACACGCACTTTCAGCCAGAATGATGTTGTCGAAATAGATTAGCAGTATATCCTATAACTGTCCCCTTAGGATGAGCTCCATGGATCTTGGAACGTTGACGGAGCATGACAATCCTTGGTCAAGAGAAAATCTTATAGATATTACTAATTATTCTCAGCTCATGTAGTCTCCATCCATGTATGGAAAAAAATCATAGAGATAAGAAACAAGAGGCCCCCTTTTTGTTGATTGTTGAGTCCACCTTTCATTTAACTAGACAGTGAACAACTTTAGAATTAAACTCAATCCGAACAACTTTAGCATTGCCTGTTATCTGGAGTGTGGAGGAATGGATGGACATGGGACACACACACACGGATGTTTCTCACCCACCCCCTCACATATATAGAAAAAATGAATTTTTACTATCAAAGTATGTTTTTACAAATCGTTATATCACAGTTAAAAATATCTAGAGCACTTGAAACAGTACAGACTTTCTGCCAATAATTACAATCAGTCTATGATGCTGATGTGTTTTTACTCGTGGTTCATGCTTTCGTAGGGAAGAACGTTTCCTGAAAAATAAAAGACAATAGTCTGAAATTCTATTTTTCAGAAAATAAAATACTCATTTAGGTCAAATAATGCAGAGGCAATCTGTCAGTATTTTCAGGCTCTAGTTTCATAGAAATCACTTAACAGGGATCAAAGAAAATAACAATACATGATGAGTCTCACTGCAAATACCATTTGTCATTCTCAAGCAGTGGCATAAACAAACTTTTACCCATCATCAGTAGGTGACAATAATGCTCCAATGGTGTTTTGAAAAATCTAAAGCTTTAGGAGATCATTTCTGGGATTTTCCTCGGACCTTCAACCCAAGCACTTTAAAAATGAATATTCATAAAAGGAAAATATTGCCTTTTGAAGATAACTGCTATGGAGGCCATATTTGATTTTGCACATACATGAATCTTATTGGAGACCATTTAAATATGACTACAAATATCTCATTCAGCGTCCCATGTAAACCAGACAGTTTATTTAAAAAGAGTCAACATCACCGGAAGACTGACATGGGGCAATGGTACAATGTCAATTCCTGTTTTAAATTTTGATTTAAATCAAAGATATTATAGAGAATGTTTTCACAAGAAAATGTATTTAATTTGAAACGACCAATCAATGCCACTGATGATTGAAAAAGAAAACAGAACTGATCTCTATAAGTCTGCCATATTGAGCAGATTGCATGAACATACGCTTACTTTGGTGTTGATGTAAACAGTTTCTTCCTTCCCTGTTCTTTCTGAGGGGTTTCAGCAATAATTCTGTTCCTTTTGGAGAGAACTTTTGCATTTTTCAGTTTTTCAGTCAGATCATCCATGGAAATCTGAAGCATTCCTTGCACATTGCCAGCATAAATATCTGGGTCAAGATCATTCTCAATCTCTCCGGCGGCCGTCTTTTCAAGACATTCTTTATTCATAAAGTTTGGCAACATAGCTGATAGCTGACCTGCAGTTTGTAGATATTTTATCTCTCAGTTCATCAGACAGCATAGTTTGGATATGGGGATTTCTGGTGGCATCCACCTTTGAGGTTGTCTTAATTTTTGATTTGCCTGTCCTCTTTTCGATTGAATTGTCAGGTGCCGCACCTCCTGAAAACACAGCTTTGTTAGATCATAAACCTTTGGAGAGGACATTGTTTTCACAAAATCTATGTAAACATTATTGTCCATCTCCGCTTTCCCTGAACTAATACTGAAAAGTCTATCTCGAAACATTGGATGCTGCAGAATAATATCAATATCTTCCAGTGCAAAAAGCCATGTAATGTGGGGACGTATTCATTATCATCTAAAAAAAGAGATAAACTTATCTTGATGGCAATATTCTTGGCGACCGTTGTCTGTTCCAGCAAAGTCAAAATCTTTGTAATGTTATAAAAATCTGAAAGATTCGCCATTTTCTGTAGCATCAAAAAGCACCTGATATTTAAATTTTCCATCAGACTCTCTTGACCAACTCTGTGATGAGAGAGTACAAATGAATGACTAAAGAATCTATATATCCTGAGGGGACAACACATATAACAACATCACCATCTTGGAGCTCAGAGATACTATCCCACATCCAGTCATTTGTGCTGATTCAGCTTCCCCTTTACGTTGATGTATGTTTTGGAGGACAGAACACTGCTCAAATCCAGTCGAGGAGAAAACAGCTCTTACAAATGTTGTGTATTTCCTGCAGACAGAAGCAGATTTTTCTGCAGTTACACAGGTACATCCTTGTATATATAATTCATTGTCTATGTCCCACACTAGATTTTATTTGATATCAAGATTTTCAACGTTTTCCGCCAAGTAGGTGCTTATGAGGCGCTTTCCCTCGTTGCTTTCAATCACATGTTCGCTGCAGAATCGTTCATGTGTCATAATATCACGAATGACCTTTAGATGACAATAGAGGCTGCACAATTGTTTCTTTCTCTGTTCTGTTGTGGCATCTTTAAAGTCACCAAGGTTGAATTCGTACTTTTCTTCACATACTACTATTCACTTCAGTGCAGGAAATTGTCACAGTAGATTTTTGAAAATACTGTTCTGTGAAAAATTTAAGTACTGTTTGCAACTCACTAATTTTGCAAACTCTAAAGTAGCTAATTTGATGTTGGTCGATATGCCAGCTGATATGGCTTTCTATTTTAGAAAACAAGACCCATATAAGCTAATAGTGATAATTCATCGTCTCTTACCCGCAAAAGGTCCATATTCGTATTGCCAACAACACTTTCTGATGCCTTCAGCTAATTGACCAGCCAGGATATGATAGGTCTCTATATTCCAGTTGCTTTCCTTACTTTAGACTTTGAACAATCTGGTTTTAAAATGACCTGACAAGTATTCATCTCTGAACTAAGACAGTCTATATGTTCTTAATAGGTGTCACCCTTTTGATACGCTTAATTTCTTTCATTTGTCTTGCACTTCTTATAACTGCTTTGGCCTTACAGCGAGTTTGATTTATGGTGTTTCCTTTCATTGTCTTCACTATTTCAACTAAGGATTTAGGCCCATCAACATTGTCTAATGATGGGTTGTCATGTTATGTATATCCTAGCAGGGATTCTTGGCTGACGTATTTCTCGATTAGATAGATGCGAACATTCTTTGTTGTTTCATCCAACACAAATGGTGACAACATCAAGCATTCTTTGCAGTAAATATTGTATGTTGTGATACTAGCTTCCAGCGGCAAGCCATTTCTTCTCAGTTTAAGAGACATAGTATGGACGATATGTTTCAGATATTTTGTTTTCATGGTGAAAGCTAGATAATTCACTCTGTCTTCCATTGACTCCCTCAACTTTTCATCCTTTGTGAGTGAATCAAGAACTTAATTCATCGACCAGGGCCATCCTTGGTAAGATAGAATCCTTGGTTGATCCTGATCTGAAGCTTTTCAGTACATCTTTATATTCCTTTTCACGTTGCGAATCCAATGCGAAATTCACAGTGTTGTGTCTGTAGTGAGAGGAGAAAAGGGTGTATTTCACTGAAATGGTAGTGCAAAATATTGGTGCAGTATCCAGCATATGAAGCTGCTCCATTGAGAAAGGCATATAGCAAAGATGACTTCATGATAGTCAAAAGTCAATGGTCAACATCAGGAAGCCCATACGTTCAGCCAGAATAATGGCAATAACTTCATCACAATGGTTCATCATCTCGACAACGAGAGGAAATATGGCATATATTTCACACCCCTTTTGTATGAATAATTTGAATTGATCATCCCGATCTTTCAACCTTTTTCCTAGATCATTTCCAGAAGTTACCATCAAATTCACAACAATCTCAGATTCTTCACAAGGCAGATGCTGTTAAAACCTAACAAATAGAGCAATGTGTATTGACCATTCTGTTTTCTCACTGTCATCTACCATGAACTTTAGCAACAGCAGGAGACCTGCTTCTTTGTAGGCAGTAAAATGGTTGGTGATTTTGTTTATTTTCTGAAGTGAAGAAATGGAAATTCTGGGAGAAAACGTTTATACTTGCAATTTAGTTTCATAAAATCAATCAGACTTTTCCCAATCTTGTAATCTGGACGAAGTAATATTCGTATCTCCCCCACTGCATATTTTGGTTTTAGGTTTCCACTTTTCAATAGCACATCATCAAATAGTTCCCTTATCTTGTGCGTGTCATCATCTCAGCCAGTAGCTGCTTGTGGATGTCGGTATATACAGTTGGAGTAGGCCGCATAAATCCAAAATAACATATAAAGGCATTGACAGCATTCACCTCATCATCAGCAACAGCAACATACTTGCATTCACTTAAACAGATACAGGCTCTTCTTCGAGACCCATCTGGAGTTGGTAGCATGTAAATTTCTCAATATGTGGAAGCTTCTTGTCGAAATGGTTTTGTGATTCTAATGATACATCTTCCAATAACTGGTTCAAATATGTTTTCTCCTCATCCACAGCATCAACAAAGTCTGGGCCATCATGATCATGCGGAATGTATGCTTCAGTGCCAGCACCTGTCTCTCCATCCTTTAAGAAAAGAAAAATATTAATATCATTCAAATACAAATTAATTATGAGTTTCGCAAAAATGTTTCCTCTTCTACTTGTTACATTCAGTCCCTGTAGTATAAGTCTAATTCTTCATCCCTTACGACAACTGTGATAAATGTGGCTTAGGAATAAGATGTTTAATGCAAAGGCCACCCTTCTCACATACCTTATATTAAAAACATCCTTCTGTGAGTTAACGGTGTGATGAAGTAATGTCACTTTTGTCGTTCAGATGTATCTTCCCACACATCCTCACTGCCCTTTATAAAAGATATTTATGCAATGAAGCTTCGTGATTGTTGAATTATCTTAAAGTTATTTCAGGAGGAATTTATGCAACAATTGCTAATACCTGCACGTGCCTTTCTCCTTCGAATTCCAACTCTGATACAGTGAAGATGCTGTTTGATTCATCTTCAGACTCGGATGCAGTTGCGATGTCAACTGTATCGTCTAGAACATCGTCAGGAATGATTGTTCATGTTCAAGAAGTGGCATACTATTATCAGTCAGATCTGCTTGATGCTTGAGCTGCTTCTGAAGCACCAGCAGGTAGCTTTTCAGAAATTATGCCAAACTCCTCATTGTGATCCCTAGCAATAAAACATGTCGATCGGTACAGTCCACATTTTTCTGAAAGTGTTAAGGAAGAGCATATAAAGCATATTATATCTGGCATTTTTCGATCAATTTCTGAGGTATTGATAAATAAATCAACTCTTATGTTCTTTTTCCATTTTCTGAAAACTCGGCTAAATCAGCTGAGATCGAGCTTTTACTAGTTTTCTTTTACAATGCCGATCAACCCTTCTTCTTAATTGCAAGTAAATTTAAGCAGTTTTAGTTTTGATTTTCGTGTTCACTTTTTTAATTACTTACTTCTCACATTCTATAAATTGAACATAGCATGATTAAAACAATAATAATATTATTACAACTTAAGCTAAGAATGAGTGATATTGCCGTCTGAAATCTTGGACTAGCAAGATATAAATGACCATCTTCGCAACCGTTCATGCAATTGTCTAACGCCTGACTCGTATTGGAATTCTTCTAGAATGCAAATCCGTCCTTCATTTTTTGTCAGCTTCGTTTCGTTCATGCAGCTACATGCAAAGACATTTTTGTCTCTGCATTCAACAGCATGCCAAGTTCGTACAATGGAAGCATCCCGTGGTATTCCCTTTAAGGTGGGTGGCAATGTGCAAACCTGAAGTGATAAGCTTTCACCAATCCTTTGTGTTTCAATCTTATATCGTTGTCTATCATCAAGATCAGGAGGCAATCTCTTATCCGGGTTATCTTCTGGTGCACTCCATCTTCTGTTTCACAGAAAACTGAATAGCGCGTAATATAGGATATGTAATAGCACAGATCAAGTTCTGGTTTTACTTTCAACAATCTCTCTGCATCTCTTAAACTTCTTGTTGTTCCTGCTTCGGCTGTTATGCCAAACACTGTCTTTTTGCTGTGATAATGCATTGCAAGTTCCAATATATCTTGAATGATTCATGTGTGTGTTCTATTGAAGATAATTAAAAGTCTGTCATATTCTTGGTACAGTTGGAAAAGTTTTGTTTTTAGTAATTTTACTGAATTCTTTGCCGTCCAGATGCTTTTGCATTTAATGAAGCCTTCCATAATTATTTACGCTAGTAAAGGTATATCCAAACGTCACTCTTCTAACAAACTATATGTCTTTCAGTGCGTAGGTTTGTGTAAAAGCGTTCTCTGACATGAAACGCATACACATTCTTTCTCTGGTGCAGTTGAGACATGTCCAGTAATTTTGCTCTCAAAGACAAGGTGTTCTTGAAGGTTACCCAGCATGATGTCATCTTGAACATGAAATCTACTGCAACTTGTTTCATGTTTATATCTATCAAAACCACCGGCATGAATGAATGCA
This sequence comes from Margaritifera margaritifera, assembly GCA_029931535.1. Classification (NCBI taxonomy): domain Eukaryota; kingdom Metazoa; phylum Mollusca; class Bivalvia; order Unionida; family Margaritiferidae; genus Margaritifera; species Margaritifera margaritifera. Next base: position 1,887,926 of record JAQPZY010001312.1, on the reverse strand, counting down.
ATATTTATACAGAATCAATATAGTCACTAAACATGACATGCCTGATTAGGCCTGCAACGTCTGTAACAGAAACAAAATCACCGCTAAATTTCACAATGACATGAAGATCATGTTGATGCTTTCAAACGGGGGGAACATTCAAAATAAGATACTAGTTTTATTTGGCCAGGGTAGGAGAGATCTACTTTTGTGAACAATATAACTTCTATTACATCTGCATAGTGGTACTGAACTGTGAAAATCTTTACCCCATCCAGTCTTTCTGCAACCGATTTTCTCTGCTTTTTGCGTTCGGAAATTACTTTGCTTGACTCAGTAACAATTGCATTGTTTAGTCCATGCGCTAATTTTATTTCCTCACAGAACCTCCATTTTTATTTTACTTCAGCTTCATCTGTATTGAAATGTCTTGATCACTGGGACTAAAATTATACTCAAAAAGACAAATCTTATTCCATTCCGTAGCAGAAAACTGAGTTCTAGATTCACTATAGATGGTTTGAATATCTTCTTCAACTATACATTCTGACAATAGATGTTCTTCAAGGAATATAACCTTCAAATGACCATAAGCAACAGTTTTGCATAAATTTAGAATGGTTTAGTCACATTCTTTACTTTCCGTTTGTAAAACAAAGTTTCGCACAGTTTCTACGATGTTCTTACAAATGACTCTATCATATTCATGAGTAAAGCAATAATGTAATATTTGCTGATAATATAAAATATATTTTGCCGTCTACTACTTTGTGTGAGTGTTGTATCGCTTTTCCTCAGAATATTTGCAACACGCAATTCCTTGTTAATATTCCTAGTATGGGTGTCTTTCAATAGTTTTAAAACTTGTTCCGAAAGGATGGAAAACTGCAGATCTTTCAATGAGACTATTTTACAGACATAGTTCAGGAGTAATTTTGAAAATATATATGGTGTATGTATATACACATATATTTACATTTTGCTGCTACAAATACACTGAAACTGTAAATGACCGAAACAATCATGCTATACAATGTATTTATCTCCAGTCCAAACACTGGAGGTATCTTATCACAGAACTGGTCGAGAACAATGTTTAGATTAACATTACTGTGTAATTTATTGGACAAGGTGATGATAACAGAGCCTGGGTCAGTTTGCTCAGTTTGAGTGGACAAAACTACGTTTGTCACAGGACATATTTCAGCTTATGGTCTCGTAGTCAGTCGCTCTGCTCCTGCTGCAACCTCCTTGTTTTCATTGTTCTCTCATAACTCTGCAAAATTCCTTCTGACTGTTGTTAAAGGGTCCCTCCTCCCAAATATAGTATGTGATTGTGCTTAAGTACACTTTACTTGTGACAAACATATCTTTGGAGTGTGCATGTGTATCTGATGTCACTCCTGTCATAATATGTTATAATGTGACATTTGTATCCTTTTCTCCCCAAGAAAAAACGGGAAGTATTTCCATTTTTTGATATGATGAAATTGTTTAGTTGAGATAGGGTCGAATTATCTGCTCTGGGGGTTTGACAGGGAGAAGTACTCTTGACCATCCACACTAGATTGCTATTTTCTATCAGTTAACCTTCTGCCCATTTTAGTTGCCTTTCATGTCTCTCGATGACTCCAAATTTGTTCTTAAAAGGTTGAATATCAATGTTTGAGCGGCCCCCATAAGTATAACACTGACGGAAACAGTTAGAAAAGGAAGTATAGAGAAATAGCTGGGTTTATTTATCCCGCGTCCACTTATCTGAAACGATTCTCCTATCTGAAAAGTAATTAAGATGAATTGGAATTCATCATTTAATTGTCTCCAAAGTCTCACTGTTGCTTACCTCAAATGGTTCAAGCGTTTTGCTCAGCATGGAATTTTTATTCTTCTCTTCGGGAAACTATTCAGTAATCTTTTATTAGAGCCCCAGAATCATCAACTGCTTGTTTCTTTACACTGTTCTTAAAGTTATTGCTCCAGCGTCAAGGCCCTGAGCCCTTTCTGTTTGCGTCATGTTAATGCGTTCCACCTGTCTTCTTGCAATAAATTCTTGCTCATCAGTCGTTAAATTGTCAGTCTTTTGAACTAAGCACTCTATACTGATATCTAATTAAAGTTTGTGAAACCACATCTTAGGTAGTTAGATTCCTGAGCGGAGTCGATCAAACACAAGATTAAAGCTAAATTTGTTATTGTAATGGGATTTCACGAAATCGGCATTAGACTAGAGTGTAGTGTTCGCTTTAGCGACAAATAAAGTCTTTTTCCCGCTCTTCTGAAATATGTGATGTATTACGGCACTTGAAATTGTTGTGATTGTAAAGATAGCGTTATGCCCCTGTCCTGTATTTTTAGTGATGTCTCATGTACAGGCCGACTATTCACTTTTGTTGTTTTTCTACATATCCAGTAACTTTGTCGTAAGCACAGTGCAGCTGTTGCAGCTTTTTCATACATTTATTTTAAGGGAAATTTTATTCGTTGCTATCACAAGATTCCAGATATGTTCCATTGCTGTCAGATAGCAGAGCAGCAACACAAATACTATCTCCTTTACACAGGATAAATAATGAGTGTTCTCAAAGAAAATCGCTTACCTCACGTTCTGACATAAGACAGTGTGCTTATTATCTTAGTTCGAAGACGTTGAATTAATAGGAAAAAATACCAAAGTTCCTATTGTTCAACAAACACACGTGAGGGGGAAATCTTCACAATGAACACTAGGTAGTTTCATAGTTGAACGGTGGGTTGATTGATGGCGGTGTGTGTGTGTGTGTGCGGGGGGGGGGGAGGGGAGGCTTTATGCCATATTTCCTTTTTCAATTGTAATTCTTTCTCTACGAAAACATAATGGTGAAAATTAAGTAAAAATTCGGCATGAACCCAATTTGGTAACAGTACGATATGCGGAACTAAACTATGAGATCTGGTCTCGTGTGCAGCTAGAAAGTTTAGGAACAGTTCCGATTCTAGTGGACTGTAGAGACAGAGGTCACAGGTTATAACGAAGATATTCAAGACAAAACAAAAGGGCTGAGATCAAGACAGACACTCTTCTGACACCACTATTAAGGAAACAGTAAGTCAGGATGTTAATGAAATGAATGCAACAATTCGTAAACATAGTTTAGTTGGAAATCTTTATTTGGACGATATTGTAATATTTGCTCTTAATAAAATGTTTGAGCGAAGACAACACACAAAAAGGGTGTGAAAGAGAAGGCACGCGAGATCAAGGTTACAATGTTACGGCAACATGCATATATTTTGTCGGTTCTATAAAATAATATTATATTAATAACACCAATTGACTCTTCGGTAACAAATTACTAAAAAGACGGTAAAACGTGGTTGATATAAGGAAAGATTAATGAAAGATGTGGCGCCTCTTATGTAATGATGCCGTCTATATCTGCTTAATATAACCAGTGTTTTATTTTTAACCTTTACACATAAATTTTATTCTGAATTTTTTAATTTTTAAAACGATGTGCAGGATGAATAGACAGTCAACGATATTTTGCACATCAAAGAGCTTAAATTTTGAAAAGTCTACCTGAAAATAAGGATTCAAGATCGTTACACTTAGTAACTGTAATAACTATTTCTTTGCGGTATGGTAAAAGCACATTTGATCAAATTACTATACTACTACATGTCATGTATTTGTGCTGATAACTTATGTATTTTAGCTCACTGAAGAGTGTGGTATCACGTTAGACCTTCATATTTGCTGACATGAATTATTCTGTGTTTATAAAAATGGGTAATAATATCATTGTCGACATAAAACGAGCAAAACATATCAGATAGCTTTGATTGTGTTTCGCGCCACATAAAAAAAGATAACACATAAATTACAGATTATGTAGCTATAAGAATATTTCCGAATGCATCTAATTTTACAGAAATCTCGTTAGTGCTTTAAAGTAACGCGCTTCGGGATGTCTTCTTGTGTGATTTTGTGCTTCTTTGCGGGTTGCTTATTAGTGTTTGCGGCATTTGTGAAAGGTATTCGTAGAGCTCGAAACTACACACGAGAGGTAAATCTAGTCTCTGTTCCGTGTTTTTCAATTTTCATTTCAATCATAACGTTTACATTTGAAAAAAAATTCTTTTGAAGATCCTGTTCTTTTGGAATATATATATATATATATATATATATATATATATATATATATATATATATATATATATATATATATATATATATATATATATATTGCAGGAGTTGCTTCTGAATAGCTTTGTCCTGGCGGAATGGATAAAGGAAGGCCCGTGTACAGTGTCACACACAAGTAGGTCAACTATGGTATATGCATGCATGATTTTAGCATTTATTTGTGTTTATCTTCTGGTTACTTTCTTGTATGATGACAATTAGAATTGTTAAACCATTCCTTATATTTAACCTAACTTTATATTTACTAAATGGAACCATTACATCAAAAGTATCAACATATAATGAAGCTTTTTACTATAACAAAATGTTTTTTGCAGCCACACATGATGACAATTGATATGACGAGCCTTCTGTTCGCACTTACCAGGTGGGGAAACTTAGGAAACACACGAAAGCATACAAAATATATGTTACATTTGCAAACACATAATAATATAAATGATGACAGATAAACTGAAAAACGTTCTTGTCCCACTATGCAGGTGGGAATGTAACGTTAATATGAACATATCTGATGAAAAAGGGTATGAAAGGTTTTCTGTTAACATTACGTTGAAGAAAAATAGATATGAAAAAAAAATCACAAATTGCAAATATGTATACGAAATTGAAAGCTTTAATCAAGAATGTTTACATTATGTTTAGTTAGCAATGTATTAAAATAATGGTTAGCTAAGTAGTTGAGGGAAGCGAAGGGAGGGTGATACATGTGAAAGAACTTCAAGTAATTGGAAAGTTTTTCAGTGAAAAACTATACTCCAACATAATTCAACGTAAGTTTGATGTAAGAGCACTTCTAGCAGCGTTTACACTTCTTTTCAGCGTTTGACTCAAATTTAATGTGTCAGTTCAATTGACACCTTACGCAATATATTCCACATTACACCTCGTTGTCAGGTACCAATCAGTGAAAATAGGCTGATTATGAAGTTGTAATTGCTCGTTTATTAGCCTAATGAAGCACCTGACCGAAACAAGACAGTGACCACGCACAAGATTCATTAACAAAATCAAAAAAAGCCATTTTATTTGTGTAAATTGAAACCAAATAAGCACAGTTTTATGTTTGATTATGTCGAGAAACTGGGAATACAAATTGACCAAACATATAATCCATAATTCTAAATATTTAGTTATTATTAGTTCATGTTGAAGTAATTGTTTTGATTGAAGATTTTGTGGCTGCTTTAAGTTTAACAAGGTAAGTATTCCTTTTTCAACTTTTTTAAAACAATTGTACTGAAAATCGACTTCGCATTTTTCAACATTGTCTCTTCTAATTTTCTCTTCAATGTTTGCTATTATGTAAGTAGGACACCATTACATGCAATATCCTTACCACGTTTTTCATTTGTACCATTCTGTTCTCTTTAACACTATATTCGTTTCTCAGACGTTTAAAATCTGCTGAAAATCAACTTCTTATTTTGCCAACTTTGTCTCCTTTCATTGCCTCTGTGATGTCTTTTATTACACATGTAGGACACCACCTCGTAGTCGAATTATCACGATAATCATATGTACCATTTCCTTTGTTTTACTGTTATGTTGTTGAATGTGCTTTATATTCCCCTCTGGTTTTGTGATAAATACAAATACATCTCGCATGAATGTTTTAACAATATGTATTTGCAGACATCATTGTATTCTTCATACACTCACACGTCAACAATGTATGCTTGTCATTGGTCATCCACGTGGGTGACATAGACCCGTACGGAAACCTGGTTAAACTCGAAAATTTCACTATGGTCCAAGGACTCTAGGGTGTTGTTTGTTTTCACCCACTGATATGGATAGTAGCCCAAATCTTAAAATATCGCTATGGTTCTGGGAATCCGGGGTGTGTTTTGTTTTGACGCAGTGGTACGGAACGTTGTAAAGCACTGACATATCACTATTTATTTAAATGATATGTGTAAACCATCAGGTCTCTATTCTTGTAGATTTATACATTTGTTTGGATAAAACGTGGGGAAGATTTTCAGGGACAGATTATTTCAAGGGTTAGGAGAGTTGAAATGTAACATGAACCTTGGAGAACAGGTTTAGTTTTCAAAATGATAAATCTTACACAGTGCGCTACCGCTCAGGCTTGGAATATAAAAAGGTGTAGGTGTCCAATTGGTCTTGCAATAACAAAACGAGATGATATAGTATTTGTTCCCTTTACGTTGGCAGTGCAAGTATTAAACCGAATGGAAGCCGTCAAGAATTTACCTGATTGTGGATTGAAAACCTCCAAAAAGAATAGGAACTTACTAGAGATGACTTGAATGGGAACTAAATGCATATGGCGGTTGTGTGTCTGTTTACAGGAAAAGTCATGAGCTTATCGGACAGACCATCGAGATTTGTGATTGACATTAAAGTATATACCCAAAGCCGGGACGTTATGCAACAATTCTTACGGAAAATAGTTCCGCTTAACTTTTCGTACAGCCGAGAAGAGATAATATCTTATGGAGGCATTAGCTGTAACTTTAAGGTGCACGTAAAGTATATTTTCAAATGGATCATTTAATCACTGATAAAACATTATAAACTTGTAATTTAGTTAAGGTCTAAGAAGAAATAAGCGTTTTAAAATTCTTTAAACACCTTCTGTGAGTCGAACAGAGCGCTAAGAGTGTTCGTTTCTCTACGCCTTTTATTTTAGAGGACAATAAATTCTTCACACACACACACACACACACACACACACACACACACACACACACACACACACACACACTTGTTTGCTATATTCCCAACCTAAGTAATGTTAGACGGTAGATGCCAGACTTAATGTTGAACCTACCAAAAATATTCAGCGTTTCAGTGAGTTGTCCATAATACTGTTAAGATTTTGTGACCCACCGCAACAATTAAGAATTTCAATGATTTTCTAAAATATTTGCAAAGGATTATAGGAAGTGATTTCCTTTTAAAAGTTGCACACTTTTCACTGATAAGTTTCTGTTGGATGTAGTTATAGCTTGAATTTAAAGTTATTTATTTTGTATGCATATTGATGCAATACGCTTAGTGATTGTCTTTAGGTTTCTTTTTTCATCCTGTATTTTCCTCATTTATATGTTCCTGTTTCTTATATAATTGCTGGTTACTATGCATTTCACTTTGAGTTAGTCATGTTTATGTATTCGTTACCAGATCATTACAACAGAAAAAGACTTACCACGTGTTTTTGGTTTTATGTTTTGGAATATAACAGCGGGTACTATCTCGATATATCCATAGTTTCAGGTTTGTCGTTTTGATTTTTTCAATAGTGTCTCAAAATAAGTGACTGCTTTATTTCTTTGGCTACATTATGTTTGATGGTGGATATATCATTATATATCATCTATCCGATATATTCATTGTTACATCTTGTTCTCAATAGTATGTGTAGACAAAATGCAGAAAGATACTGTTATAATTTGTTGGTGAACATGATAATTGATGGTAGATGTTAAACTATGTCTGATCTACCCGATATATCCATAGTTTCCCTTTTTTAATAGCATTAGTTATTTTAGATAATGTTGAAATTCATATCAATTTATACGTACATGGTCATGTTACTGTCAGGAGCCTTTGTGAAAATTCTATATTGGTTTATGATTAGGATATGATATGCATGCTTGCTTCCGCTATACAGCTATGACGGTGGATGTATGATTAATGTCTGGTTTACCTAAACAATTTAAAACTGAACTTTTCTTGAAAGACTTTCTTTAAATATTGTGCATTGATACCATACTGAAACTTTAGCACGCTAATTGTTGATATTAATTCTCTTCTGTGCATTGAATGTATGTATATATTTAAATGCTAAGTTATTCGGTACATATTAATAGGTTTGCATTTATTTTGCGTCTTGTCACCTCTTTGTCAGACACCCATACCTAACAAATAGGAATATGAAGATATTCGTATCATTTGTTGTCATTTACAGCCCCATCGGCATGTAAATATAGCATTTTATGGCTTCTATTTTTAGAAAGTAATATTGATTCACTCATTTCATATACCGTTTTGGTGGACAGACGTTTATATCCATGTTCTTAACACACAGAACGATTTTCTGGTAGTTTTCATACAACTTGCAGGGAAGGCAGTGAAATGTATTTGTAGCACTTTAAGGTCAAATGTTATTCTCAGTTTCTTGGTATGACTAAACATAATAACCTGCTTTTTGTATATCAATAAGCAAATTAATACGAGTCATGCAGCGATTTTTTAATTTTTGGCTATGTCTAAGGTTGGGTAGATTCTGGAGTTAATCTAGATACGTGAGGCATTCGGGCAGCTATCTGCGTAATCAGTGTCTTATGGCGAGCGGCGTCATTTAAGCTGTTTAACGCACAATTGCCCTTGGATCGCCCAGCCTTTCTTCTCCGATATGTAGCTGATTATGGGGTGTAATGTAAGATATATTGTCTATTAAGCTGACGTTATTGGGGCTTCCTAGTATCACGCTTATATCGTAGTGTGTTCGACGTAAGCACACACAATTTGTTAATACGATTTGTAATATTTATCCGACTGCTTTCAAGTAAGGGTCTCTTAATGAATCTATTTTATAGCACTTTAAAGTCAAAATTTGGTCTCGATTTCTTGGCATGGTCAAACATAAAGATTATTTCTTTTACATCAATCTAGTAGTGCATGCCAGTCTTTCATAACTACACTATCTCCAGTTACACAATTAAGGGACAACTCATAGATTTTTAAAACTTAATATGTGTTATACAAATATAAGATTATGTTATCAAATTCAAGGTATTAGGCAAAATGTTCATTTGCTGAGGGAAGTTGTCATAGCAAATTGTTTATAAATTAAAACCACCAGACAAACATAAGTGTTTATGTGACATGCTAGCAAATCCACCAATTAGGTGTTAAGTTTCATCACCAGCTCAGAAACGCAAATGCAGAAGTGAAATGAAAACTTGATGTATACTATTCCAAATCTTGCATCTTCGTCTGTATCAAAGAAAGATTGCTCTCATTTCAGACATTTACTATGATTTAAATTATATCACTGACACGTGTTTACCCAGTTTATTTTCAACGCGCATTCTGCCTGGTTTTCTGCGATAGTTTTATTTGTGAGACAACGAAAGAAACTATGACCTTGTTATTAAACAATATCATTATAGTCAATCTCTGTCAAAGCAGATGTATAAAAATCAGCACTCTATTTTATTTTATTTTATTCATATGGTTATATCAGTAGTGGACAGGCTCAAAGGGTATACGTATCAAAGCTTAGAACATACGCTCATCATTCTTTGAACGAAATGAACTCACCTGATGCAAAACGGCCTATGAGTCATACTGCCACTGGAAGCTGAACTTCAACATGATTTAAAAACTTGTATATTTGATGAAAGTATGTAAGGGACACATATGTAAAAGTGAAACAAGTCAAGTGACACCATAATGATGGCAAATTCCTATTGTATTAATACAATGAAAATCAAAATAATAAAAAAGCCACGTGGAACTGACTAAAATTATCACAGACTTGTTAAAAATCTAATTTGTTTCATAATCACATGCTATGTAGAAGATAGCTAGAATATAATTAAACTTCTTTCAAACACATGCCAGGTCAAGGGAATACAAAAGTATTTTGATGATGATTACGATGACGGCGACGACAATGATGATGATGATGATGATGATGATGATGATGATGATGATGATGATGATGATGATGATGATGATGATGATGATGATTACGATGACGGCGACGACAATGATGATGATGATGACGATTACCTCTTTTATGTTAACATGAAAAAACTGTGTTTCCTTTTCCTTAAAAATGATCACCCGGACACCGGGAATCGATGTGAAGTATTTTTAGGAGTAATGTTTTCTTTCTGGGTTTGCAGCGTTACTGCCTTATGTATTTTACCAACTTTTCATTTTTTAGGCAACAGAGGAAACGAGTTTGTCGTAGCATCTTTCGCAGATTTCCATGGACCATTCGACGTAAAACTATTTGTTTCATCAACTGAAACTGTGACAATTAGTGTTGAATCATCTGACCATGAATTTAGAACGATGTCTATCATTAATAATAGAGGAACACAAGAGATTACTATCGACAAAAGGATTGAGCAGTATTACACCGGTAGCAGTAACAAGAGCATTCTCATTCGTTCTTCTTCCCCAATATCTATTCATGGCTTGCGCGATCCCATGAAGTATTTAGCAGAGGCTTTTACAGCATTGCCGATCGAGTCGTTGTCAAGAACGTATGTTGTACCATCTTATAATCCGTATTATTCTCCCTACATTGGTATCGCTAGCGTCCACGACGGAACATCAGTTTCTATAATATTAAAAATCAATAGTAACATAACATATGAAAACAATGTTTACACAAATGGAGATACAATGCATGTACAGCTTACAAGACTGCAAACTTTCATGTTACAACATAGATCAGACTTATCAGGAACCATCATAAAGAGCAACAAGCCAATCTCTGTTTTCTCTGGTGGAGATGTTGAAATTCCGAAAGACACGAATGATTTGGATTTAGTACTTTCTCAGCTTTTACCTGTTGAACATTGGGATACGGAATTCATAGTTCCTCCTTTATACCCGCGTAAGGACTCACTGATGAGGATATATGCTTTTCATCCAAATACCAATGTTTCAATCAGAAACGAAACTCATTCTAAGACGCGAAATCTTCCGGGAGGAAATTTCTTGGAAGAGGTAATAGGAAATGGACCAGTTATCGTGAACAGTAGTCAGCCAATCAGTGTTGTCCAGTATGCCTTTAGTGAGTCACATGATTTGTCATCGCATGGCGATCCTCTAATGATGATTATACCTGGGATACATCAGTTTTCTTCAGACTATTTGTTTCCCACAAAAACAGTTTACAATGAAATCAAGCATTATGTCTCAGTGATTATTAAAAATAATACGTTTGCCGGGCTTCGATTAGACGGAATGTTACGAGTAGATAGAATATTTCATGTACATTTTAATGGAGAAGTTTACGTAGTGGCTGTGAAAGAAGTGACAAAGTCATTTCATACTTTAACCCATATTGACCCAAATGTAAAGTTCGGTGCTCTTGTCTACGGATTTGGCCTGTATATTGGATATGGGTTCCCAGCCGGATTCGAATTCAAAGAAATAGGTACGTAGCACGGTAGAAGAGTAATTACAAAATTAAATACATTATTTATCTGTTTGACTGGACTATAATTTATGTTCTTCAGTTACTACAATCTATCTACCTCTCTGGAGGTGTTTCCAGAAGAAATTGAGAAAAAATATCATGCATTCTCTTTAGTCTTTTAATTATCGTAGCTGTTATCTACTACAGTAAGCACTCCAAAGATCCTACCTAATCACATGCATGCATCGGAAAAGGGTTTGCATTTTAGATTAATTTTATCTTGTAAATTTTACCTCATTCTAAAAGATAACATTATGAAGATGGGAGGAAGAATAGCGGAGTGATAACAATTTGATGTTACAGATAATTAATAGTCAGCCAAGCTGCCTAAAATTCAGACAAGTTTATTAGTTCTCCATATATAATTATCCTGATGTATAATCCTGCTATAAGAGTTGTCAACGATCCGTTGTATTTTCGCATAATCAACGGTTACAAACATCTGTTGATAGATAGATGGAACGGCGATTCGTCAATTGCACCAATTAGCATCGCTCCGTGTAGACGTACAGGGGCGTTTAGAGGTATGACTGCTACCTAGCAACAAACACAAAATAATCAGTAAACGTTCAATACAGTAACAAAAGGCCAAATAGTATTTAAAAATAGATTTTGAAGAGTTAACTACGATTTGAATATGAGCGTGTATGTGAAAAAGAAAATTGTAGATATTTAAATTACATGCCCCGATAGGATCTGAATTCGTTTCATTGTAACCTTTTAGATGTATAATAGATTGTACAGCTACTCTGTATAAGCTGTAACTGCGTCATTTACAGAAATGTAAGTATTTTCTTCTTTCACATATTTTATGAACCATATAAATATACTAATATTGTATTTTTCTTGGAAATACCGAAAATGATGAAGCGTTTTATTATATGATGAACATTAATCCTCTAAAGATGAGAAAGAAAAAAAGAAAAAAAATATTTGTCATGATTAGAGTCGTTGCTGCTGCTTATTAAAATTGGAATATTTTGAAATATCGGTCTTTGATCTTCCAACTCTTCGGCATTTCCGTATAAAGTATTCCTTCCGGTGGTTAAGTATATAGACTTATGCACAAAATCAGGTTCATATAATTGCATCTACTCCACGCCTTTTTTGGGACACATCTCTTTTGAAACACAGACATCATGCATTTAACTACAAAGTCTGGATCTTACCTGTAGGTGCACTGAATCGAAATATGCTCAATAACACATAGAGTTATTGATTTAAAACATTTAAAATGTAATAGTTCTTCATTTGCTTGTCAAAGTCATTTTAATTTCACCCTTTAATCCAGTCGAGCGTATCCGGTGTAAAAGGCCTTTATGCAATATAAAGGTAATTATGGTTTATATGCGTATCGTAAATAGGCAAGACAATCGATTATGTTTGATCTCACCACCACAATCTTTTAAAACAGAAAACCATGTTTGAATTTAACAAAGTGGTTTTTCATTTCACGCACGCATTCCGAAAGGGTTAATAAAGACTATTTCGAGAAGCACGTACAAAATACGAAATTTCCTTCTTTTGTACATTGATATCTTTCATTTTTTTGTTAATATATATATTTATTTTAGAGAACATTTAAAAATGATTTTGTTTGGGTACAAACTCGTTGGATCTTAACAAGGGTTAGACGGATCTGATAAGATTATTAAGTAGCTGATATGAGACTGAAGACAATGATGTTAGATTAAGGAATATGTAGTCAAACTTAATCGCAGACGCATGTATTCATAGATTAAGTAAAGTAGATAAAGAATCAAGTACTAGAACACTCTTCATGATTGTAGCCAAGACTTCATACACAATAGACAGCTGTTTATATGATTAACCTATTTAATTACAGTAAGTTGTGATACAACGCCAATCCCACTACCTACAATAGATTCTCATTCGAAAGGTAAGTAAAGATTCAATTGTATGGAATTTTGTACAGAGTAAGCTTTTGATTTTTTTTAATACATCGTGTTACGTTGTAAGGTATTTGAATAGAAACCAAGGCTTCTCTGTTGTTTTATCGAATAGCAAATTATTCAATAATATGTAAACAATCGTTATATTAACTCTATTTTCACCTTCACATATAGATAAGCTGAAGTATATGTATTATTATTATTGATTTGATTTAGAAAGTATCGGTGTTTTTTTTATATCTCCTATACTTTATTTCATCGTATAATACTGTGCATAAACAAAACATACTTATCTAAAGTTAAACCATCCATGTGTCACAACACAAATGTTCAAAATGTGTAAACCAACATAGATGTATGTGATGTATTCAGTGGTTAAATTAAAAAAGATATTAAAAGAACATAGAACCAAGAGTTACAGAATATATATATATATATATATATATATATATATATATATATATATATATATATATATATATATATATATATATATATATATATATATTAATAGGAATGGAGAAGTAAAATTTGTATAAATTGTTTTCATAGAAGTGTATATTCCGGTAGAAAACTTAGCAACTATTTTTTAGTTATTAACATTGAACAATTTTCGCCTTTTTCAGACAATAACATCATTTGCTTTTCGTGTACGGGGATTGTCCACTTAAAATACTGCGATATGGTCGATAAATGCTCCGACACCTTGGTAAGTGAAGAATCATTGAATAGATCGAGTCAATGTAGCATATATGTTTTCTCGCAAATCATCCTGTGACTAATATATTTAAAAGTGTATAGATAAACCCCTTATAAAACGCAATATCGAGCAGTTATGTGTCACGCATGTTCCTCTGCCGGGTGCAGATATTTCGTCTTCGCTTCTGCGCGACCTCAACTTTGACTGACTGTCAAAGATTGGGGTGGATGGATACTGATTCTACAGTAAAAATATGATAGTTATCTCTCCTAGGATTAGGGACAAATGACTCTAAAGAACAACTTTACCGAAATCTGAAAAATGATTTTCGAATGACCATGACCTTGCCCGAGTGTTATAGAGAGTATAATGGTGCACGGATATAACCGAACAGATCTTTCTGACTCTGAGGTTCACATATGCTAGCTATCTCTCCAAAGGTTTTGTACTAATGACCACATACATCAACATTTAATATAAAAAAAAACTTAACCACGATTTTCAAATAACTTGCCCCTTTATGACAATCTAATTATTTTTGTTTATTCAGAAATGAAAAGATAAAGTAAACAAAAAAATGTTTTCCACTGGTGTAGGGGTTGGTACTTACAGGCGACGGGTGCCGTAATTCCTATAGAGACCGAATTAAAAACATTATAACCTGCATGATTATGATTATATTATTTATTCTGTATATATATATATATATATATATATATATATATATATATATATATATATATATATATATACAGCCACATATTTTGCTTTTTGCCGTCCCTAGGCCCATTCGGAATAGCAAAGAGGAGAGGGACGGCATGAAGCAGGAAAAGAAGGGTTGCTAATCTCGAATCTTATTTTCGACATCTTATTAGTGTTGTGTTCGCTACATCTTGCCGCTCCATAAAATTTGCCGCCCTAGACATGGTCCTTCTCGACTGTGCGGAAATATTTCTCTTTATATATCAACTGAAGGGATATTTCTTTTTGATTTAAGGGCAAACCTCTAAGTTAAACAATTCCACATCTATGTAATAGGTATCGAATTTGACCAAGAATGTATTTATATTAGGCACTATAGGAGTATAGCTCCAATCAGTTGTGCACTTAAAAAATTGAAGACAGTTGACAGGAATCCTCCAAATGAAAGTACCATTTTTATTTCCGTGCCAAATATCGACGATATATCCCTGAGACATCAGTGAATAATAAGATAAAGACGAATGCCGAGGCGCATTCTTGCGGTAGACTAGGAAGTCACTTAATCACGCACTGGCGCGTTATGTCCGCAAGGGTATTTCATCTGAGGGCCAGTTGCCTATCTGCTATACATGTTTATGGTTTTGGTAACTGGATTTTATGTTTTAAAAAGACTTACAAATGAAATTTTTAAATTATTCAATCATATGTTGCTGTAATACTATACTTAAAAGATGAACAGATAAATCGATCGTTACTTTTAAAACATTAAACCATAAAATCATTCTTTCGGATCACTTAAGAAAGTTTTGTATTATAGACACAAATATGAACTTTATGAAACAACTTTTAAAATATTCAATATCAACACAACATTAGTTTTTTTTGTCATATCATCTCTTTCCAAACATAAAATCAACCCTGACCTCAACTTAAATAAACATCTTGTTTACCAAAACCGT
Source organism: Margaritifera margaritifera (assembly GCA_029931535.1). Taxonomy (NCBI): domain Eukaryota; kingdom Metazoa; phylum Mollusca; class Bivalvia; order Unionida; family Margaritiferidae; genus Margaritifera; species Margaritifera margaritifera. Next base: position 1,872,289 of record JAQPZY010001312.1, on the reverse strand, counting down.
CCTTGAACTCAAATACTAACCTAATTCAAGGACAATTGCTAAATATGTAAACCTTATAGATAACATCAAGGTTTGAGCAAATATTAAAGTCAAGAAACATTTATTATTTACTAACATATTTATAATATTATATAAACATTATACATAACAATATATATATATATATATATATATATATATATATATATATATACGATAACTTTCAACCATTATTTCTGAACTAAATAACGTATATTTTACATTCGCATATATACCATACTTGATGGCCCAACGTCATTTTTACTACTTCAACAAACATCATATATTTTATATGTTTTGATCATCGGACCGACCAAGGTAAGCTTACAAGCGCTAAAAATGTAGAATGTACTTGGAAGTTGAAAAAACACAAAATAAATATTCTTTTTCTAAGCCACCTTGATATTACATAAATTTCGGAAAACACTAATTATGAAAAATATAAGGTCAAATAAAAAAAATCACAAATGCAGTAGTTATTTTCTAAGCTGCTCCCATCGCGTTTTGTACCATACAAAATCACTAGGAAAAACAGAAATAAATAACACACATCAAAGATAATCGGAATTACATAACATTGCTTTAAGCACGAAATACCAAGATAGGCTTTGTAACGCGATTGAAATATATCGATACAAAGAATTAAAATGTGAAACGTTTGTTGATGTAAAGAAATGTGAAAAATAGATAACAAACTTCAGATTTAAGAAACTAATCACTCCCGTTAACATAGATATTCCAAACATTTTACAGAAATAAAAGTCAACTACACCGAGAGAATATTTTTCATATTAAAATCATTAAACATCTTTGGAAAATACATTTTCAGACTTGACATTGATGATTCAGTGAACATACACAGAAAACAGTGGGACATGAAATTAAACATTTTGGCAAAATCAATTAAACTGGGCAGTGTTGATGCCAATAGCTGGACATAGACTATCTTATCAGCATTAAATAAATCAACTTGTACCAGAGTTAGTAGATTTAGTGCAGGGATTTCATGTGTAATTTTCAGTAAAAGAATTATTATCCTAATGTGCAATACCATTACCAGAGAAACGAGCCTTTACTGCAACAAAGTAGAACATAGATCTGAAACAATGTAACATAATCTGTAATAATTTTAACATTGCACAAAATCATGACTGAAGATAGATCGATAAAAAGGAAATACTCGATCGATAATTGACCTGAAGAACATTAAACGGTACACAAGGGCTTTGGAGATCCTACATAGGCATGTGTAACTTCCTCCAGGGCCCGGCAGGATAAGTGATTTTTAAAGTCACATCCTACGATGAAAATAAGTGGCTTAAATCTGGTCGCATGCCGGAACCGCCTGCGGGCCGTTTGTTGCACATGCCTGTCCTACACCATCTGATGTGTTGAATACTTACGAACGTTATTATTATAGAGACATGGGAATCTTCTACAACTAAGTCGAACAAAGCAGATATTATAAAGAATCTACAAAAACGGAACTAAAATCAGATCTTAAGTTTAGATAATTGTTGAGTTCTGTGAAAATTGGCGTTTTTAAAACAAAACTCTCTGAAATGATCGATATGATTTTATCAAAATTTCTTTCATTTCTAATCATCTGCAGTCGATGTGTATGTTGTTCTTTCCATTTTCAGGAAGTGAAATGTATCATAAATTATAGAAAGGATTGATAGGTTCATCGTTATAAAGTAATGAATTTACCACATATTAATTTGTATTCCATTTATCGTAATTTATTTCCTTTTTCCAATTGTCGAGGTTCTTTACTATTGTATCAGCGTTCATGTATTGTGGTGTGACGAGATGTATGTAACTTTGCATTTGCTCGCATTCCATTGGAGTATCCATTGTGATATTGCAGTCAATCTGAGTTAAATTGCATCTACTGTGAAAAACATAACGTCCATGGCTGATGTACACGCATTAAAAGAGAGATACTAATATTTTACTTCATATGTTGGTATTGTACCCTGAGTGTAATAAAGATTTTATCATTGTCAGTTTCTTATTGTTTTTATACCTAAGGAACATGTATTGATGAAATCTGGAGGAAATTATCGGCTAGTGAAATGAACCCAATGAAAACAAATGATGAACAAATAGTATGGACGTATTTTATTCCGCGTGATTGCACAGGTTTGACAGATTAGATTTTGCAAGGTTTAATTAAAAAGTCAGATGTTATATGATATATATTTTAGGTACTCAAGTTAGAAACAGAACAAATATTACATAGTTCGTTTTAACTCTTCAAGATACATACAACAGTTATTTGAGAAATTAGTCTTAAGAACACAAGGTTATGACTCAGATGAAAACTTTGCGACAAGATTTCAGCAATATGTTTCAGATTTCAAAGTTAGACTAGCCAATGCTTTTGATCATGATGGTATATTTTTTATTGCCTTGTGTTATGGTTGTGTAAATGGTTAGCATTGTTATATACAACAGTAGCTTTAAAAGTTCCTATAAATTCCTACTTTGTAAAAAATTCGATTAAAGCAGCTGATTAACAGTCTGCAACAATTTGTAAAAAAACAACAAAATAGACTATGAGATAGAAGAAGTAAACGTGGGTGAAATCTTTTTAGACAGGAAGGACAACATTGGTAAGAATATTGTAATTGCAAGTGTGCTCGAATTGAAAGACATTTATTAAAAACAAATAATCATTTATACTTGTGTTCTTGGCATATGAGCTGGCTTAATTTACTTTTTAAAATAGGCTATGAATTTCAAACACTTCTCGCCGAGGTATCAACACCATTAATTACAAATCAAAACAGCAGGCCAGCTATTGAGCAAGTTGAATTACACGAGTAACTGCAAACATAATTCTCCAGCAAGTTTTCGAAAACCAAAGGTATTACTCTAATATTAATTCCAGGCAATGCTGCTGTTTATTTTGCTAAGTTAAAATAAATAAAAAATTAAAAAACGAAAATATAACAATATTTTTGAAATATCTTTTAATCGTCTTAAAAAAACTGTTCATTTGAACAAGATGAGCTTGGACAGATATAGACTGAACAATATTTTGTTTTAAAAAATCTTATATATTGCTGTAATATTAATAATAGTGTGAATGGTACCACCTTTTCTTTCTCTGTGATCAATTGTTGTAGCTTTTCACCTAATGGTACTTTTCATTTAAGGTTAGAATTGATATTTGTTTTATTTATTTATTTTTATGCTACGGTCGAGAACAGACAAATGTCCAACTATTCGTGTTCTTTTGCTTTCAACACTTTACAATAGATCTTGCAGTTTTATCTCCTCTTTATGTGTGTCATACGTTTTAACGTCTAATTTCATAGATTTTATTATCGATTCAGCCACCTCTACAGCATTTATATAACCACATATTTATCTTTTTTATTGATGAGTATAGAATCTTGGATATGCAGGTGGAATGTTTACACTTTTAATTCTCTTGTGGTAATCATTTATTAAAGTCTTTGTTTCTGTTGCTTGCTGATCAAATAGTTCATTGTGTTGATTCATATTTTGTCAGAATTTCAAATTTTCTGTCTTTGTATCATTGCTGGGTCTAACTGATATTTAGGTTTCGTTGTTTCCTCCTTCATTGAAGAATTGCGAACAGTGCCATCTACTCAACAATGTGGAGAAAAGGATTAACTGTATTTGATTCCAACTTTTTACATATTGTTTGTTTATCTGCATATACAGCTTTTATTGTGATTTGAACTAAAGAAATTTAATAGATTATTTCTCTTTGTAATTCCTATTTTGCTTCAGACAGTGTCATAAAAATATAATATGTTATCTTCAATTTCAAAGCAATTTCTCATCAGATGATATTGTTGTTCCTTTATTTTAAGACTACTTATGATTTTTGTTGGCGTTATTGATAAATTTTCCTTTAAGACTTTGTCGAAGACTTTCAAATTCCTCACTAAATAAATTATTATAATTGAAAAATCTTAATTTGTTGCATAGCATTGTTCTTTCTAATCACCTTTATTGTAAGGGGCGAGTTTCACACTTGTGATAACAATAATGTCCTCTACCATCTGCCACTTTCATACAATTTAATACATAACTTGAATATGAATTAGTTTCAGTGTGGAGAAAAATAACAGTAGCCTCAGTTCCCCTGATATTGAAGAAAACAAACGAGAACTTAACATTTATATAAACATGGAGACATATAAAGGAATACATTGCAATTTTTAACTGACAAGGCTTTGAATAAAGGACGAATAGTAAATCAATAAAACATATGAAATCTTTGTCAATGAATCAAGTTGCTATATTATTAAAATCTTTGTCAGATATTATCATCTTATATGCGTCAACTTTACGAAGCAAATTACTAGCAGATGATGATTTCAATAAATTATAGACAGAGTTAAAAGACAATTACTTGACGTCGAGTGGTATTAGATACTTCACTGGAGGTTTTACTTTTAAGTTAGAATTACCTCTATCAGAACTAATTGTTAGTTTGATTCATTAAAGCATATTAATTAAAGAGGAAAAATCAATAGAGAGAAAATAAATGACGCTAAGTAAAAGTGCAGCGAATGCATTGTTTCCACAATTTTAACAACTGTTCTCAATACTGGAGTCTTTTCATTCCGCAGTAAAGTATTCGAGGAAAAGAATATAAGAGAGAAAACAGACTAACGAATGTTATACAAAACCTCATTGATACTAATGTTAGCAGTTTTAGGGAACTCAACTTTTTCACGTGTTCTCTTATTTCGTTCTAATGGTATTCAATCAACTTTACATGGGTAATACTAGCTTTAATCTATATCACATTCGACGAATGAAAACATTTTCTTCTGCCGTTATTGATTAATTAAATAAAATAAAATACATGACGTAAAATGATCTGTTTCTAAATCATTATCACTCACACCTTCAGGTTTAGAAAAGTTAAATGGTCTAAAAATCAATAGAAGGAACACCCATCATTCTTATAGTTGCACCTGTCTTTATATATTCTTTCAATGTTGTTATATTTCGAAATCTTATGCAAAGAAATATCCTGAATTTCTTATCGTTGGGGTATCTTTCTTTCATGTAATTTTTGTAGTATTCATTACTGTGATATATTTTTCCTCTCTCCATTTCTTTTTCTGTACTTTATTGCATGCTTTATGACAAGGTTTGCAGTAAGAACTCCTTCCATAAATTTATGTTATGTATATTTCTATTTTACAGTTTGGACATATTTTAAGATTAATGATTTATATATTACTATTTTATTATCATGTTTGGTTGAAACCATATTTTGATTAATATGTAACTATCTTTATAAGCATGCTCGCAAAACTTGTATACTGTAGCACATTACATAGAGAGTGGTCAAAATAAAGATATACATGAATACAAGTCTGAATCAAAGTTGAAAAAAATAATTTCACAGAGGAGTAAGGATCCACCTAGAGTTCAGCTCAGAAAATGCAACTTGAATTAAAATCTAATGAATTGATTTCAAAACCAACAGCAGGAAGACTATACATGTAACAAGAAAACTGAACGCCGAACGCCGACTGAAGATAACAAAGATTGTACAAACAAACGGAAATATACCTGTATAGGCTGTGGTGTTGTTATTATTGTTTTGGTATTCATATATTTTGGCGTTGATGAATATGAATGGTACAGCTGTTATAGTATTATACATGCTATACATGATAGAACACCCCAAGAACAACCCAAAGAACATCTAGATAAATTACTTACTGCACCAGAAGAACAGCAAATTCAGATTCCACAAACGTTATAAACAAAGCGAAAAGTATCTTTAAATTCGACAGCAATAAACGATACCGTCTACGATACAACCTTAAACACGGATCTTTGAGTTATCTATGGCATGCTTTTAGAATATATATTTTGGTGCGACAATAAGTTCATGCGATATATATATATATATATATATATATATATATATATATATATATATATATATATATATATATATGAATTTGATGAAAATATAAAGAAAATTATTCCATTTTCACCGCCTCAATATGTAATAGAATTCTTTATAGCACACGCGAGCCTATCAAAAAAAAAAAAAGAAACAATTAAAAAAACTAAGTAGTTTAACCGAACAGTCCTAGCTGCTTTTTGTCAATACAAATGGGACAGAAAATACAACATATCCTTCTGACAGTGGTATTAATTTCAGGTTGCAAAAGATCAACGAAATTAAGAATATTTTGGTTACAAATATCAAACATTATAGCAGTGTCAGAAAGAAATGAACAACAGCATATACATTTTTAAACGGGATATATGTTTTCATGGCTACCGTTGCAGGTGGGATTGGTGTAGTAGCCGCTCTTTTAAGAGTCGTAGGAATAGAAGAGGAATTATTATCCTTCTCGCTTTTAGTGGGTTTGTTCCAGCTTTAATGGGGGTCGTTGCAAAAGCTGTAATTGAAACGTTGATCTACTATAAGGTTACAAAACAGGATGGGGTAGTAGCTTTTGCAGTTTGCAAGTTAAACAGCAATGATGATACTGTGACAGCAAGCAACAACAAGGTTAGCTATGTAGAATATAGCTTCATGGGAAACAAGTATAATAGATACACGGACACAAAGAAGGCAATCAGGAAGAACATATACAGTATAGAGAGTCAAGATGATGAAGGGCTGAGAAAAGATTTTTTATACAGTATGGCAATGAACTGAAGGACACGCTTAAAACAAAGCAGAAGTCTATTATGATAACAGACGTTACAATCTATTACAAAGCATGGACCATTCTCACTCTAAAGTTGTTGGAACACATAAAGCAACCTCTTGAAGACTATGGCACTTTACTCTCTCAAACGGAACAGCTAGAAAATAGCTTAAAAATCGAAGGTAAAAAATAAAACGAAACAAAAAAACAAGAGATTGAAAAGGTAATGAATGATTTTAGCACCAGCATTTGTAGCTTGAAAAACAAGGTGGTTGCTAGCACTAATATTTTGTCATATTTGCAAACGAAAAATTGCTAAACCGACATAAACAAAAAGATAGAAAACAACAAGAGCCACATAAGTATTAATGATGTGAGCCATAAAAATGACTTACGATTTATTTATCACTAACTTAAGTGAGAAAATAAAAAAGTAAATAATCAGAATTCTTCCATGTCTAAAATGTGATCTTACCAATGGAATAGAACAAAAAGAAAACAACCCCCCCCCAAAAAAAACGTATTTCATGTTAAGAAAGAATCTAAACCTAATCTTTACAGTATAAAAGAATTAGATACATGCTAACTAGTGAAAAAAGCCCCACCCCCCAAAAAAAAAATAATACAAAAATATCAAAAACAAACAACAGCAACAACAACAACAACACAAATAGAACAAAAATAAAACCCAACACGAAACAATATTTTGTTAATTTATTTTTAAATACAAAACACCACGGAAGATACTGTTTCAGAGAAGGAAATGCTTTTTTGCAACGGATAGGTTAACGATTTGCTGGAGCAAGAAAACATTAAATATTTTCCTATGTTCTCGGATAAGATTGCATCTGTAATAGAAAGATTTAATAGAAGTATGAAACCTTGGAATTATTCTACAAAAAGACGAAACTTGATCATGGAAAGATGTATTACCTAAATTTCTCGAGGTATATAATAACACTTATCGTCGATCCATTGACGCGAGCCCAATCGAAGTACCTAAAAATGTCCCTCCTCTCCCTCCGTAAACAAAATGTCAAAAGTATTAAAAAGAAATATATCTAATGTCTGGATCACCTTTATTGTGTTATTTGACAACTGATACCTATGAACGCCTGAAAGAACATTTGAGCCACAGTTAGAATTACTAAATATAACACTATCTTTACAAAGGGACATCATCCTAATTTTACATAGGAGATTGTAAAGTGAGAAATGTGATAGTAGGTGTTCTAGTTCTCGACAAATTGGAAGCCTTAAATGGAGAAAATATCGATGTAGGAAGAAAAGTAGTTAATGTATAACAAACAATAAGCCTTGTACAATGTTGAAAAAAGACTTTTGTGAAGATTGTAAAGACTAAAAAATGAACATTAAATTTATGTACTTATGTAATGGAAACGATATGATGATTCTTGTGTAAGTTGGGAACCAGCTGAAATTGCGTGACTAAAATAAATGAAAACTCACGAAGGGTTTATAATTAATTATAATGTTTAGTAAAATGCACACTTCCCTGTCTACAGATTCTGCACCTGGGGGTAATTATAACTAAAGCAGAGCACTTATCACAACCATGGAGCATTCAGTTTCAAACAGCAGATCTTTATCGACAGTCCATATCAAAGGGGGTAGGTACTATAAGGCCTCTTTTTGGCACCAAAAATATAAAAAATTCAAAAAAGTAGTTGATCTGATAATACCATGGCCAAAAATTTATCAACATTTGAAAAACTTAAAATTGCAATTGATTTTTGAAACTTATTTGATATGTCGTCATAAGCATGTGCTCATGACGTTACATTTGGTTATGAAATAGCCATTTTGAGCTACAATTGGTGCTATTTTTTTAAGGTGGTCCACATGCGACAACCAATTTCATATTTTTACAGAATATATAGGTATGCGTGAATAACCTTTTACAAGAATATCGTTTTGGTTGTCGCATGTGGACCATGGGAAAAACGAGAAACTTTAAGTCCGTCAGCGTTCATTGGTACCTTGCATCTCGATAACGGTGAAATATTAACTACATCTAACCTGATGTTTCTGCTGCAATGAACTCATAAAATGATTTTGACATATACCACAATGACTATATGTCCACTGTAACATATATACATGTGGTTTAGTCAACACTGTGAAATAAACATTTAATTTAGTTCCTAAGTATATAGGCGTATGTTCGTCAAAAACTGCAAATTTCGCCATATTTCTGCATCTTAAAGACTTCAAATACTATCAGCGCAATTGAGAACCTGTTTTATTTTTGGACAGAACACATTTTTTAAAACCATCTAACACATATGCAAATTTCATACGTGTTCTCGTTTGTGCTTCTTCTTAACGAAAGCAAAAATGAAGACAAACCGTGTTGCAAGCTTACGCCTTATGTACCTCGCCATATTGGCCAAACAATTCAAGTACAAAGTATCCTCAAAATGCATATTTTTCTTGTCCCCTTTTCTTTTGAAAACAAGTGACATTCAAATGTCACCTGTCATTTGTATTCTTTTTGTCTTTTTCTGATCGCGTTTTGGGACATTCTGAATATTGGGATGAGGGTAGTTAAATATAGAAGAGGCGCTTGAAGGAAGTCGACCCACAACAGCAACAGCAACAACAACAAAGAGCAGCTTATGGTATTACTTTTCTAACGGGGTCTAAAATATAAGGAATGACGATATAAATAATGATTTGAGTTTATCTTTTCCTTACCGTGATAATTTTAAATAGCATTTATTGTTTTAATTCGTTCAGAGTATGAAATAATAATGTGAATCATACACATACAAGCTATAAAAGTACTGAAATCAGCATTGAAGAAATTTAAAATGCGATATGCGTATGTAGTATAATTCATTTGTTTCCCATTCGATGAATTACTTCAGTATACAACTTCACATATCCTCTACTGAAGACTAGATTTTTGGCCTCCAGCTGACAATAACACGGAAAACTAAAATTGAATGCAGTAGTTATAGAAGAAATAATTATTTAAGAAAGGGATTATATTGTACAGTTATGAATTTTACTATACTTGTAATGCAAAGACATGTATCCAATATTTTTTTTAAGGGAGAACATACTTTTTGGGACATAATTGATATTACCCAAAAGAATCCCACATGGCAACATGCTATCTATATATAATAATTTGCCTGCCACGATTTCAAGTAATTCCAGTGGTGTAGAAGTAAAGTGCTTTCAATCACCACTAAGGACCAAATCAGCTGTTAGAGCCTCGCAGGATGCATATTTTTTTAAAAATTCATATAAATAAGTTTTCTTTTATTTTGTCATTCCATGATTTATGTTTGTTCCTCTTGCACTATATCTTTATTTCCGTATTTCTTTCTCGTGTCACTTATTTTTGATGAATACCTGAAACCTTTATCTGTCCAAAGATTTAAATTATCTTAAAAATAACCCTGAAATTTGTTTTTAAATATTGCTATTTCAACTGGTTGCTTACATTTGTCATTATCTAGCACATTATTGTTTATCATTCTACTCTTTCCTGAAGAAGATTAGTACAAATCTTTTGCTCTTGAAGATTCATGTGTGTGTGTGTGTGTGTTTGTGCGAGAGAGAGAGAGAGAGAGAGAGAAGCAACAAGAATGGCCATATTGAGAAGAAAACTGGAGGGGACAGAGCCTTATGGAGTCTATCATTCGCATGTTTGCCAATATTCAGTTGCTGGATTTTTAATGGCATATACTTTTATCTTTTAGCTTAAAATGTACATGTATGTTGTATATGTGTTTGTGGATCATCAAGATCGGGCAAGATGGTCGACCATAGCTGCTCCATTTTTTCAAATCAAATTATAAACGAACAGTTTGATTGCGGGCCTCAACACTGGTACAAATTTCTCCTTATCCATAGGTGTCAGAGGTAATCTACCGAACCTAATGGAAATATACACATCATTTAAACATTGTTTAAAAACAAGAATCAAGTTTTATGAGTCCTATCATTGACTATTGTGCACACTGCGTGCAAATGCACAATTTAGGATATATATTTTCAGGCTATATGCGTGATAGGAGCTTTTTAGAAACATATCTATAATCCACAAATATAGGTACCGCAGAGGAGAAGGAAACCATTATCTATTTTATTGTTTATTTCCTTTATTAAAAGAAGTCCTGGAAAAAAATCAAATACCAATTTAATGAAGAGAGAGGGGTATATTTTTATCTATATATCAGTTTCACCTGGACCAGATTAGGCGCCAACCTATCTCTTTTGTAATTATGACGTTTTTCCTTAAGCCATTTTATTCATTTGACATGTTAGTGATCGTATTGTGCACACATAGGGATCCGTTCACTGTATATATGTTACGTATCTTTTATGTATGATCTTTTTCTTTATGTCTTAATTTTTTTTAGTACAGCCTTAACCCTTTCCAGCAGAGCTTTTATTTATTTCGATAGCGGAATATATTTCTTCTGCTTTTTATGTTTTGACCGTCAGCAGACAACGAAGTGGTTCTCATTTAACACAATAATATATGCGCGCTTTCGACGGGAGAAAAACCTACAATGTTAGAGTAGCTGAGATTGGTGGTCAGAGCACTGTTCCACTAAGACACCGAAGGAGTTATAAGTCAGTCCTAAAATATAAAAGAAGAGCTTTCAATTTAAAGCTTTCGAACTGAGGTATTTACACTAATGTAGTTTCATGTCAGATATAATGTTGCATTATTAAAATCTGTTTATTTGAGTGTAAAATTTAAGTATATAATTTAGGAAACGCAGAATGTAGTAGTAAAGTATGTGAAACTTCTAAGTACCAAGACCAGTCACCAACACTGGTCACTAATTTGCGGAACTTTGTTAAGAAAACAAAATATAATAAATAAATACATTCAATCACAGATCAATAACTACCTTTAAAAATGTTTCAAATTTCATTCACTATGTATTTTTGTTCGTCCTTCGAGTTCGAAGATGACCGACATCATTATCTGGTTAGTTTCTGCGTGTACGTGAGTGTCTGATCAGGCCAATTTGTGCTCCGAACTGTCTGCGGCACACTTGACAGGAGATGCCACTTGAGTTTGCTTGATCAGTAGAGAATGTTACTGCAGTTCTGAGATTTGCGCTGCTCTCGCTACTGCACTGCCTCTGCAATTCTCCTCAGTTCAAAGTATATAGCGCCAGTATGGATGAGACTGCCTCAGGTAGAGCCATATTCCGAAGACTCAAGGTGAATGTTGAAGTGTTTCAAGGATTACTTGAGGGAATCTTTGAAGCGTTTCTTCTGACCGTCCTGAGATCGCTTTTCCTCCTTCGTATCGCCGTAGAAGATCTATGGTAGTCGCTCTTCTGACATCTTCGTGACATGACCTGCCCATCTTATCTGTAATTTCATCAGCAGAATGTGGATGCTTGAAATGCCTGCCTATGTGAGAACCTCAGTGTCTGGAATCCCTGCCATCTTATTGACTGCAACAGTTATGTCAGTTACTGTGCCATGTGCGAGCCTCCGTCTTTGTAGACTTCTACTGGCATAGCATATGCTCAAGGTGCTTTGCTATTTGACAGCAGTCATTGCTTTCTCAGTTTCAGTCAGTGTTGGAGGATCAGCAAGTGATATGTTGATTTCCACTTGGAACAGTCGATCAATTGCCTCATCACTGAAAGATGCTTCTTGATTGAGAATGTTGTTGAAGTGTTCTGCCCATCTTTGAAGTATCTTTCCTTTGTCAGATAGCAGCGTGGCGCTGTCATCACTCTATATTGGATATATTCCTGGTGACTGTGGCGCGTAGATTGTTTTCAATGCATCGTAAGAGTTCTTCGTTCCATTCCTGTCTGCGTAGGACTGAATCTCATGAGTCGTGCAACTCTCAGAGTTTGCACTGGCCAGTCCTTTTGCTGTTGTTGAAGGCTGCCTTCTTGGATACTGAAGTGCTGTCTTCTTAACAGGCCTTCTATAGTCGATGTTTCTCATTCAGAAGTCTCTGTATACCAGCATTGTTTCATCAAACCAATATTGATGTTTACTTGTGGTGGGACAGAGGGTTTTGGATGCAATTGAGTACAGAGAGTCTCTGAAGGATGGCCAGTTTTCCTCGACATTCTCGGAGTTCATACCGATTGTTGCTAGTTGGCTCCACAGTTCTTCGACAAATGCCTGTTTCACATTCTCCAGTCTCAATTTAGAGACATTTAGATTTTGGGGTACTTTTTTGCCATGTGGTCGTCTGCTAAGCTGAATCTGGATATTGAACTTCGAGACCATGCGCCTCTGGTCAGTCAAGCATGCACTTCTCATGGCCTTTGTCACTTAAACAGGTGCTTGTTTCTTCTATTGACGATGACGTAGTCATTGAGATGCCAGTGCTTGGAGTGTGGATGCATCCAAGAAGTCTTGTTGCGGTTCAGCAGGCAGAAGACTGTGTTGGTGATTAAGAGGTCGTGTTCATTGCATTTTGTCAGTAGGAGGAATCCGTCGTTGTTGCATTTGCCAAATCAATTTTTACCAATGACACCTGACCATATCTGGTGATCTGTGACAACGCTAGCACTGAAGTCACCAAGGATGATGAGCTCGTGTGCCTTCTGCAATAAGAGACTCCAGGTCTTCATAAAACTTGTCCTTGAGTTCATCTGGGTTGGTCATGGTGGGTGCATATTCGCTGATGATATTTTAATGTATTATTCCAGACAGTGGGAGTCTCATGTGCATTAATCTGTCACTCACGCCTTTTGGGAGATTTGTGAGCTTGATGACTAGCTGTAATTTGATGGTAAACCCAACACCAGCTTCACGTCGCTCTTCTTTACTTTCGCCACTCCCGAAGAATGTGTAGCCGGCTCTTACAGCGGTGAGTTGTCCTTTCTTAACTAGGTGAGTTTCACTCGGAACTGTTATCTAAATGTTGAATCTGGCCAATTCTCTACCAACTAAAGCTGTTCTTCTCGCAAGTGTATCTGCTGATGCACTGTCAATTAGTGTGCGCACGTTCCAGGCACCGATGGTGAGTTACGTCACCTTTGTCTTCTTGTTTGATTTTCGACCACTAATGTGGGATCCCCGTCAGCCGCGGTATGCTGACCAGGTTATGGTAAAGCAAGACATGTTTAGAGCACATTTTATAGCCCCTTCCTGTTGCTACGGAGGTAAGCAGTGTGATCCTAAGGGCTGCTCAGTCACCCAGGGGCTGCAGAGTTCTACTGCTGCTTCTGTCCGGTGAAAAGCGACCCTATGCCCTGAGCCACCTGTGTGCAGGTCTGCAGCTACAGCTGACAGTGTATCCACGCTTGTTGTTTCGCCGCTCGCCCATCGCCACAGGACTAGAAGGTATCAGGTCGGGGAAGAAGAATAAAGTTGGATTTAAGTGAGGGAAAGTTGCGCAGAGTCACCCTCACTCTCTCGTCCAGGCCTGTCTGAATCGAACGGCACGACAATGTCGAGTCATCTGGTGAAGAGTCCGGATGCAGTGGACGGCCATCACTTCCTACCGCGCCTGAGCTGCTGCCCTGTGCTGTCCACGTATCTCTTGCTTTCACAGCCAGGGAATGATCATGTTTGCTCGGCCGTCTCATCCACTTGAAAGGACTTTCCAGAGTGAACAAGGTGTTGCTTTCCTCTCTAGGTCAACAGTTACATGTAGTACAGTCTACTGTTACTTAGGGTAACAGGCGTAGCCTGACCTGACTAATATGTATTAGTAAATAGTAACAATTACATACTAAACTTACAATATTATTTAAGGCTGAATGTACTTTATGGCGTGTACATACGGCAGAGATGAGAAATATAAAGAAATGCACTTACTTTTTCATATAATTATAGCGTAATTCACTGTATCAAGAGCATAATGCGTCCGGAGCAAATCCAATGAACACTAAAGAAAGACACTAACAAAACATTCATCAGCAAAGATAAGAATTTACATTAAAAGTTCCCAATTTTATGAAAGTACTCTTTATGAACGTATACTCAAATTATCTCCCTTTGCCTAAGTTTTGTACTTTGGTGTAAGATACTGTGCCTATAATAAGCATGTATAACAAAATTATCCGGATCATATATTATCTAAAGAGTTAAATCGCATTACGAAGTCCACATTGGTCTTGTGTCAGAAGTGCTTAAAATCAATTTTATCTAAGTCTGATTATTTTCTATAATATGCATCTATATGTGTGGGGTTTTTTTCCTGTTAGTTTTGATGGGGAAAAATGGGATGAAAAAAAAAAACAATTTGCAGGGTTTTTTTGGGGGTGGGGATTCAATGTTTCATAATTGATGGTTTTCACTATTTAATGGTTACAGTGGCTGAGAAAAAAAAGTTAATTTTTTGCAACTTTAAAAAAAAATATTGTATCTCTTCGAAGCTTACATAGGTCGGTTGTTAAGCTTGCTTAAAAACATAAAAAATGTATGATTTTTTCTGTTGTTTGTTTTTTCCTGAAGTATTAAAATTGATGATGATTGCAGTCACAATTTGTCCTGTTCTCTGTTGAGATCATGTCTAACACATTTTATAACTTTATTCAAGAAGCATTATCCCATCAAAAGTTAGCGACCGCCTGCAAACCGCCTCCAAGAATGTAGAATAATTTTAATTAAAGTTGGTAAAGGAATCTAAATCCAGTCAAAAATGTAAATAAAATATAGAATTTTCAACTGTTTTCATTCTTGAAACAGTGCAGAGAAATGAAATTATCAGCATTGTATTTATCGTTGCCATTTTTATCAGGATCACCAGAACAATCATCTTTATCACAAAAAGGAAAGGAAAAACGGAAGTGTAGGAGGACTACTAAATCCATGACAACAAAACAAACCAAAAAATAATTTGTATTATTATTATTATTATTATTATTATTAGTATTATTATTATTATTATTATTATAGGGTTGCTTCGTAGAACGGAACCATATTGGGAGTCATATACGTTACAACACAGGATGTGCCAAGTCAACTATCGAGGTAAAAAAAGCGGTTATTTCATTATATTTACTATGTATTCAAAGTTATCAGTAAATAAGTGAATATGTGGACAATAGTACAAATCTTACTATACCAAGGTGCTGTGCGACATTAGGTGACCTGAATCCACCTCATCAAGTATTTCGTGAACCTTCCATTCCAACAACGCAGATAATTTTCTTTTCAGAGTTAATTTACTTGGAATGAAAGGCAATATATGCAGCACCAGTGAGAACATTTATTTTGACCATATCACCGGGACATTTACGTCACATTCATAGTAACGTTATCTATGATACATGGTTATAAAGTACAGTATGTACATTACTTACCTATGTATACGTCGCTTTGACAAATGAAACTGTAATAATACGTATATGGTAAAATTTAAAAGGGAGGATGGATTGTAATTTTAGAGATCTAAACAACCGCCGCTTCATGTTACGTCATAAATGATATTGTTACTTGCCGGTCGCGCCATGACAGAAACGCTCGCTTGAAATAGGAAATAACACATATCTCTTGATCGTATTGTGTGATAACAAGTTTGCATATACCATAAGAAAATGGTAGCAAATTGTTGCAAACCAGTTGAAAATTGTGGCGCCCTATGTTAACAGGGCACGTAGTTCAGGCAATCACAAGCGATTTACAGAAAACATCGAGATGTTCCGACTTGAAGTCGTCTGCGAATTTCTTTATAAAATTGGCAGGTATTTAAGTTACACTTTAGAACTCATAGCTTGCTGTCTTAAATTACTGCCATCAAGCCTGTTGTATTTCTTCAGAAATGTTGAACAGGCCTGAATTACATAAAGCTACCATTCACGTTTCGAAAACTTCTTATTTTTATCTGCTGAAGTATTTAAGAGCACTAAAAATTGTGAAATCAAAAACTATGTATCATGATGTTGATATCGGACAATAGTTGGAAAGATTTGAGAGGTTAGACTGATATTGTCCGCACTCATAATTGGTCAATAAGCATTCTTTTTGATCTAATAAGGTGCTAAAAACAATTATTTGTCCTACTATGTCTTCGATGATTAAATGTAGAAAATTGTATTTCATTCTTTGAAGTATATTTCTTTAAGTAATCATCATTTTAAAAGAAACCAATGTATAAGTCTAATATAAGACCGCACCTTAAAGCTTTGTCTCCTTTTGCATGTTTATAAATTGTTGCTGAAACATCGTTACACAGATTCCAATAATGATACATTCACACCCATCTGCTTCAGCGATTTTTATTTTATTTTACGATGATGTCCGACTTCAGGTTCTCTTCTTTCTGTTTTCAAGTCGTGTGAGGCGGACAATAACGACCCTGGCAGATGTTTCAGATGCTGTAACACTTCTTACTGTAATAGTCATGGATGCGGAGACGACGGTAGTGTATAATACCTCCGAATTATTTTGTATGCTTTATTCTGTATTCATGTTAAAATGTCATAATCATAGCAGTAGTATGGAACTAATGAATTATTTGATTGTTGCAAACAGGCAATAATTATTTCTAATTTGATCTTGGGTCAATTTTGTAAGTTCCACCTATGTTACGCGCGTATTGATTGCTGTTTGATGCAACCATTTATCAGCAAAGGACAAACTTCGTTCAATCCAAATGATATGAACTAATTGTACACTCATTTGTTTAATATCGCACGATAAAACGCTGAAAGAGTATCGTGCTATTGCAGAAACTGGAATTGGATGCAAAGAAATGAATTCGCAAATCAGTTATATCTAGATCGATGACTTCTCTTTTGCAGTATACTAGTAATTCAAGTATTATGACCGCATAAGTTTTCTTATATATACATAATTTATTGAATTTATAAATCGTGTGGACAAATGGTTTTGACAGTCGACGTGGAACTTGCGAGTCTCCCCGCAAAAACAATGAGTCCAGATAAATATTTTTCAGTATAAATGCAATAACATATCTTTTATGTAATTGAAACCAAATGAAGATACTATCTTGTACAACCGTCATTAAAATACAAACCGAAACATAATGTGAAAAAGTAAAAAGAAAATTCTAAAGAAGACCCTGCCTATTGTAAATTATCAATGAATTAATTCCACTCATACTTTCTTCTTGTTGTATGAAGTCACATAATTGACGTGACGTAGATGAATATATTCTGTTACTTTTCTCGTAATTTATCCTGCTTGACGGTAAGTTGAACATATTCTCTTGATCTTTAATAGCGGATTTCTTGTTTTGTTGCCAAGAAGACCAACTCTGGATTTTCATAATGGCGAGTCTGTTCTTAATCATGGTTTAATCTTACTATTCAGGATATTTCATCGACATTGGCATCTCATTAGATTTTTTTCTTTCTGTTGTCTCGTATTTTTTTTTTTTTTTTACATTATGAAATCTCAAATATCTCGATATTGAATACCCTGTTGTTATCATCCCTGAGTATCATCTTTTCAGTAAACAAAACTAGTCCTATGGTTGGTAAACATTGTGCTAAAATATAACCTTGTATACGGCTTAGATACACCGTTCTGCCTGATATATTTGAAAATTCATTCAATTTAAAAAAAATTGTATGTGGTGAAAATTATTATATAGCTAAAAATATGAATTTATCATATCTTTTATGCAAACTCAACGTTTTGAAAAGAAAATTGCGTACTTAATATTGGAATTATTGCATATCTGAAATAAAAAGGAAAAGAAGTGCTTTTAATTATGCATAAGATCATGCTTTTATAAATCTTGTATCTATTGATACAATTACGGGCACATATTAGAGCGAATATTCAATATTTTGTCTTGGATTTCAATTTTGATGGCTTTCGTGGTTGCCACATACGAATTTATAGACCAAACGAACAATTATCCTTTGCCATAATCCACAAAAATACAAATATAGCAGACGTTAATACAAATTATACAAGGTTAACATGTCATAGTTGCACAGATATATCAAAACTTTCACGTACAAATGTTACGCGGTCTTAAAATCTGGATTGCTCATTACACTATTTGCAGATGTATAATTTCTTATAAGCGCAAACATTAAGTGCTGTTTTGATATCATGCTGCAAGTTGTCACATAACACTGCACCGGCGTAAGCAAAAGATATGTCTGTGTTCACAAATTTTGAAGAAACATTTTCTGCTGGAAGAATAGTTGTTTTATTAAACCTGTCAAAACTGCGCGTGTGGGTAAATGTATTTCTTCAAACTCTACGTTGCATATCTTAAAAATATTTCAAGGTTCCAACAAATATCTCATCATTTAAAGTTTTGCTAGCTGCTCTAACCTACTACTCCATGAGGTGATCACTATCTACGAACTTGATTGTCCTTTTCTATATTTCGTGAATAAATCAACCAGGAAATCAATCCTAACAATTATATGTACTCTTCATCAATATTAGAGATGAATTTTACATTTTTATCAGGATAATGTCTCGCTAACTACTGATAAAGAGGTGTCAATCCTAGTCAGACAAATTGTGAATAAACTATAGCATGTCTTTTGTGTATTGATAATTCAAATTACCGCCCTTACGATTTGGTCCTATGTACTACTCCATTAACTGGCCATGGTCCCCAACTTTAGAACCTTCAATCTCGTTCATTCTCCTCTGTGAACACTATACATTTTTAATTTTAATTTTTTGTGTGCAATTGTTTTATATTTTTCCCCAAACAACTGTACAACACCTAAATGCATTCAATACCTCTGTGTATGATTGGTTTGTAAAGTTTGTAAAGTGGCTTGAGATTTATGCAAAATCCTGATGAAATGATTTTATATATTGTTCTTGTGTCCAACTCTGCTGAATCTACGATGTTCATAGTTGATTAACTAAGTTTCTGCTTGAATGATCTGAACATTTTGCCATTACATTTGTACAATTTCAATAATTGAAAGAGACTTCAAGATAAATCTTGAACTTGTTATATTTAACAAAGAAGCCCTCTTCACGCATGATGCCAGTAGTGTTACCAACATTGTAATGCAGTCTTTCGTGGTTTTTGTTTAATTGTCTCCAGTGACATGAAGTGGTTAAGGTACTTCGGAAATATGAACCATTGATTCTTATGTTTATGTTCTTGTGCTAAGTACAAGATTTGACAAATCTGGATTGCAAATATAATGATATCTGTCTTTTTTGCGTCGTAAAGACTATGATTACCACGTTAAAGGGACAATCTTTCTTTCTCTCTCTCTCTGTTATTATGGTAGGTTTGATATTTGTATCTTCACATATTTACTGAGATGCTAGTTTGTAATCTTTATGGCCTCTATTTCCTTCGGATATCTATCGATGTATCGAGTGTAATTGCTCAAATTATACTTGGTTGGTCTGTTGGTCGTTAGTTGGATTATTTACAATTGGCTCGATAGCATATAAAAGCAATTGTTGTTTCTGTTTTAATGCATTCTGTTTTCTTTTAACCCAGTTCAGGCAACAAAATCTATAAGCTGCCCTTCAAAAGATTGTGTTTTTAGATGTTCATGTACAAAGCTTAGATCCTGTCAAAAACCCTTTTAGTACTGTCTGTTATTTTGTTTAATCAATTGAGTGATAATATCACCACATAAATCATTTAGCACTATATCAATCTTGATTTTGTTCATAGTATATTTTAATTTTGTCGAGTAGTAATTTGCTTTACTTCTTTCTGTATATCTGTCTCAGCTACTCCCCGTAATCCAAGTATAACAGTTAGAAATAGCTGAGCATGTACTGAGGTCTTCCTTTTTCTTAGTCTACTTGTGATGATTTCCTTCGTGTGTGGTTCAGCTTGACTAAAACAACGTAGACGATATTTGCATGTGTTCGATAGAATGACAATATATTTTGATATGCTGCCTTTGTTGTTTAATATATTTTAACCGCTTTATTTCAGCATTGCTGTCAATCTGCCCCTCCAATACTTTCTGTTTCAGTTTTTCGAATTTACTCTTCAAGTTCTTCATCTCTTGAATGGGTCATGCAATTTCCTGCTGTAGTTCAAGCTTTGATATAACGCTCTGGTAACCATTCTCTCACTTTCAAGCGTGCTTCGTCTTCGTCTGCTAGATTATTTCATTTGACCAGAATTGCCTGAAATATTTGTTTGTTAAGCTCGTTTTTTGTGCTTTTTGCAACTTAATAATTGTTATATACCGTTTTACAATTAGCGCCATTTACTACATTCTCTTTTATGTTATTAGTACAATATTTTATGTTAGCAGGTGTTTGAATACATTCGCTTTCACCATTTCGCAAATTTAGCAACATTTAACAACGTAAACTTGTGACGGTGCAATACTTACTGTTTTTTCTTAATTGGGTAGCAATGGCTAAACAATGCCCATGTTGCCTTGATCCATAATGTATAATTTTTGCCACGCACGTGAAAGTCAAGCATCCTAAAGAGCTAAACAAACTTAAGTCGTTAAGATCAGTTAAACCTTTCTCCACAATAACAGCAGCTGAAGAGAAACACAAAGAAAAGAAACAGCTAGAGTTGAAGAACGTTGTTGATGAAACTTTAAAGAAACTAGATAATCAAAACTCAATAGAAGAAAGGTACGATTTGCTCTCAAATGGGTTTAATATTTTGAACAAAACATTAGACGGATTGCACCTAAAACAACACGATACAAAATCTTGCGTAAATCCATTATTCGTATTAGGCAAGATTCATGATAGAAAGTTCATGATAGAAGTGTCATAAGATGAATTAATTGGTGAAAATAAAAGCATCATATAATATTAAGGAAGGTTTTAGATCACCCTCATTGCCCAGTTATATTTAATTTACTTGTTTCACTATTCCTTGTCATCATGACTCTAAAGGTTCAAACCGGTAAACCGGGTGAGTATGTATGTATGTATGTATGTATGTATGTATGTATGTATGTATGTATGTACGTATGTATGTATGTGTATATATGACTTTATTTCTTGTTTACAATAAATAGTTTAGATTCAATCATCTTCAATATTACATAATACCCTTTATGATCAGGGATCATCATCGCCTGTGAGGCTTCTGGGATCAGCACAGCTCTTTAGTAGGGACAATGTTGGGATCACCCCAGGTCAGCAGAATAATATGATAAAAGGTATATTAGGACTGGGATCAACCCAACTTAGGCCCATGATGATTCTTGGGCTCTAGATTTGACACGGGATTCAGAAACTAAGATACGAACCTCTGTACATTGTGATAACACAGCTACAGGGGATATCATTAACAAATGACCTTTGATTACAGAGAATGTATTGATACATATCGTCACACCTTGATGCAGCTTCTTTAGTTTACTATTAAATTGTACTTGGCAAGAATTAGATTCCATTACATGCAAGCTGGTCATTGGACCCCTTTTAAAGAGACTGACAGACTACTATGTATACTTTGTGGGCAGTCCAGAGAAACAGCAGTCCAAAGATAAAGCGCATAATTCATATGGTATACAAGATGGTGTGTCAGCTGTTTTGCATATTGCACCGTGGAGTTTTTATCTACCTGTAGTGGATTTAATTTACCAGTACATGCGTCTTGTGGATTTTTTGCTTTTCATGAGATGCGATGAAATTACAGTTCAATCTCCGCAAATCATTTCATCTACTTGAGGATTCCATATGTGACATTTTCAACATGATCCATGTCCATACTTGCTTTGCTGTCTTCAAAAACAAACCCACTGCGCGTAGCGGAAAACATTTCATTTTATAGGAACTCTCTGATGTGTCCAGAGTATTTGGTCTAGCAAAGTCCGAGTGATATAGCATGCAGTTCCGACAAAAGTGATCATTTACTTGTGAATGGGAGGTACTTTTCAATACTGACTAACTTAAAACTGTTATTGACACGCCTTGGTAAGATATAAGATGAATACAATTATTTCGGTCACTTCTTTGTATATGAGCAGCCTCAACCCTTTGATCCAAACATTAGGAAGCTGGTCATCTTTATGATATATATGCTACATCGTATTAGACCCTAACGGTATTCAATCTGCTTAAGGGCAATCGTGTACATAGCTTTATTTGTCATGTGCGTCATTGTACGATGTGCATCCTATCCATACTAAGTCCAACTTGGACATTATATTGCCTTTAAAACTTTTCCCCACGAAGTACAGATACATGAAGTTTAGGATCGGTAGATTTTCGCTTGCGTTGTCTTCATTTGTTCATTTCACTAATTCGTTCAGCGTTAGTATCGTTTCATAAATCTATTACAGCTGAAGTTATCAAGCAGAATCCTCTTGGGGGCTCTTAGTTGACATCGTTATTTAAAACCAAACCAAACCAAACCAAAAATATCAATTCGTTTTGGGTTTCATAATACCCTGCCTGTTTAATAAAAATTTTCGTGCCGCTTTAACTAGGGGATCATCCCGCCCCCCCCCCCCTTGAGAATTCGGGGATCAGCCCAGTCTATACAAATCTTGTAGACTGGGATCAGCCCAAGTCACAGTGTGGACTCATACCATAGGATTTTGATATTCAAATTACTTTTGTTCGGATACACGTAATTGGCAATCAGAATACATTATTCATGCTGAGATCAGTCTAGCGTAATTCTACTTAATCTGGGATCAGTCCAAAATACACTCTGACGCGGGGATCAGACCAGCACAGATTCTGCTTAATCTGGGATCAGCAGAGAATACACTCTGATGCGGGGAGCAGTCTAGAACAGATTATACTTAATCTGGAATTAGCCCATATATGATGGGATTAGCCTAACACAAATTCTACTTATTCTGGGATCAGCCCAGATATGCTGGGATTAGTCTAACACAAATTCTACTTAATCTGGGATCAGCCCAGATTAGATTCTAACACTGAGATCAGTCTAGCACATATTCTACTTAATCTGGGATCAGCCTAGCACAGATTGGGAATAATACAAGTTATATACAGTGTAGAGAGCCACATTTTTAGTTGTTTAAGTAGTAAAGTTTTTATTATTGTCACATACAGACTTGGGATATTTGCAATGACTGAGTAACGACATGCAGTGTGGAGAGAGAGAGAGAGAGAGAGAGAGAGAGAGAGAGAGAGAGAGAGAGAGAGAGAGAGAGAGAGAGTGCAAAATACTCCTGTACCTTTTGTGTTTCTTTTCTTACAAGATATGCATTAAACATGTATTGCTAATCTATATTTTGTTGTGCATAAAATGATAACCACTGAATTGTAGTTTATACAAAACATGATGATCTTCGTTTATCAGTATAGGGCTATGTGGTAAGAGTGTTTGTTTTATTTCTCTCTCTCTCTCTCTCTCTCTTGACATAAGGGAATTGATGATATTATTGCAGGCTGTTATGATGATGTGAAGTTAGAAGTACATAGTCATACACAAAACCATTGTACATTGGTTTTGTACATGTTTATTGAAATTGGGGACGTAGACAAAATGATTCGTGCAAGAAGCTATTTTAGCCCTTTAACTTGCTGTTTACTTGGAGCTCGCTGTAGGGTTACGTTCAGTGTACGTGACTACAACTGCTCGAATTGGTCGTCATAAACATGAGTATTCAAAGAACCAATCAAAACGAGAGTATGCAGGTAGTATCACGTGATCAGTCACTTTCACTCGGCTTTTGAAGTCGGAGACAATTGGTTTGCGTTTCATGATTCAAATATATTTATGTCTTTGTGCTTGCCCGCAACCACTCCTCACACCAGTTTACTATATATATATTGTGGGACATAACCTTATACTTGGTTTTCACCTGTTTTGATGCTTCTTCATGGGGCTGCCATGGACTAGGCTTTCTTCCCCAATCGGATACTCATATTTTCTACTACTAATAACGCCATGCCTGTTTAATTAAAAATTTCGTACCGCTTAACTAGGGGATCATTTTGTTGAACTTGTTCTAAAGGAATTTACTAAGGCTGTGTTGACTTCTGATTGTGGTATATTGTTCCAGAAATCTGTAATTCCTTTTGTAGGATTCGGAAGCAGTGACTCACGAGGACCTCTGTGTTATGACTGCCAACGTTTAAGCGATCCATCAGATTGTATTAACATTGAGCAGTGTCCGCGTGGTGAGGTAGAGTAAACAAATATTTTTTTTTACATGACTTCATTGGTATGGCTTTCGAAAAATTATTTCCTGTTTTAGATATATACATATTACCTTTTATCTTGTGTTGCCTCGTAAAACCATGCTGTAACTCACGATTAACCAATTCCCATTAACAGTTGAGCAATATGGTTGCCTTTATTGATGAACCAAAGCTATAAATCTTGAATGACGGTTTTTCATGAAAGCCTTATCAACTGGTTTTGTTCTATTTTACCCTTGTAATTTAGCTATGAAGCCCAGGAATTCCATTCATTATTTGTTCGAAGAATGCAACATATATGAAAGGTGGAAATAATCTCTGAAATCCAAAAGGGATTAGTCGCAAAGAAAATAAATGAACATTTTGTCAAAAACCAGGATGTGTATTTGGCTATAGGCAATTATATTAAAGAATAAAGACATTAAATCGGGTACAGAACGGCATATTTAATCTTCATGCGGAAATAACATATTAAAATATGACAAAATTTTAAATATGTAACCATACAAATGACAATAAAGTACATATTAAGTCGTTTTTCTATCTTTGTTGACTCAGCTTTGAAGTTAGGTGGAATAGTATACCGTACCAATGAACAGGTATTAACATCTGGTAATCATATATAATTACATTGTCTCAAGATCTCTAATGATCAAATAAACACCAAAAGTCATTGTCTGATTAGATAGATAGATAGATAGATAGATAGATAGATAGATAGATACATACATACATACATACATACATACATACCTACCTACCTACCTACCTACCTACCTACCTACCTACATACATACATACATACATACATACATACATACATACATACATACATACATACATACATACATATAGATAGACAGATATCACTATAAATAATATGTTATAAGAAATAAAAACCTTTGATATTAAGAGAGCATCTGAGTTGTACCTTAGATATAATTAGTCTTAGCGAAAAATTGCTAGGATTAGGAATAAAAGCATGAATTGGTAATAGACATACCATTGTCTTGGTGTCGGAAACTGAGGTAACTTTCCCTCGAGGTAAGAACTTTTCAAAAATATATTTTTATTATACTCGCGTTTTTCGCTTTGATTTTTGTTCAAAACAAACTGTTTTTTATATCGAATACTTTTCGGGCTAGGTTTGAGAGAGAGAGAGAGAGAGAGAGAGAGAGAAAGAGAGAAAGAAAGGGAGAGAGATGATAGAGAGGTTGCATAATATAATTGTTCTTATATTCGCTTTTGAGATAATTAGGATTTATATGAAATTGACTTTAACGTCTTGTTAAATAGCAGCAATTTAACTTATGTTCGTCTTGTAAAGGTGACTGAAACATAAAGTAAAAAACAGAAGCAGCTTCTTCTCATTTAGTTAAAATTGCATGAATACATACAACAAATCCGTTACCATATATAATTAGCTCTGTGGTAAATAATATCACTACAATTTTATTCATTTGAAACAGACGAAGCACACTTTACTTGACGATTTCCATTTATATATATTTCGTCTATCATTATGTACTAACAATATTTAAATATGAAATACGGTATGTACGGGCTTATAAGTTGAATACAACTGAAAATTGCAAAGTTCCAGATCTGCCTTAGCATAACACGCTACAAGATCTAGGTCTATGTAGTTTGTTAGGAGTAATCAGTAGAACAAACAGCATAGACCCTGATCTGCCGCCGCATTATGCAACTGTAGATCAGAGTCTATGTTGTTTACAGTTAGATTTTACTTATAAGAGAGGATATACAGTGCATTGACCTTAAAAATATATAAAATACTTGGCTGTCGTTTTGTCTATGATTTTTTTGTCCTGTATTATGCTATTATTTTTTCTTTGTACATTTTAGTTGTGCTACATCGAAGAACATCCATGGGGTGACAACGAAAAAATCTATTCGATGGGATGCCGACCTAAATACGTAATATATTATGGAATTTATCTTTAATTAATGGCAAATATTCATTACACATTTTCCATATCGTTCATATTCTATTTATTTCCATGTATAATAAATTGTTTTTCACCTATATGCTACGATAAAGCCCGGTTATACCTGTCAAAAAGTGTTATCTGCGCGGTTGGCAAAGTCTCTTTATAACATGTAAATCAGTCTTTTGCGGGTAAAATGCATAAATAACAGCTATCGTATCTGACACGTATGTGCAGGATGGTGCTTATGGCAGTGAACACCATAGCGAATTTGACAGTTTAGATCATTCTGCGTTCTATCGTTGCTCATTTCTATGAAAATATTTGGAGTAAACTTCACCAGACACATGTTCTTATATAAAAAATAATGATTCATGACAACAATCACGAGATCTCATTCATTGTCAACATTGAAGTCAGTGGTTTTTAATCAAATGTGTTAGTTGTGATAGTTCTTTGCAGATCTATGATTATCCTCAAATAGGCACTACCCGCATTTTTCTTTTTTTTTTATTTGTGCTCATATTGTTCCAACTACGTACAAGATTGAGAGATGAACACTCCATTATTCTTCACTCCAGATCTCCGTCACTAAATCCTGAAATCTAAACATTATGAGAGAAATAGTGAAAACAAAAGAGAAAAAGACAAAAGTGAAAGAAAAAAAATGTCTGAGTAGAAGGTTCTGTAGGTAGAATGCGCCCATCTAGAAGTTTAGCTCAAATTTCCATGTCACAAGTGAAAGATTCGGCTGGACCTGAGAGTCTTTACATTTTCTTGCCTAAACATGTGCTTTTCATCGTATAACATATATGGTTATGCAGGTCTATATTGAACGTGGTGTCACGATACGATACATATCACGATACAGAGGTCCCGATACAATACGTTTTTTGCTGTACGTATCATTAAATGACTTTAGAAGAATTCACGTCTAATTATTACCAGACAAATGATAAAACTGCATTATTTACCATGACAGCCTTATTTCTTGCACCTATGAAGTCATGAAGAAGTTAAAGGACAATTTGCAGAAATGCAAAAACATTTAAGTTAATTATTAAAATAATTAATTATAAATATAATCTTAGTATCCCGAAATTATAAAAAAAATGTAACCATTAAATTTTGACCTTTTATATTTTTAATTTTAATTTTAGATTCATATCTTTACGACATTAATTTTAGAAATGAAAGTTGTACTTTGTTGTAATACATATTTTAGCTTTTTCATCTATTATAGTAAATACAAATTACCAAGTTTAATTAAATAAATATAAAAACAATAATCCCAACAAGAAATTGTTTTATCTAGCATCTATTGGAAGTTACAGGCTTACCTTTATATAATAGGCATACATAATTTATGCTGTCAGCCCAAAATATATACAGAAATATTAAACTGTTTCTATATATGTGATTAAGAATGCTGATTAACGTACGAGACGTATGGTGAGCATCAATATGAGCAATGCAATCGTTTGCACAGAGCTTTAGCAGACCATTGTATGGAAAACATTTCAATCAGCCACGCGACTGGCTAAGAAATGTGCGATCAGTTGATGTCGATGAATCGCGATACCTCCAATATTCTTTGAACAGCTTAAAATAAATCACAGTGGCGAAAAATGGCTTCACAGAAATAAAATTGTATTGCAATCTTTATTACACGTTTTAACCATGATGCACGCATGATACACACTTGACATGCATATTATATATCCGCATTCAGTATCATTTACCATACATGTATCAGCATACCAGATGCATCATTATGGTTTAATAATAATTCTAGATACATACAGTAACAATATGACAAAAATTCAATATAACTCATCTGATGAGAAAGAAATAACAGAATTGTATTATTTTTATTGTTCAACACTACCACCATCATCATCATCCTTATCATCTTAAGGATCTCAAGCAGATGAAGAAAATTAAAAACAAAACAACAAAAAAAAAAAAAAAAAAAAAAAACAAAACAAACGAAACAAGCAACTCGATATTAAATAAGACATATTTTTGCCATTTTCTTTTCAATTGAGCTTTTTAATTTTGATTGCATCAACTTTAATGTGAATAAGTCCTCGATAACTTTTTTTAGTTCTTCTCAGTTTTTGAAATCTTAGTTCTTGAAAAATATCTACATGCATGGAAAAGTCGTGTATATAAAGTATCTTGTTACACATATTTATAAAACATTATGCTCTTCGCTTTACGGTTCAATTAAGCATTCTCATTGCATTGTTGTTTATTTATTTATTTATTTACTTATTTATGATTATTATTATTATGATTATTAATATTATTTATATGATGATTATTATTATTATTATTATTATTATTATTATTGTTGTTGCTGGTAGTGGTGTCGGTGATGTGATGTTTATCATGCTATTGTTCCTGTTGTTGCAATGCTGCTAAGGTTGTTTTTGTTTTGTTGTTGTTGTTGTTAAAATCACCAAAATTTTTAAATACTGTAGTTGACCGATGCGGTAACCATTGTAGGGCAGTGCTTTATATTGATTGTATGCATAAAGATAAATCTTTTCAGTGAAAAGAAGTTGAAAAATATATTGTATCCTCACTCGAGAGTGGATGAATTAAACGTACAATGATGAAGTGGAAAATAAATGTTATTTTTTAAGGTGATAAAGATCACTAAAAGAATTATAAATAAAGAAAAGAACCAATAAAAACCATACGAATATAACTGTATGGAAGATACTAATCAACGATTGCTTTCATCTATAGGGAACATTAAATCTCTATCACACTCTCTTTCTGCTTTTCTCTCTATATCGTGTTGAGAAACGCACGTGCAAATAGCGGACGAAACTTTATTAGGTGGAACATATCACAGTGAAATGAACATCACGATATAGAATAATTTTGCAGCGATTTATCATGGATAAAAAAATATCATGAAACACTTACTTCACGCCTTGCATTGATCAAATCTAATTACCTTTTGCTTTTCATTTTTATGTTGTAATTTTTCAAATCTTTTCTTCCATTTACCTCCTTGTTCTAATTTCATATTATTTGCATCTACCCCTTGCTGAACCTCACTGTGTAAAACATGTACAATGACCTACATTTATATTGTATGAGAACATCTATAACAAGAGGACTAAAACTGATTTATTGTTTGGAATTTAATGATTTCAATGTCAAAAATCAGATATGTATCAACTTCAATATACTTTATTTAATGTTGTTACAATATTGACAGATTTTTTTATACTGTTGTCAATGCCATTATTGCGTATTAAATGAGGTCAGTCGTAGAATGTGACTTTTGTAACTCAGCTCACCTTTTAATATCCATAAAGTGTGATGTCATTTTTACGTAATATTACGATCACAAAAACAAACAGCATCAACAACCCCATAGATGTTAATGTTTACATTATTTTTATAAAAAGGTTTCATTCAAATTGTCCAAGGATTAGAATATAACAGTGAGAGTCACTTTCTTGACATAAAATACTATGGGTAGTTCCTCTTGCAAATGTATTTATAGAATGTTTTAAACATATTATCATAACAACTGCATTGTTCATCATTATAGTAGTGATATATTACAATACACTGATAGTCGAAATAATGATCCTATATATAAATAAAATGGGTATGAAAATATGCAGAATATTTTATATATTATACAAACTGTTTTTTGGATTTTACATAGTCATTTAAACAGTTGAATGTGGCAACTTAGACTACTTTTCAATATTTGTGGATGCTATGTTTTATCTGCTTCAAATGCGTTTAAATGCATATATTTAATCTGTGCAGCTTTTTATTTCCCCAATATTTCTCAGCAATGCCGTTCTCCCAGCAGCGCCCTAAACCCCGACGTCGCCCTCTTTGGACGATCCGTAGCTACATGTAGTGAGTGTTGTGTTGCTGACTTCTGTAATACTAACTGCACAGTACTGACTTCGACAGCTATTATAGGTGACACATACATACATACATACATACATACATACATACATACATACATACATACATACATACATACATAAATTCACTAGTATTGGGATAACAAACGCTAAATTTGCCGTATAATTTAGGAAGAGTTGAAGCCGATCTGCGTAGCTTGGTATTTGCATATTCTGCCAAGTTTTGCGGAAAACATTTAACCTACGTTAACTGTCTTTATTTTGACATACTTAAAGTCACATCCCCCTATCCACTTGATTGAGTCTAATTCTCGTACTGATGTCGACAAAATCCTCTTATATATATATATATATATATATATATATATATATATATATATATATATATATATATATATATCTGTTTCTAAGGCACGAAGATAAAGTCAATACTGATAAGGGAATTATTGACTTTATGAGAAAACTCTCTTTGGGCTTGGCGTTCTCAACTTTCATGGTATTAGTCGATTCACCAATATAAAAAACCATGCTTGGGTCATACGTATTATTTTCTTCGGTTCCTGCATTGTTCTATAATGCCAATATAAAATAAAGTCATATACATGATGAAATGAAGTTATGTTTTGTTATAACGTCACACTGATTCGAAATAAATAATGGAATGCTACCTACTGTAGCGATAATACCCGATTTTCCATGCTCAAATGTTTTTGGGATGTGTGTGTATTTATTATTTATTTTTATTTATTTATTTCTTTATTTATTTTCTTTTTCGAATTGCGAGGAAAGTATTTGACGCAAAAGGTTTTGCTGTCATGTTTTAAACACAATAAATAAAATTTTAGCTATTCCAATATTTTAGATTCCACAAGAATTAAGACTTCAAAATATGACAAATAACCTTAATTATGCAGCTGTTGTTTTGTGGAACGAGCTACAAAATCATTTTAGAGAGGAGACAAGTTTCAATTCATTTAGATCTTCAATTTTATCCTGGAAAGGGTAACGACTCTGAACATAATATCTGTATATTATGACTTCTCGCTTATTGTAATGATCTATTATGCTATGAATATATGTCTTGTAAATCAAGTTTATTTATTGTATTTATGTTTTATGTAGTGTCGGTAATATGTTCTTTTGGGCTTACGTTTAATTGCTGTTTTAATCTCGACGATTCTAAATAAATTTAATATTGTGTGTGTCTGTGTGTGTGCTCGCATTTAAGCTGTATAAGTACAGTTACGTGTAGTTATATGGTGGAAAAACTAAAGTAAAGTTTCAGATTACTTTATGTTTTTACTATTTTCTGGTCTTAAACTCTAATATGTCTTGTACATTAGTACAGAAAATGAAAAGGACATACATACACAGCATTCAATGAAAATACTAAAATTAAATGGTGCACAGGTTTACGAAGGCAATAATATAACAACTATCTGCTTCAGTCATATGAATGCAATAACATAAAAATGATCTGCTACACAGTCATATGAATGCAATAACATAAAAATGATCTGCTACACAGGCATATGAAGGCAATACTATAAAAAGTATCTGGTACACAGGTATATGGAGGCAATAATATAAAAAGTATCTGTTACACAACCATATGAAGGCAATAACATAAAAATGATCTGCTACACAGGCATTGAAGGCAATAACATTAAAATGATCTGCTACACAGGCATATGAAGGCAATAATAAAAAAATGATCTGCTACACAGGCAAATGAAGGCAATAATATAAAAAAGTATCTGCTACACAAGAATATGGAGGCAATAATATAAAAAGTATCTTTTAAACAGGCATATGAAGGCAATAATATAAGAATGATCTGCTACACAATCATATGAAAGCAATAATATAAAAAGTATCTGCTACACAGGCATATGAAGGCAATAATATAAAAAGTATCTGTTACACAGGCATATGAAGGCAATAATATAAGAATGATCTGCTACACAATCATATGAAGGCAATAATATAAAAGTATCTGTTACACAGGCATATGAAGGCAATAATATAAAAATTAACTGCTACACAGGCATATGAAGGCAATAATATAAGAAGTATCTGCTACACAGGCATATGAAGGCAATAATATAAGAATGATCTGCTACACAGGCATATGAAGGCAATACTATAAAAGTAGTCTGCTACACAGGCAAAGGAAGGCAATAATATAAAACTTATCTGCTACACAGGCATATGAAGTCAATAATATAAAAGTTATCTCGTAAACAGGCATGTGAAGGCAATAATATAAAAGTTGTCTGGTAAACAGTCATATGAAGGCAATAATATAAACGTTGTCTGGTAAACAGGCATATGAAGGCAATAATATAAAAGTTATCTGGTAAACAGGCATATGAAGGCAATAATATAAACGTTATCTGGTGCACAGGTATATGAAGGCAAATATAAAAAAATTAACTGGTGGACAGACAATGAAGGCAATTATATAAAAAAGGAAACAGGTAAATAAAAGACAAATGAACAATTTATAATCATACGGGTGTGTGTATACTAGTTGCCATTTTCTCCAATAGCTCTTATATAATTTGTGAAGTTGTCATGTGGGTACGGCTACATTAAAATGTATGCTTGCGACTGATATCGGTAACATGTTTACATTTCATTGTATTTCGAAATCTCTGGTTTACAAATAAAACTTGTTTGCTTTAAAGCTGCATAGCAGATCTTTCTTTGAATACCCATTAATTACATTATGGTATTTTTGACTAATGCATACATTAGTATATCTTATCCACTTTAATGAAACGTCTCAATTTAGGGTAAAAATCATCTCAAGTTTTGCATTGATCATTTGCAAGGTACTATCAGAAAATTACCGTAAACCTACAGTTTTAAACAAGCTACTTCTTTTTGGGATTAAGACTGAGATACTGACCTTAAATTTGACAATGAAAATGTTATAGCGCGATATATTTTAGCTGAGATTATGTTCAGTTTGGGCAGTTTAATGAAAGCGGGGCCCGTTCTTTTATTAATTCTTGTTAACATAACATCGGCAGCATATCTGATTGCGACAGAAATAAAGAAAGAAAAAGTGGATTGCACCTTCAAAACATTGTATTTTGTCTAAACAGGGTTGCGATATGTTTGCATGAAACATATATTCTTTATATTCTTATTTACATTGTATGAAAATATAAATGGCCTCATGTTCAAACAAAAAATTTAAACTGTACCTTCCAAGTTTTTTCTTCACATCTTTTCTTCTGTTAAGTTAGCACCATGAATTAATAATACATTTCTTGCTATTATCATAATCCTCATTTCTTCATCATCCATCTTCTTCTTCTATTATTATTATCACAATTATTATTATTATTATTATTATTCCAGGCTGAGTTAAACCAGGCAGGATATATTTTCCAGAACATTCCGACATCTGTCGAAATATTTACATAGGTTTGATAGCAAGATCAAACTCGGGAACGTTTTATTGCTAGATTGTTATCTCATTAATGTAATTTCGGGAATTAAAACAGTACTTGCATTATTGTCTATTGTTACTGTTGGAGATTTGTATCTCAGTCTAGGCGGAAAGAAGAGAACAAATAAATATTAACGTATATTAAGAGTAAAACAAACAAATACAATACAAAGATCTGTTTGTATGAAACATATATATTCTTTAATATAATGAAGTTAGAGTATACATGTAATATAATTAAACTGTTGCTTTCGTTAGGCTCGAATTTGTAATTTGGTAGGATGAATTATCAACTTTGTAATAACAAACAGAAAACACAAATATCATAGCAATTTAATAGTCAATGGCGACGTTAATCAGTTATTGGATCTGGTAGTAAAGGCGAATGTATCTAACGTCATTGAGGCAGTTGAGAATTCAGATTTTAATGATTTAGGAAACCATGCTGTAAAAAGTTTGATTTTGATTTTCTACAGAATATATAGATAATATATAAAATATATATTTTCTTTTTTTATAAAATATCAGCGAAAAACCGATTTAAAGAGACTTCTTCCACTTCTCTCGTATCTAACACACACACACACACACACACACTGTCCG
Organism: Margaritifera margaritifera; assembly: GCA_029931535.1. NCBI lineage: Eukaryota > Metazoa > Mollusca > Bivalvia > Unionida > Margaritiferidae > Margaritifera > Margaritifera margaritifera. The sequence goes on along the minus strand of JAQPZY010001312.1, from coordinate 1,837,656 downwards.
CTGAGTGAGGTAATTGTGCAGTCATTCCAAACTATGTTTACAATTGTTCCTTTCCTTCTTTTATGAATTTCTGTTTTCTTTGCATATCGATTAAATGCAGAAAGGATACCTTGTTGATATTCAAACAGACAAAGTTTATTAAAATAAATATTGTACCTCATGTGCCCAGAACATTGACAGGGCAGTCATTTGTACAAATCAAAGTACGTCTTCGGGTAGTACATCGAAAAGAGTTCAGAATTTGTCAAACAATATCACAAACAAACATGACGTATTGTAATCATTCAATGTTATACCGTTTGTCTAAGGCATCATATGCCTGACTTACCACTGATACTGATCTTCAGATCAGTTATTTATTCCCTCCACTCTCACTCTTTCTATCTCTCTGTCTGTCTGTCTCTCTCTGTTGGTCTGCCTTTCAGTCAGTACTACCAGGACGGATCTTGTAGTTTTTTTCGTAAAGGCTGAATGTCAAGGTTATCATCCAGCTCCATGTATTTTACTCTCTCTCTCTCTCTCTCTCTCTGCAGATTTCCATTGAGAGAGAGAGAGAGAGAGAGAGAGAGAGAGAACAGGATGTGATTTGTTTTATTCATTTGTAAAATGTATATTAATACTATAAATATAGATATTATTCTCTCTCTTTTATCATGTATCTATTATGAATACATGTAAACGTATTACTGCATTAAATATTAAAGTAGCGATTGTCTGCTGTTGCAGCATTAATTATAGACTTAATTATCCGCATTGAAGAATTACAATTTGATATACCCACAGTATTGGTTCTTTATTTTGCCTTATTCGACACTCAAATGCATGTTTTTAGTGTATTTAGTATCTATCTTTCTATCCTAGCTCGGTGTCTGTTTATATATGTTTATATATATATATATATATATATATATATATATATATATATATATATATATATATACAGACACACAGAGTGAAATCTTGTTGCTACGACATTCCTTTTAACGGAATATTCACTAAAAGACGAAATATCGGCCAGAACGGAAGTACATATTATTCAATTTCACCGTTACAACGAGAATGACAACGGAATATTCGGAATATTTTACAACGATAATGAAGTTCAATTGTTTAAACAAATGGAGAAATAAATTGATTGAGAATGATCTGTAACATTTTTAGAAATGGAGACGGAATGACAAAATATTAGAAAAAGCATGTTTTAGTGCATTAAGACAGTTTATGTACAACATGACAGGTTGCCTAGCTATACCTGTTGCAAAAAATTGAAACAAAGGGACAGACGGAAGGGAAAAGTAATTACTATAGCGCTCCTGCGTCCCGAAAGTTTGAGCAACGTACACTTGAAAAAGCCATTAGAATGGTTAGAAAAGAATATAAGCAAAACTCGTTGCTGACAGAAATAATTTTCAAGGACCATTCTTCATGGGGGGGGGGGAATACACACACACACACAGACACACACACACGCGCGCGCACAAATAATCAACAACAAATAAACACACATAATTTGCCCTATATTCTCAGTGATATCGAGAGATAGAAGACGGTGACTGCACATTCGAGAATGTCATCTCTGGACAGACGAGAATAAACTCTGTTATCGAAGAAAACGATTCAAACTGTATCCAGTCTATAAAAAGTATCAAAGGAAATTATGTCAAAAGTAGTAAAACGAGCGAATAAACGCTGCTACTTATGTGTTTATTTTTGACACTTGCATTTTTATTCCAGATACTTTCTTCTAGTATTACAACTACTTTATAATAAGGCTTTGAGCTCTTAAAAATATAAAAAATTTCCCAAACAATAACTATCTGACTACTGTGAATGAATGTATCTAAATCATTGTGAACAATCGCGCAAGAAAATTCCTGACAAATGTGATAAATCTCATGATTTAGTTGATGCATGAAAATTTTCAATAATTAAATAATGAACTTTACATTTAAGAAATTAACAAGCAGTGCCCCTTACTCTTGGCCTGTAACTCAGTTTAACGAGCCAGTTGATCGAGCTATTAGACAAATATATAAACCTATACAAATATTATATTGAAGACAACTATTTCGCACAGAAGTCTTTCAACATGTTTGATGACTGCACTTTAAGAGCAGTCAGACGCATACTATTAAACTGACATTTAACAGATCAAGGTCTACCGAGTTAGTAAAATGTGCATGCATGAGAAATAGAGGGAAGTGAGTATTATACCATTTTAATAAAGTTAAAAATATTAATTTAAAATCTTGCGACCGTATAAGATACTTCTGAATCATTCATCAATTTTTGATCTAGTTTGCTTCCTTGTTTTTTTTTTAAATTTTCAAACAAAATACACCATCAGTGTTCCGAGATCATAGTAATAAGGTTAAGGTTAATCACGACTAGAACACATGGTGATGTACAACGATTCGCTTTGTGATCTGCTGTTCATCCAAACACAAAAATTGTCATCACAACAACAAATTCTGAGACGAACAGCTCATCTGTCCAATTAAAAAATACAAATGAATTTTCCCTCATTTACATTAATTCATGTCTTACAAAGGAACAGGTCTTGGTTGACAAGAATCTGCTGAATCCATTGAATGTATACATTATTCTGGTTGTCTTTAAGCATCACGCTTGTCGGAACTAAAAATGGAAACACTTACAGAAGTAACACAATCTTTCTAAAACAGAAAATATTTACATAATTAGCTGGTAATATACTGTAAGGATCCACGAATATAATTGGTCAAGACTAAGGACCAGTGGGGGTGGGGTGGGTGGGACTGAAATGTTTAGAAGAATTGATCCTGCAAATTCGTATGCTGATGCTTTGCATGATGCTTGATGCTTGACTCCAAGTTAAAGAATGAGCAAGTTGCATGACTCATTCGCATTACACTAAAAAGACCAAAGGTATCATAATTTAAATGCGTGTTGCATCTAGCCATTGTAAATTGGGTTGTTTCCGCAACAGTTTCATAATTCTTTAGTAAAGACAATTCAATCAGGTACATTTAACTGCGATTAAATGATGCATTTAAAGGAGTCTCACAACATTAGTATATGTGTAAACACTTGTAGAAAGACAAGGTTTAATCTAGGTTTGATTAAACCGGTATATATGCACTACTTTCACATGTCGCCATCATCTGTTTAGTTTTGATCTACTGCAAGACTTATTTACTGTAATATTATACAACTCATGATGATACATATGATGGTGCCAGCGATCGCCAAAATCTCCAATGTCGATAAAAAATATATTGAATTATTATCGTAACCAACAGTATTAATCATTTCAGGACCTTATTACCTGTTAAATCATTCCTTCAACAGCATAATCTAATTTGCAGTTACTAGCTGTAACTTTTCTCTCCGATAGTGACTTTTTCATCAAAAATTGACTTGCTATTGGCGATGTGTAAACTGTCTCGTATTAGACTGATTTAGTCGTGCAATACCCGCTTCCTCATGACACTAGCCTCACCGAATTCAATAGTTGTTAGCCGCTATCAACACGCACCTTATTTTTTGCCTTCGATGCAGTTTGCTGACAACTGCATCATTTTTCTATTGCTCATGAGATCGCAGATCACTAGCATCATCCATCTTAGTGAACGTTCGGAATCCCCATACCTTTTCTCCAAGATATACTGTGCCTTGAGGCTGTTTCTCTGCTACGCACTCCGCTACACGACTAACTTCATCGGGAGATACAGATTTTACTAGTTACTGGACTATGATATTGGCTTGTCAGTTTGGGTCGGGAACCAGAGACGTGATAAAGTACAACGTATACTCTTTCCTATAAAATGAGTTCCGATGCTGGACAACACTTACGAGATTTCCTATAATTATTGGAGACCGTGCGGATAACGATTCCGTTGAATGTGGTTTTTCTTTGTTGTGATTTTTAAAATAAAATCTTTTAATTTACTTTATGTGTACATTTGATTCACAGTGCTCACCCAAGGGAATAAATTTGACTTCTCTACCATATGAGTATTTACTGGTTTTATCATCTACTATTTCTTTCGAAACATATAATTCGACAAAAATAGCCAAAGTGACGAGTAAAGTCACATACATTGTATCGTTTAAAAGAGTAGTGTTTTTTACTCGTCACAGAAGTCACACTTTCCCATTCATTATTGGATGTATTTTGAATATAATAATAATAATAATAATAATAATCATCATCATCATCATAGTAGTAGTAGTAGTAGCAGTAGTTGTTGTGGTAGTGGTAGTTATTGGTTGTAAAAAAATAACTATATCTCGTTTGTAAACTTATGCAGTAAAAAAAATGTTATACAGAAATCTCTTTAGTGAAAAAGTAGAAATAGTGGAAAAAGTGATCAAGTATTCTTTTTTTTTTTTTTAAAAGTCATAAAATGTTGTAGGGGAAACATGTGATTCAGAAATCATTGACATAATAGTGGAAATGGTGGAAAATGTTATCCAGTGGTACAAGTCTGTGTTATTGTGTCAAATGTATTAGTGGACAAATGTTAGATAGAACCCATCACTCTCTGACGAGTATAGAGGTCTCTGTCTGACTACATTTTTAACATCATGAACATGTATGATTCCAGTAATATTGGCAGTATAACATTTGTTTTTCCCTTGTCTACTGGCAAATTTAAAAGGAAAGAATAATCTAATAACAAACAAATAAGAAAAATAGTTGGCATTGTTTATACATATCATACATGTTTTCCATAACTGTCCAATGTTAGTTTGTAAAACATTTTTCCTCATTTAAAACTCTAATTCAGCAGATGACATAGCTTCGATAAAATATTGAAGGGTTAAAAATATATCAAAATAAATTGTCATAAAATGCTTCAATAATTTGTTCTGCATTCCAACCGAAATTATAATGTTTCTAGAGTATTTGTTATTTGGAACGATCAGATAGAGGCTTATCTCCCTCTCACCTATTACACCTGTCAGTTCTCTCGTAACGCGCACTATTTGGAATCAAAGAGGAGCGTCGTGCTCCTTGAAAATCAGTAAATATCGGTACATTAACAATGGAGTTGTGTGTCATTATCCTCGTAAGCATTTATTTTATTTATTTGTTCTAAACGTGAATATTTGCATTCCAACTAATAACTCAAAACAAAAATGTAGTCATGAAGATGAGTTCTTATACTGGAAATAAAAATCTAGATATTGATCTAAGGCATTTTGTATTTCAACATAGATTGTAATATTGAATGCGGTGTTTCTGAAATTCCAATATATGGCATCAGATGGTAAAATGCAGAGAACGATGGTAATAAGTATTTTAAGCGTTTGCACACAAAATATTCATTCAACAGTCTTCTGTTATATATTGAGGCTTTATCATTACATGCTTTTAAGTATCTGGACCTTGCTTGCTTTATTTATTAATGAGAATATATATATATATATATATATATATATATATATATATATATATATATATATATATATATATATATATATATATATACTCTTAAAGAAGCCGAATTAGCTCACCAAGGATCATGCACTATACTACATCTTGTGTAAGAAATGTTCTCGCAGACAAAAAAAAGTGCAAAGATTAAATTTTTTTCAGTCTCGGCGCTTTCAGAATCTACCAATCCGTTTGGCTAAGGACAACATCAGGAATATGCAACATGCACACACATAAAATACAAACATATTCGGCATATTTGAGTGCCGCATTTAAATCATTACATTTATATGTACATGTGGAAGAAGCACAAGAACGTGTTATGTATATATAATCTATAATGAGTGCCGAAACGTTTGGTCTATGACTGTACTTTAAAATACGGTCAAATAGTAAGTCGCACTTTAAGTTTGATTAAGATATTAACAAGGTATTTACTGACCTTTTAGTTCAAGGTCAGAGTTGTTGACAATTATTCACAACTATATACAACCAAGGTTGGGTTTTTCCACTAAATCGACGCATGTTCTTTTGCATTGTGGGTTATTAGAATATGTGTATAAATACAGATTTTATACGCATTTATTCATTATTTTTTTAAATCTTGTGTTAAAAACATTCTTTTGTTTCGAATCACCAGACTGTTTGGTATCATTTTATGATTAGAGTTTTAGTTGTGCTGTAATGCTGTAATGTTGTAGTGCTATAGACATAATTCGAAAGGAATTATTTCTTTGAATATTCACTGGAGTTACCATAAAGTGCTCATTAACCTTTGGATTTAAAGATATGACTTTTGTGGACATTCCCAAAGATAATCTGGATTACATTATTGGGGTACATCATGACATTCAAGACTGTTGTTGTGGTACATCAGGACATTCAAGACTATCGTTGTAGTACATCGGGACATTAAAGACTATTGATTCGGAACATTCATTCGATCGGAACATTCATTCATTCGGAACAGTCTATAATTTTCTGACTTGTGTTTAGGACATTTAAGATTATTTGGAATTTAGTTCACAAATTGTAAGTGTCTTTTAAATTTTCATTTTAATTACAGAGAAATACATTATTTGTTGATTTTACACACGTTGTTGGTTTCACTTTCTTTCTGTTACATTATTTTAAGACCTAGAGTGGTAACAAATAAAACCGATGACTAAATGGAGAAATTGGGAGGGGAGCTACAGTGGTCACTGAGAGATATTTTATCCCCTGTTGAACCTTTGTTTCGTCCACCACGAGTAAAGTGCTGTCGATCATGCTATGGTAAGTACATGGGAGTCATTCGCAGTGAACTCCTCCTAGGTACTGGCCTTTTCTCAACATCATAAACAAATCTCCTATCTGAACAGATAAGTTATTTTCTTGATTTGCTGTCAAAGCATTCAAATCCCGCTTCCGATATGGCACTTTGGATAAAGGTGGGAACATCCTCTTTATGGGATGTTGGGTCAACAAGCAGCATTCGCGGTGAACTGTAAATAAAGTTTATATTCCATTCATGTGGTCGCAACTCCTTCCAAAAAATCAGCGAGGGTTCTTTTTAATCTATTTACTGTACACTCTTAGTTACGTCGGGGTGGACACATAGTTCATTTGGTTCGTAACCATGTCACTATCCTCAATCTTCTTCTCTCACTTCTTGGTGACAATACATCAAGTTTAATATGCTCTTCATCCAACCGGAGCAACCTTAGAGATTTATCGGCGCTCTTGTTGTTCTGGATTTCTTTTGAATAAACGGCCGGAAACCTTAAATGCAAAGTAAGGTTCTGTTCTAAGGTTCGTGAATTATGGGCTCTAGCCCATTTGTAGTCTATGGACGTGGACCAAGTCCACGGCAGTGTATGCTCTCTCGAACACATTCTCATCTTTTGCATTTCTTGGGCATTTTAATAACTTCAGGGCTATTTTATTAGCACACTGAATAGCAATCTCAAACTTGGTGACTTCGTTTGGGGGCGACGTAACCTGAAGCAAGGTGCACGGTTGTCTGAACAGAACGTATTCAGATTGGTAAACCTGGCCCTCGAACATCATCCGTGTTAGGTGAAATTGGTAGCCGGGTGCGGAGTGCTTCTTCTATATCTTGCTTCATGCAGGGGATAATCGCTTACCCCAAGGGTTCTGTCCTTCTTTAAGGTAACTCTGATCTTTTGTTTTAGTGCGCGTTTAAACTGCCCAATTTGTACATTTCACTCAAGATCGTAGGGGTTTGTGCTATATACAGCTGACAGTATGCTGCTGCTAAAGAGATCACTCTAGAATTGCTGCCCTGATCAGTATGCAGCTCAAGAGATACTCCAAATGTTGCTATGAACCCTTCACCAGCCATTTGTAGTACAAGATGCCATTGACAATTACGTGCTTGTCAAAAGTTATCAATACGTTCTGACTGTCGGCCCAGTTTTGGTCGTACTTCAGTTTGGGAAAGTGCATACTCACTTTCCACCCCTCTCAACAAGCCTTTGAGGTCCCTATATGATTTCAGAGCATTTGCAGTCTCTTCCCGTGGGTACAGATCTAAACAGTTGTGTTCGGCCTGGTCTGCTCCAATGTGTTGTGACTCACTTATTTGAAACCAAAGTGTCATTATTGACACATCATAATCAACGTCTGGATTGAACTTGGACCAAGACTCCTACAGTTATTTGCTGTGACTGCATCAGTACGGTTTTATATCTGAGCCAACCTTATATCTGTCATATTCATAACCAGAGGATCCTGTTCTAGCAAGAGCATCTGGTGTTGAATGACAAAGGAGTTGTTGGCTCCGATCTTCTAGTCGTCATGCTACTTGGCCCTGCGGTTGTTTGAATCCGAAGGTACAGGTAAGTCTTCAGTACACCAGTACTTCCAAGCACGTAGTGTTTAAAGTATTTTATGAAAAACACAAGAGCAAGGAGCTTCCTTCTGGTCACACGGTATCGTCTCTGAGCTGGTCCAAGGCACTTGCTCGTTAAACAACAACCTATGCTGTTTCCCCATGTTCCTGACACAAGACACCTCCAACACTGACGTTAGATGCGTCAGTACCCAGGAGGGAGGTCCTTTTATCATGCGTATATACCAATTCTAGCGGCCTCAAAAACTCCTTAAATGTCTTGAAGTACTGGCTAAGTTTCTTTATCTTTTAGAAAACAGCATATTTCATTTTGGTCAAGTCATGAATAGGTAATGCAAAATTCGGCAAACATTTGTACTAACATAAGGTAGTAGTTCGTTGGGCGAAGGAAATTATGGACGTCCTTCTTCGTTGTGGGTTCGCGCTAGTTGAGAACGGCATGGATCAATTCAGGATAGGTTTCAATTTTCCTTTCACGTTGGGAGTTCCAATTTCATGCCGTTTTCGAGAAGTCGTTTTAGTACTTGTGCCAGGCACCAGTCAAGTTCCTAATGAGGACCTAATGACGATTAACAGCTAATTTTAGACCGACAGTCATCGCTCACTATTACAATTCAACACTCATTCTTTTACAAACCAAGTAGAGGAAGGGAAGTCCTTTGGAGAGAATGCTGCCTAGTGGCCACATGGATATGTCTGAGATTTAGACATAAAGCATTACCTGTACCTCAGATTATGTTTCGGTTTCAATAAATTTACATATATCGTACTGATGTTAGAAGTAGCTATAATCAAGGGAACCAACTCATAATAACATTTAAATTTATCTAACTAAAAGTAATGCTAAAATTACAAGACTGTCACGGAATTTAGGGGAGGCTAGTAAAACCCGGAACTTTAGATTAAAATGGCCGAGACTGAAGGAATACTAAAATTCCGAAACTGTCAAAGACTTCAGCGGAGAATAAAAAAAGAATTAAAAAAATGTAAAATTTGTTTTTATGGCTTACACTAAAAGAAATAGTAAAAGTCCGAAACTGTCACAAACAAAGCGGAGACACAAACAAATCTGGAAAGATGTAAACATTTCGGTTTACACTAAAGGTAGTACTAGAAGTCCGACACTTTCACGGAATTTAGCTGAGACTGAGAACAATATCCGGAAAAATGTAACAATTATGGCTTGGACTAAAAGCAATACTAAATTCTGAAACACTCACGAACTTCAGTGCCGACTGAAACAAATGAAGAAAATGAAAAAAGCTTGGCCTAGACTAAAAGTTGTTGTAAAACTCCGAAACTGTCATGGAAATTTGCAGAGTAGAAAAACCTGAAACATTAGGCTAAGGTAGCCGAGACCAAAAGTAAAATAAAAAATCCGAAACTCATACGGAATTTGCGGAGTGTGAAAAGATCGGGAAAAAAATGTTAAAATATGGCTGAGACGAAAAGTAATTCTAAAATTCTACACTAATACGTAATTTAACGAAGGTTAAAAAGAAATCCCCCCAGACAGTAATCATGATAACAAGAATTTTTACAGATTGTAAGAAAATGTAAAAGTGAAAAAAGCACAATTTAAGAAGTCAAACTTGAACAAATTAAAAAAATAAAATCGAAACATGTCTGACAAAATTTGCAAATTTCAAAATTTTAACAATTCTAAAAATAAAATAAAATTTTTAATATTTATTTTTTTACATATTGTGAAAGATATGTACAAAAAGGTAACAAATTTAAATGTTTTGAGTACAATTTTGGACAAAATAAACTGTTTTGAAAAATAGAAATTAAAAATATTACAAAATTATCTTGCGGTTGTTAATATTGAGCAGTGTATCTGTTTCTAGAAACATCTGATTGGACTTCACAAAGTCTATGCAGCTTTTATAACGATGAGGACTAACACCTAATGGCCATGCATCACCCACCTTGACTATCCAACACCTACACATATAACAAAATGGACGAGGGAAAGGGAAGTTATATGAAGGTCACTGATAAACATAGTTACAATCCAACACCTTCAACTTTAAATAGAAACAAAACAGATGATGAAAAGGCTAATAGTGGAAGGTTACTCACATATTTATGGACAAACATGCACAGACCCTTGCTATCCATCACCCGCACACATGCAAACAAATTCATTTGAAAGGGTACAAGGTGTATATAGTTAATATCACACATAATTACAATTAAAAACAGGTTCTGTACTCTCCAACACCACACTCATACAAACACATGTGAACGGGAATACAGCTGATATAGTTAAGCTGATATATATCGCTCACAATTACAATTCAACACATTTTATTCACTATCCAAGACCCATACACTTACACGTAAACTCATGTAAAAGGGTATTATGATATTTAATGGGCAGGATCACTACACTAACACTAGTCCATACAAGTAAATATATATTTGTATTATTCAACACTCACCCTTACAAACAAACCAGATGAGCGTAGTGAATGGGTGCCTGAAATTTTTAGTAGCACATATTTTGACATACATCAAATCCTAGATGACTGTCACAGGATGAAGCCGGGTTGGGACTGGATTAGTGAAGACACCGAAAGCAACTGCGTTAATAAGATGTTTATTTATAAACGCAAATTAAAGATGAACAAATCTGACACCATTATAACAAAAAGATAAAGGAAAATTATAAAGTTCCTAACATGGAACTAGCAACAACAAGTAACTCAACGAGAAAAATCAAAGATGAATTTAACGAATGGAATTTTAAACAAACATGAATAACATCCTATCACCAGTCAACAAATAAAAGTATATGATCTACACCCTAATATAAACAAGGTCTTATTAAGCACCAAGGGTGACCAAAGCATGTGATTTATGCACTTATCAATATAATACTCATTTATTCATCAATCTATTAACTCATCAATTTATCAATTCATCAAGCGATATTGGAATATGTATGAATTTATGAATCTATCGTTCATATAACGATATTGAAATGGGAATGCATGAAATTATGAATCTATCACACATATAGCGATATTGAAATGTGAATACATGTAATATTGCTCAGATAACAATAGTGAAAATAACAATAAAATGGAACACGTAATATATATAACTATCGTGGCGCCCATTTGACGTACAAGAGGTATCTCCGTTTCCACCCGCTCTAGTCAATGGTCAAGGAGCCACCACGCATGGTCCATCCCTCCCAGTCTGTTGAAGGATCCCTCAAGAGCCTTCACATTAACACAGACCCGATGGTCGCGAAGCCTTGGTCCCTCGCATCGAGAACACCAGTACACTCTTCCGAACCAACGTCACCAGACACAGCGTATACGTCAAAAGAAACCACACAGAGTTCTGCGACTCCACGTCACCAAACCATACACAAAGACAGCTAAAAGTATAACAACTAAACCGTGTAGTACATATGACACGGTTAGTACTTTTGCATTGATATATGTTGCGCATGCGCGCACATGAATTACATCTCGTTACACATTACATTAATCATTCAATGCATGCTGCGTATAATTAAATAAAATCCGTCTGTTCAGTTACAACAAATAGCTAACTTGAACCAGCCTATAGTATTTCTAATATCATGGCGTTGTATAACTTAGGTATTGACTCTCTGTAGAATTTAGAATAAATTCTAAAACATCTAATATATGAAACAATTCTGTCATATAAAACGAATAGTGAGAAAGAATACAATCTTAAATTTTACATACCTCTAAAGCTGATGATTTGCTCCCGTAAAGAGGTAAGCTTTCTGACAAGACTCGTCGTTGTGTAATTTGTTTATAGAGAATTTGCTCTATATGTACCCTAGCTGTGACAGATATGCGCAGCTAGGTACTTAGGTTTTCACTGCAGGCAATTTGCACATGCAGCATGCTGTGAATCGCGCTCAGTATTTAAAAATAACTAGAGCCGAAAAAATAGACCACCCTCGGGTAACGCTGTAAGCGGCAACGAAACCCGAGTACATTTTTGATCACATATACATATTGATATAAATCATACACAATTCCGTGACAATGACCTTAAAGAGACCAGATCATCGTACAAAACATCTTTGGCAAAATCCTTTAGAACAAAACCCAAAAATCCAAAGAGTCATTATCATCATCTGCAGCAATTACAACCAGGACGACTACAATGTTAACGGCGATGAACTAGAACAATGAAACGGTTTAAGACAGTTACAGATGATGATGGAACATTAGAGAAGAATGATGGAAGATCTGTGATATTGTTTGGACATTTTAAAAAGCAACGGGCCTTTTCAGGGCTACTAAAATATTTCTCAGAAAAAAGATACTACCAATTATTGAAAAATATTTTTAAAAGTCCAAACATGTATGTGAGTGTATCTATATTTTATTAATAATAATAATATTTCTATCAAAAAAGAGGTACTACGGTACTACCCAATTATTGTCAAATAAAAAAACATCTCCTACTATTACTACTGGTACTTTAACCACTATTACTACTCTTACTACTACTAATAATATTAATAATAATAAGATGAATGATAAGAATAATAAACAAATGAAGACTACTTTGATGTTCACTTACGTTTTGTATATTCTCGTAAATAAGAATTACAATGAAAGTTCAAACATGCCATAATTGTTCAATTTTTGTGAGTTTGCTGCTTTGAATTTCGTAGAGAAAATGAGTTCTTATGCCTCTTTTATTCTTTAAAAATCTCTTTTTTCTTCTCTCTTCTGTCTTCATTTTCCTTTTGTGCGGAGGGCACTCTGAAGTCTAATGCCCTTGCTCGTTGCACGCAAACATTCGTCTTGGCGTGTGTCTTGTGACCTCTATTTTTCTTTCTTAGAATAAGGGGTTCTTTGCCTTTGTGGACATTCTGGGGCAAAATGTCTTTTTTCAAGAATTACGTAACAGGTATCTTCACTTTTTTTCTCGGGAGAAACTGCGGATTAATAAAGGGCCCAAAATGCTATTTTTCTTTCTGGATAAACACATTTTTCCAACTTTGAGTAACGGTTGTTTGGAGCTCACAGCTCATTTTGGATGAATTCTCTTCCTTGCGTTAGGGCAGCATTTGTAAAAGCATGCAATAAGTTGCAAGACGGGTGCCAAAAGACCGATTTGAGCATACTCCTCAAACTGTGTCCTCGTTGTCAAACGTCTCCTCGGTAGACGGTATACAAGAGTTACAAGTCAGTCGAGAATCTTTTTCGAAAGTGTAGTTTCACTGAGGCTTTTCCTTTGGAAAACATAATGTTTTGTCCTAGATCTCCTTTTTTTACCAATATTCACCCTATACATTCGGACCAACAGTTGGCCACTAAAGAAACATAAAAAAATATTTCGCTGTTGAATTTTGTGTTCTGATAAGATTCAAAACAAAACGTAGCCCAACGGGTAACGTACGAGAAACATGACGCATCCACTAACGTGGGGCAAAATTAAACAAGAGATGTAGACAACAAAATCAAGATAATCGTACGACTAACAGAATAAAAGTGTGATACAGGACTTAGTTTGTCAAAAACTGACCACAAAGCGTAGGAAATATATGTAAGAGGAAAACCGGCCTCCGCCTGGTACATTCAGATATATACTGTCTACTGGGGCAGAATCTTAAGATACTGAGGTGAGCAACCTGAATAAAAATTTATTGCAAATGTTAAACACGCACACAGACACATACACACAAATATATATATATATATATATATATATATATATATATATATATATATATATATATATATATATATGTAAACCTCCTTGGTGTTTACAGAAATGTTTACCGAATTCCGCATTACTTATTCCTGACTTTTACTGAAGGCTCCTTTAACACACATTGAAACTCGAAATAAGCTGGTACGTAAAAATAAGCAAATTTTAAACAGAATTCACATAAAATGATTTGGAGATTGATTTAATATAAATTTCAATGGGAATAGATTTTACTTTGGAAACAATCAATATTTGTATAAAATTTTAAATGACATTGAACCATAACTGAAAATGGTCATTAATAGGAATTTCTATGATACCACACAGATATGCAAATACAAAAACAACGAATACTTCTTTGATATAAATGGCAAGTAGAAGCGGATGGTTAATACGACAGGACAAGGTCATTAATTATGTTCGTTCTCTTAATTGATGCATATGACTAGGCCATGATTCAAATACATGCCGGTGTCTAATATATGGACAATTTGTGAATATGTTAAATAGGTTAAATCTGGTTGCATATTAGAATTGCATTTGGAGACCATATCATGGACTACCCTCTAGCACCTGAAAAAAGCTTGTACATGAGAAAGATGATTTATTTCCCTTGACTGATGATTACAAGGGTACAAAGCCAAATCTATGGTGTACATTAAAAAACAAAACAAGTATGTGATACATTACAGAAACGTTAAGCTAGTTAGGTTTAAAACTAAAAATAAATACGCAAAGGGTTGTCTTGCTTGAAAACTAAAAATAAATACGCACAGGGTTGTCTTGCTTGAAAACTAAAAATAAATACGTACAGGGTTGTCTTGCTTGACGGGCAACTTTGGCTCAAATCCTACGTAGAACTGAATACAAATTTGAGATACAAAGAAATAAATCAATTCGGGAAAGCTTTGGTTTTTAAATTAATGAACAAATCAGTATATGGGAAACTGATGGAAAAATTGAGAAAAAGAACGACAGTTAAAATATGTGCAGATGAAACTATATTTCACAAGGGTCAAATGACGACAGTGGAACAATTATTGACGATGATTTAGTGTTAGTCTGTCTTACAAGCAAGAAAATTAAATTAGGCCAAGCGATATATGGTGGTTTTACTGTGATAGAGCTATCCAAATCATTGATGAATTAATTTTACAATAACAAGTTAAAAAGCAAATACAGTGATAGAATGAGACCGCTCAAGACCTATACATATTAATTGTGCATGTATGTTGAAAAAAACAAAACAACTTGTACATGGACATGAAGTATGACATCAAATTATCTGACAATAGTGACTATCCAAAGGAGAACGTGTTTAATATACTACAGATGAAAAATAAAGTTCTGGGACTTTAGTAAGATGAGCTAAATGGTATACTAATCTGATAATTTTGTGGGTTAAGGTCAAAACTATATATGTTTAGGACGGACCAAGATGAAAAGAAAGTTTGTAAAGAAAAAAGAAATATGTGATCAAAAAGAATCTAAATTCGAGCTGCACCGAAATTGTCTTTTTGATCATAAAACCAATTACCAGAAATATAACTGTACTCGATAACTATATATATATATATATATATATATATATATATATATATATATATATATATATATATATATATATATATATATATATAGATATTACTGTAACTAGTACAAATAGACCGTAATGGTAAAACATTATTATAACACAAAACACAAATATTTTTCACCAAAACAGGAAATTCCTAGACGAACTACTTATATGTCCAATTAAAAAATAAATGTGAATTTTCCCCTCACTTACATTAGTTCATGTCTTGTTGACTAGAATCTGCTGAATCCATTGAACGTGTACATTATTCTGGTTATCTTGAAGCATGATGATTGCTGAAACTGAAAATGGAAATACTTACAGCAATAATCATAATCTTTTATAAAACATAGGATATTTACAGAATTAGCTAGTAATATACCATAAGTACCCACCAATATAATTAGTCAAGACTAAGGGCCGGTGGGAGGGGCAGAAATTGTTGGAAACATTGATCCTGCAAATTCGTATGCTGTTGCCCTGCTTGATGCTTGATTACAAGTTAAAGAGGTCGCAAATGGCACGACGCATTCACATTACGCTAAAAAAGTTCAAAGGTAACATAATTTTAAATGCGTCATGCATCTGGCCATTGTAAATTGGGTTGTTTTCCTAACTCCACAACAACTTCATAATTCTTTAGTAAATGCAATTAAATCAGATACATTTAACTGCAATTAATTGATGCATTTGAAGGACTCTCATAACATGATTATATGTGGTGTTAACATTTGTACAAATACAAAGTTTGCACTTGGCTTGATTGAAACGGTACATAGGCACTACTTCCACATGTCGTCATCATCTGTTTAGTTTTGACCTTAAAGCAGAAAGTAGGCTTTTAGAGATGACAATGTAATTGCCATAAATCTTGATGACAAATCAGACAAATGCTTAGTGTATTGATACTTTTTAGGTCACTAATGTTGTATTTTTTATAAATGATTGTGACAACGTAGAAGATGCAAAGAAGAAGGCAAACTAATCAAAAGAAGTTAGTATTCAGTGGGAGGCATTACTGGTATGTGCGAGAATACTAGGTTTTTACTTATATTTTATATTTTTACTCTGAAGATATGAAGTCCACATAAAATGTGCATGAGGAAAACAATTTTGTACTAGTGATTATGAGGAAAGAGATATTTGAAAACGTGAAACAAAACTAAAACAAATACAATTGTAATGAGGCTGGAATATACAAGGGTAACCATATTGAAGTGTGTTTTGTTTTCCATATCATCGTATGCAGACAAAGCAACCTTATTTACCGTAATATTATACAACTCGTAATGATACCTATGATGGTGCTAGCGATCGTCAAAATCACCAATATCAACACAAAATATTAAATTATTATCGTAACCAGCAATAATTATCATTTTAGGACCATGTTACCTGTTAAAACATTCAACAGAATAAGCTAATTTGAAGTTACCAGTTGACAGATATTTTTGAAACTATTCATGACGTGTTGATCGCTTCTGTAAACTTTCTCGCCCGATATTAACATTTTCATCATACATTTACTTGCTATACTTGTTTTATTGGCGATGTGTGAACTATCTCGTACAAGAGTGATATAATACTCGCTTCTTCATGACACTAGCCTCTCCGTATTCAATAGCTATTTGCCGCTACATACACGCACCTTATTGTTTGCCTTCGATGCAGTTTGCTGACAACTGCCTCATTTTTCCGTTGCTCATGAGACCGCAGATAACTAGCATCATCCATCTTAGTGAAAGTACGGAATCCCCATATTTTACCCCATGCAATACCGTGTCGTTAGACTGGTTTCATGCTTCGATTCCTCACTGCTACGCACTCCGCAACACAACTAACTTCATCGGGAGACATAGATTTTACTAGTTATTGGCCCATGATATTGGCTTGCCAATTTAGGTCGGGAACCAGCTGTTCTTTCCTATGCAATGAGTTCCGATGCTGGACAACACTTACGAAATTTCATATATTTATTGGAGACCGTGTGGGTTAACATCCATGATCGCTTGTACTAAAACAAGCCTAGCCTATTGGTCCAATAACGGTTCTGTTTTTTTTTTTTT
This sequence comes from Margaritifera margaritifera, assembly GCA_029931535.1. Classification (NCBI taxonomy): domain Eukaryota; kingdom Metazoa; phylum Mollusca; class Bivalvia; order Unionida; family Margaritiferidae; genus Margaritifera; species Margaritifera margaritifera. The sequence goes on along the minus strand of JAQPZY010001312.1, from coordinate 1,820,017 downwards.
TTTTTTTTTTGCTGTTGTCTTTTTTTGTAATCTTCTTTGTGTGTACACTTGAATTGCTGTGCACCCGAAAGGGAATACATTTGACTTCTTGACATATGAGTATTTACTGGTTTCATTGCCTACTATTTCTTTCGAAACATATAATTCGACAAAAAATAACCAAAGTAACGAGCAAAGGCACATACATTCTATCGTTTAAAACATAAATGCTTTTTTCAATATCGTCTAATGACTTTTCATCTTGTTAGACGTCACATTTTCCCATTCATCATTAAGGTTTATTTCAAATTACTAATAATAACCGTCATCATCATCATCATCATCATCATCATCATCATCATCATCATCATCATCACAATAATAATAATAATAATATCAATAATAATAGTAGTAGTAATAATAGCAGCAGTAGTAGTAGTAGTAGTTTTAGTAGTAGTAGTAGTAGTGGCGGTGGTGGTAGTACTTGGTAGTAAAAAAAATAACTGAGTGTTTTATGTTTTACGACATGGACATGTATGATGGCAGTATTATTGGAAGTATAACATTTTTTCTTCTCTTATCTACTGGAAAACGTAAAAGAAAATAATAATCTAACAACACAAAATAAGAAAAATAGTTGGCATTGTTTATACATATCATACATGTTTTCCATAACTGTCCAATGTTTGTTCATAAAACATCTTTCCTCGTTTAAAATTCTAATTCAGCAGATGACATAGCTTCGATAAAATATTGAAGAGTCAAAAATATATCAAAATAAATTGTCTTAAAAATGCTTCAATAATTTGTTCTGCATTCCAACCGAAATTATAATGTGTCTAGAGTATTTTGTTATTTGGAACGATCAAATAGAGGCTTATCTTACTCGTGCCTATTACACCTGTCAGTTCTCTCATAGTCCGCACTATTTGAAACAAAGAGAAGAGTCGCGCTCCTTGATAATCAGTACGAATTGCTGCATTTACAATGGAGTTGTGTGTCATTATCCTCGTAAGTATTCATTTTATTTATATGTTTTAAACTTGACAATTTGCATTCCAAGTAATAACTCAAAAGCAAAATGTACTTATGAACGTGCGTTCTTCTACGGGAAATAATAATCCAGATATTGCTCAAAGGAATTCTGTATTTCAACATCTGTAGCATCACATACTAAAATGCAGAGAACAACAGCCATAAGTTGCTTAAGCGTTTGTACACATAGTATTCCTTCAACAGTCGTCTTCTGTTAAATATTGAGGTTCTGTCATGACACGCTTTAAAGTATTTGGGCCTTGATTGCTTTATTTATTTAATGAGAGTATATACAATTAAGAAAGCCAAATTAACTCACCAAGGATCATGCACTAGGCTACATATTGTGTAAGAAGGTTCCCGCAGACAAAATAAAGTGCAAAGCCAATTGTTTTTCAGTCTCGGCGCTTTCAGAGTCTATGAATCTGTTTCGCTAAGGTCAACATCAGGAATGTGCATAATGCACACACATATTATATAAACACATTCAGCAGATTTGAGCGCTGCATTTAAATCATTAAGTTTATATGTTTACGTGGAAGAAACTAAGGAAGGAAACCGATGACAAAATGAAGAAACTGGAGGAGAGCTACAATGGTCACTGAGATATGTCGCGGACATGAGAATAGCACAGGATTATCAAAACTGACGACCATTGTTGTGTGGGCGGTATCTCAGAATGTTAAATAAATAAATGTAACAAATCGCAATACCTGGTTTAACTCGAAAGGCTTTATTTAGGCGATACCGTCACAGTTGCTGTATTTGAAAGGTCCGAGCGACAGCGACATGCACTAAGAGGACGAGGGAGTGGGCATGCAACTTTGTGAACGTTGGATTTATAACACTACCTCTGATTTTAAGAATGTTGAGTCCTCTGAAAACAAGGCGTATAAATTAAAATCTAGACCAGTTGTCCACAACGCGGTGCCCGTGGGCGTCATGGCGAACACTAAGGTTTTTTGTGTGCCCGCGGAAGAGGTTATACAGAAAGAGGTTATAATGAATAATGAAGGCCGTAATATGAGTAGGGAACGTACATTAAGATCATAAACTCGCAAGGTACGTCAACACTATGCGTATGCCAAGGCATATTAGAGTTTGTTTGTAAGTAGTAGTTTACCTCCCGGCCGGATGTTAGTATCACATGACGTGCACTACGCAGCTAGCGTGGGAAAACTGCTTACCACCCGTTACTAGTAAGCTTGCGATGACACAGTGGGACAGTGCGTTGAATGTGAGCTGTACTACCATATCATTGTCTTGCCCTTTTCTCGCACTTGGTGGTTTATTTAACTTGGAGTTCTTCTCTGCACTAATTGTGCTACTTTTTGTCCCAAAATGAGTGTTCAAAATAAGAGAAAACGGACCTATAATTTCAATATCGAGTGGGAAGAATCATATTGCTTCGTCGACATCAAAGGGAAATGTGTTTGTTTACTGTGCGCTAGTAATGTTGCAGTGCCGATGAAACATAACTTTGAGCGTCATTTCTAGACTAATCACAGCTCCTTTGATGCTAACTATCCACTTAAATCTGAGTTAACAAAGAAGACAATTAAGGAACTGAAATCAAAACTCTCAGGCCAGCAGTCGATTTTCACTAGACCCGTGGTAAAACTAAATATGCTACTATTGTTTCCCTTAAAATTACTCACTTGCTCGCAAAGAAAACAAAAACTATTTCAAGATGGTAAGTTGTTGAAGGAGACATGCCTGACTGGTGCTGATTGCCTTTTTGAAGGGCTTTCTAACAAGCGTGAGATTATGTCACCAATACAAGACTAGAAGTTATCTGACAGCGCAGTTACCAGGAGGATACAAGTAATATCAAGTGACATGCAAACTCAACTGAAGAGTGACTTGCAACTGTGTGACTGGTCCTCACTTCAATTCGATGAGTCGACGGATATATCAGACATTGCACAGTTGGCAATCACGGTGAGAATGATATTTAGTGACTTCACTGTAAAAGCAGAGCTACAGAAAGTACTGCCTTTGATAAAGGCAAACAAAATGTGAGGATATTTATAACACATTTAAAACCTATGCAATGGAAATTAGTTTGCCTCTGCACAAACTGTCTGCGATCACCACTCATGGGGCACCAGCAATGTTAGGCAGCATCAATGGATTCATTTCCCTCTGCAAGAAGGATGAATCCTTTCTGGACTTTATATCTTTTCACTGTATTATCCACCAGGAAGCGTTGTGTGTTAAAATTCTTCCGTTTGGACACGTCAGGAATGTTGCTATAAAAATAATTATCTCAATTCACGCTGCGCATTTGCAACACCGACTCTGACAAACAAGCAATCTGATCTTATCTTATACACCGAAGTGCGATGGCTGAGCAAGGTAAAGCTCTTGCAAGCTCTTTCAGCTTGACTGAGGAGAAAAAATATTTTCTGAAGTCAGATAATGCGGACTTAATAAAAATAAGCGACTCTTGCTGACTACTGGATTTGGCTTTCCTTACCTCACTGACAAAGCGAACAGTTTAAATATGAAGCTTCAGGGTGAAGACAAACAGGTGGCTCAAATGATTGGTCTGTAAAATCATTCAAACAACACTAGTCTTGTGGATGTCAAATATGAAGATGAAGCCTCTCGTACACTTCCCAAGTATGAAGAAAATGGTAGGTGAGGGTGATTTTAGCCCGTCATTATTTATTGGCCACCTCCAAACACATCTGGAGGAGTTCGAAAAGAGATTTCAGCAGTTCACCACTATTAAGCCAGTGGTAACTTTTTTTGTAAATCCTTTTACTTGCCAAATAGAGATTACAGAAACTTGCATCTATTGGCAGACTCATTCAAGCAAGGAAAAAAGAACTGCAACTGGAGATTTTAGACCTTCAACACTGCGTTGTTCTGAAATCCTACGCAACACATGAGAACTTTTGGAATCTGGTTGACCTAGGAAAGTTTCCTCTTTAAAAAGTGCAGCGTACAGGATAAAATATTATTTTGGTTCCACGTACCTGTGCGAATAACTGTTTTCAAATATGAACATTATAAAATCAAAGTACAGATCTCGACGTTCTGATGCCCATCTTGACGATTGTTTGCGAGCAGGAACATCTTCCTACACTCCCAACTTTGAACAATTGGCCGATGAAATGCAGTGCCAAAGATCACACTAACTTTCCACTTGAGTAATAATAATTTTACTTATAAAACGACGTATTTTTATTGTATGGTTTCTTGTATCATTAAAGGTGTTTTTTTGTATAGTATTTAGTGTCCATATATTTTTTTTCCTGAAAAAATAAAAATCTAAAACAAAATGGGTTCAGTTAATTGGTTGGTGCCCGCCACTCTCTCATAAACTCACAAATGTGCCGGTAGGCACAAAAAGGTTTTGGACCCCTGATTTAGACAACCGAAACGCAAAAGTGATGCAAGAAATTTAAATAGCCGTCGAAACACTTTCTAAACACTTTTTAAAATGTCATTAATCGTAAATATTTCTTTATTGTTGAACCTTTGTTTCGTCCACCACGAGTAAGGTGCTGTCCATCATGTACTGGTATATACATATTAGTCATTCGCAGTGAACTCCTCGTAGGTACTGGCGTGTTCTGAGCATCATCAACAAATCTGCTTTCTCAACAGATACGTCATTTTCTTGATTTGCTGTCAAAACTTTCAAATCCCTGTTCAGATATGATAATTTGTGTAAAAGTGGGACCATTCTCTTTATGAGATGTTGGGTCCACAAGGAGAATTCGCGGTGAACGGCCAATAAGGGCCGTTGTACTCTTTTATTCCATTCGTGTGGTCGCAACTCCTTCAACAAAATCAGCGAGGATTCCTTTTGATACATTTACTATACACCCTTAGTTACGTCGTGGTGTGCACACGTTTCTTTTGGTTCGTAATATTGTCACTATCCTCAATCTTCTTCTCTCACTTCTTGGTGACAAAATATCTAGTTTGACATGCGATTAACCCTACCGGAACAACTTTAGATCTTTATGGCTAGAGCTTTTTGTGGTGCGGAATATTAGCGTTCTTGTTGTTCTGGACTTCTTTTGAACACTGGGCCGTAAACCTTAAATACAAAGTAAGATTCTTTTCTAATGTTTTTTAGTTTAGTTTTCTAGTGTATGCTCCCTCCAACACATTCTGATCGAACAGTATCTTATTCATTTTTTAGGGTTTACAAGAAATTTGGGGGCTATTTGATTAGCACGCTAAATATAAATCTCAAACTTGGTGACATTGTTTGGGTCGCGACGTAACCTCAAGTAATGTGCACGGTTGTTCGAACAGAATGTATTCAGATTTATAAATCCGGACACCAATCATTAGTCTGTGCTAGTTTAAATTGGTAGCCGGCTTAGGAATGCTTATTCTATATGTTTCTAAATCCAGAGGGTAATTGCTATAGGCAAGTGGTTCTGTCCTTCTTCAAGGTAACTCTGATCTTTTGTGGTAGTGCGCGATTAAACTGCCCGACTTCTACAGTTCATGCATGATGCAGCTGACGGTATGCTGCTGTCAAATCGATTACTCCAGGATTGCTGCTGTGATCAGTATGCAGCTCTAGATGTACTCCAAATGTTTATATGGACCCTTTTACCAGTTTTTCTGCGATCAGTTCAGCCCTCTGTTGTGATATTGTTTACATTTCCAAAACTTCCTAAACCGATCAATCATCAGCAAGACATATTTATTACCACTGGAGCTTTCTGAAAGTGGGTGCAATGCATGTAACTGAATTATATCCAACACGCACCACAAAAATAAGAAAGTATTGCAATTTTAGGATGACGACTCTCATTTTTGGCTAAGCCACCACGATGAAAACTCCTAACAAGATATAAACTGAACATGTTTTTTGTGTCTATATTTAAGCCAACAATCCGCTTCATCACCTTTAGCATAGAACCTTGTTGCCATTGTTATTACACGATGCCATTGACAATTATGTGCTGGTCCAAAGTTATCAATACTTTCTGATAACCGGTCCATTTTCGGCCGTACGTCAGTTTCGGAAGGTGTATACCAACTGTCCACCCCTCTTAACAAGCATTTTGAGTCCCTATATGAATTCTGAGCTTCTGCGGTCTCTTCACGTGGATTCAGATCTAAACAGTTGTGTTGGACATGGTCTGCTTCATTGCGTTGTAACTCACTCACTTGAAACCAAAATGTAATTACTGACACATCAGAATCAACGTCTGCATTGAACTTGGACCAGACTTATACAGTTTCCTGTTGTGACAGTAAGGTTTCTATATCTGAGCCAATCTGATAGCCGTCACATTCATAACCACAGGATCCTGTTCTAGTAAGAGCATATAGTGTTGAATAACAAAGGTGTTTTGGCGCAGCTCTTCAAGTCGTCATGCTACTTGCATTGCAGTTTTTTTAGTACGAAGGTATAGGTTAGGGACCATGATCAGTCTTCAGTACACAAGTACCTCCAAGTAGTGTTTAAAGTACTTTATAAAAAGCACAACAGCAATGAACTTCCTTCTGGTCACACAGTATCGTCCATGAGCTGGTCCAATGCACTTACTGATTAAATACAACCTATATTGTTTTCCCATGGTTCTGACACAAGACACTTCCAACACTGACGTTAGATGCGTCAATGTACAGGAGGGACGCCCCTTTATCAAGCGTGTATATTAATTCTGGCGTCCTTAAAAATTCCTAAATGTCTTGAAGTGCTGGCTAAGCTCCGCTGCCCATTCAAAAACAACATATTTCATTTTGGTCAAGTCATGAAAAGGTAACGCGAATTCAGCAAACTGAATAGACTAGGATATTCAGCCTAACTTCTGGGTTATGCTCTTGCAATCAAGCACTCTACTCCTTCTGAAAGCTCATTGTCGGTTTCATTTTTCTGTCATGTCTCTGTCAATTTCCTTTTGACTGTTGTTGAGGGGTCCCTCCTACCAAATATACTATGTGACTGCGCTTAAGTAAACTTTCCAAAGTTATAAACATCTCTTTGGAGTGTGCATGTGTATTTAGTGGCCACTCACTTCATGATTTGCTACAATCTGTCAATTTTAACTTTTTCTACCCAAAAATAAACGGAAAGTATTTCCATTCCTTGATATAATTGCAATTTTTGTTGAGATAGAGTTGGATTCTCTGCTCTGGAGTTTGACAAGTATGTGTACTCTTGCATATCCACACCATGTTATTCTTTTCCACCAGTTAACGTTCTACCCATTTCAAGTTACCTTTTGTGTCTCTTTATTACTCATAATTCTTCCCTAAAAAGTCAAGTATCAATGCTTGAGCAGCCTGCATCATAACGCTGACGGAAACAGAAATAGAAGTATGGAGAGGTGGCCGGTTTCATTTATCTCGCACGAGGTTTTCTGAAAGGAAAAATAATGGAGGTAAATTAGAATATATTATTTAACTGTCTCCAGAATCTTACTGTTGATTACATCAAATGGCTCAAGCAATTCGCTCACCGTGGAATTTCAATCTTCGGGAAACTATCCAGTAACGTTGTTTTCTCATTGTTTTATTAGAACCCAAGAATCGTTACCAGGTCTTTTCTTGACGCTGGACTTAAAGTTACTGCACCAGGCCCAAGGCCCTCAGCCTCTTCTATTTGCGTCATGTTAATGCATACCATCGCTCTTCTTGCAATTAAATGTAACAAATACTCGTTCATCAGTCGTTAAAAAGTCAGTTTCTTAAACTAAGCATTCTATAATGATATCTAATTGAAGATTGTGAAACCACACCTTGGATAGTTAGGTTCCTGAGTGGAGTCGATCAAATGCAAAATTAAAGTTAAAAAATTTTTTATTATGCGAATTTACGAAATCCTCATTAGACCTGAGTGTAGTGTTCGCTTTACCAGTGTTAAGGACATATACCTTCTCGTTCAATAGAGATAAATAAATCCCTTCTCTTACTCTTAAGGGATATGTGATGTATTACGGCGCTTGAAATTGTTATATTGTATGACTGAATACGCAGGTACATCAATGAAGTTCACATACCACCCATCTTCAGTACATATTCTCTTATTTGTCTGCATACCGCAATAATATGGTGCCACTCCTCATTGCTAAAAGATCTTATATCGATATGCTCTCGTCCTGTATTTTTAGAGATGTCACATGTAGAGGACGAATATTCATCTTTGCTGTTTTTTCTCTATATCCGGTAACTTTGTCTTAAGCCATGTGCAGCTGTTGCAGTATTTTCATACGTTTATATTAAGGGCAATTTTTATTCGTTAATATCCCAAGATTTAAGGTATGTTCCCGTGCTCTCAGATAGCAAAATAGCAATATAAATACTATCTCATTTAGACAGAATAAATAATGGGTGTCCCCAGAACATATTGTTTACCTCACATTCTGACATACAATTTACTTATATTGGAACTTCAAGGAGGTTGATTTGAAATCAAAACCTAAATTTGATACTACGAATATTGCATACACAATCAAAAAAAGTTCCTATTGTTCAATAAACACATGTGAGGGGGAAATATTCACATTGAACACTTGTAGTTTCGTAGTTGAACGGTGGGTTGAAGGATGGGGTTGGGACCTGTTTCATGCCATATTTCTTCTTTTATAATTGTAATTCTTTCTCTATCAAAAACATAATGGTGAAAAATGGAGTGAAACATCGGCATGAACCCAATATGGTAATAATACGAAATGCGGAACTAAACCATACAATCCGGTCTCGTGTACAGCTGGAACGTTTAGGAGCAGTTATGATCTGAATGTACTGTAGAGACAGAGGTCATAGGTTACAACGAGGGCGTTTAGGAAGAAAAACGTGTGAGATCAAGGTTGGCCCAGTTCGGACACCACTGTTAAATAGGCAGTGTGTCAGGATGTTCTTGAAATAAATGCAACGAATCGCAAGCATGGTTTAACTATGAAGTCTTTATTTGGGCGACATCGTAATTTTCGCTCTTAATAAAATCTTTGCGACGGCAATATGCACAGGGGACGCGAAATAAGAGGTACGCAACATCAAGTTGAGAATGTTGCCGCAACTTGCATAATTTTTTTTTTGCTGTTTTTTTTTTTTTATAAAATAAAGTTCTATCATAACGCCAATCGAATATTCGGTGGCAAATTACTGAAAACAGAGTATAAGGAAAGATGTTCCGCCTATTATGTGATGGGGCCATTTATATCTGCTGAATATCATCAGTGTTGTAGCTTTTAACCCTTACACAGAAAATTTTATTCTGAGAGGTTTTTTTTTTGCACATGCTGTCAACGGTGTTTTGTACATTCAGGAACTCAAATTTTGAAACGTCTACCTGAATATAGGGATTCAAGATCGTTGCACTTAGTACCTGTAATAATTGTTTTTATGCAGTGTGGTAAAACTACATTTTGACCAAATTACTATACTACTACATGTCATTGGTTGTGTGATAACTTGTATATTTTAACTCACTGAAGAGTGAGGTATCCAGGTTAACCAAACTTCATATTTCCTGCCATGAACTCTTCTGTGTAATGATATCATTGTCAAAATAAAACGAGCAAAACATATTAGATCGCCTTAATTGTGAATCACTCCACACAGAAAAGAAGATTGTACATATAATACAGATTATGTGGCTACAATAATATTTCCGAATGCATTTAATGTTACAGAAATCTCCCTACTGCTTTAATGTAACGCGCTTCAAGATGTTTTCTTGCGTGATTTTGAGCTTGTTTGCGAGTTGCTTATTATTGCTTTGTTTTTCCTTTGTGAAAGGTATTCGTAGAGCTCGAAACTAGAATAGGTAAATATAGTTTCCTCTCCAGGTTTTTCAATTTACACATCAATCATAACGTTTCCATTTGAAAAAAAAAATTCTTTTCAAGATCCTGTGCTTTTGGAGTAAATTGCTGTGCACCACAATATATATATATATATATATATATATATATATATATATATATATATATATATATATATATATATTGCAGGCGTTGCTTCTGAATAGCTCAGTCCTGGCGGAATTGAGAAAGGAAGGCCCTTGTACAGTGTCACACACAAGTAGGTAAACTATGGTGCATGCATGTATGAGTTTAGTTTTTATTTTGTTAGTCTTCTGGTTACTGTCTTGCATGATGACAATTAGAATTGTTAAACCATTATTTATATTTAATCTACCTTATGTTTACTAAATCGAAACATTACATCAAACGTTTCAACGTGTTATTAAGCTTTTTATTATAACAAAAGCATTGATTGTTAAATTTGCAGCCATATAATTATGCATATGATGACAATTGATATGATGAGCCTTCTGTTCCCACTGACCAGGTGTGGTGCTTTTAGGACACACTCGAAAACATAGAATATATACGTAACATTTGCAAGCACATAATAATATGCAGGTGGGAATGTAAGGTTAACATGTACGTAACTGATCAAAAAATGGTATGAATTGTTTTCTGATCAAACAACGTTGAATAAAATGTATGAAGAAAAATCAAAATTTGCACGTATGTTGACGAATTGGGAACTATGATCAAAAAGGTTTAAATCATGTTTAGTTAACAACATCAAGATAATGCTTACCTAAATAGTTCAGATAAGCAAAGGGTGGGTGATAAATGTTAGAGAACTTTACGTAATTTAAATGTTTTCAGTGAACAAATATGCCTCTAACATAATTCAACGTAAGTCGAATGCAGTCGCACTTCTGGCAACGTTAGACTTCTTTTCAGCGTTTAGATGAAATTTGATTTGTCAGTTTAATTGACATCTGACGCAATATACACACAATATGCCGTACATTACACATCATGACCAGGTACCGACCAGAGAAAATGGACTGAGTATTAAGGTTGCCCGTTTATTAGAGTAATAAAGCACCAGATCGATAAAAGACACAATATTCATTGCACCAAATCAAATAAAGCCATTCCATTTTTGTAAATGGAAATCAAATATGCACAGTTTTATGCTATATCACGTAGAGACACTGGGAGTAAAACTTTACTAATCATGCAACCAATAGTTCAAAATGTTTATCATGTTCAACTTTAAGCATCCATAAACCTTCAGTCATTAAAGATTACCACAAAATCAACCAAAATCAGTTGATTTGAGAGGAATTTGTACACCATCTTGGTGAAGTGAAGATCTGCACACTTTGCACAGTATTCGTATATATAGATTTTGAGGATTCAGTTTTAAATGTAAGAACAAACTGATGAAGATCTCAAAAAAATGGAGGATGATATGGAAAAGAATTTTAAATCAGATCAAACAGAGCATGGCAAAATTCTTTCTGCTACACTATCTGTCCCAAACTATTTGCTATTCACTGGTATTGGACACGTCATGTACAAATTGGAAAACATGTGCAAAGTGCAGTTACAAAGCAAAGTGAGCACAAAAGCAATCAATGGAGACTTTGAAAATTAAACCAATTATACAACCTAGAAACAACAATTACATTCATGAATGTTGTATTTTTTGCATACGTACTTTGGACAGTTGTATGCATTTATATGTCCGAGACAAAGATAATTGCAAATATTATTTATCCTGCATTTTACTAGTGTCGTATACCATGTTTATATAAAATCTAGTTAAAAGATAGGGCCGCAGTCAAAAATATCTATCAATGAAATATTTTAATTGCTCGTAATCATCACTATATCCAGTGTCTTGATAGACGAATTGATTTTCACGGTTTTTACCTGCCAAAATAGTTTCCTAGACATCTAAATGTCATATGCAGATCACGCAATTTGCACTCCGCGTGCAAAATTAAATTTAGCCTTGTGCTTTCCCGGTGCAGTTTTGTTTCTGAGACCTTTTCCACAGTAAGTTCAATGTTTAATGTCTTCCATAAAGCCCGTGATGTATTGCAGTTCATGCAGGTAAAGAAATTTAATTTATATGTGTAAACCGTGTAGTTTATATTCTTGCAGATTAAAACACTTGCTTGGATAAAGAGTAGATACGTGTTTTATGCACAGATTGTTTCAATCGTTAGTAGAGTTCAAATATAACATGAACCTTACCTGATTAAAGCGAGCGAAATGGAGAACAGGTTAAGTTTTTCAAAGATTAAAGCTTACACGATGCGCTACCACTCAGGCTTGACTATAAATATAAATATGTTTGTTGTTCAGTTGGTCTTACATTAACAAGACAAGGTGATATATTATTTTTTCTCTTTTTTGACAATTCAAGTATAAGCCGGCAAGATTTTACTTAATTATATTCTTGCAGCTTAAAAGACTTGCTTGGATAAACAGTAGGGACGAGTTTCATGGACAGATTGATTCAAGTGTTAGGAGAGTTAAAATATAACATGAACCTTGCCTATTTTAAGAATCAAATGCATTAATATGGTTGCACCATTTAATTTCTTAAGATATATAATTTAAATGTTAATTCGATGCGGCATTTAAATATACTGTAACCAATAACTACAGGTTTATCAGGGTGACAACCATCCTTAGCAAACTAAAAGAAACAGTGCTTCAACCGCACCCAGACAGTAGGCTAAGCCCTACATATATTAAAATGTAATGGGGTTTCACAACAAACACCTACCCCAATCGTGGAACACTAATGGTATCATAAGCAATCAATGGGGCAAGAGATACAAACAAGACTCTTGCCCTTGCCACCATTAATGCTGAAAAAGCCTTGCATGTCGTATGGCATGAGGGTCTCCTGTGGAGGCTATTGATACATGCTATTATAGGCAATCTCTGGCACCTCCTAAAAGACCTACAAAAAACCAAAAAAACATCAGTTAGCAAATTAAATGGCCAGAGCAGCTCAGCAACGACTTCCTCGTTGGACATCGAATTAAGCAAGGCGACAAACTACCCTACAAGTGCTACAACAATGATCTGTTGCACACAGTCCAACGGAATAATCTGAAGGAATCAATTGCGACAACGTTCAAAGTAGCCGACGACGACGTGGCAATTCTTGCTAACAACCCAATAGACCTGCACTTAGATTTGCTGCAGCAACACCCCATATGGACATCCGACGCAACCAATCCAAGAGCGGTAGCGAAAGCATCCATCAAAGCAAGGGTTCTAACAGTCTCGTACATACTGCAGTTCAAAAGACCCAAGTTCAATCAACACTCTGTTCTCTATCTGTTCCCTCTGTAAAGCAGAATCAGAAGATAGTAAGCACTTCATTTTCACATGCCCCTCCCTACCGAACAAACGTGTTAAACATCTCCAAACAATCATAGGATTCATCCAGTTCTTTGTAGGGCAGGTGCAATTGATATCCTTAGCAATGACAGAAAATATATGTTGCAGTGTGTGATGGATTGCTGTGCTCCAATAATCAAGACCGCCTTTAACTTAAGCACTAATAAAAAATCCAGGAAATTGAATATATCAGTAGAAACCTCATTTACAACCTGCATCACCTTAGAGCAAGAATTCTATCTTCTACCAATCCCGTCTCTACCTAAGAACAAACGTATTCTCAGTACAATACTCCTGCTACATTCGCATTAATAATGTACATATTTCTAAGTTCACAGGGTGATCACATTCGCTTCCCCAGCACTGTAATCTGGCATGTTATGGCTATAAATGGATCAACATTATATGTATATTTTTATTGGCTCTTTGATGGACAATACAAGGTATATGTGTAGCACCATATTAGTCCTCCTCCAGCATGTCATTATATATATATATATATATATATATATATATATATATATATATATATATATATATATATATACATATATATACATTAATTACCCAGACCATGTACACTTGGGTGCTTTGTTAAAATACCGGAGGCATTACAATTTACAACAACAACAACAACAACTACATATGACATGTGTCTCTTAACCTACGTAAAAATTAGCAAAAGGGTACATTCTCGTCATAATTTGACCGAATATAACTTGTTAGTAAATCGTTTAATTATTTAAAGGGAAATAGAGTTAATTTCGACCCAATTACGAAAGTTCACCATTCTTTCTATGAAACTCATCAGGCCTTGTTTTGTGCAAATTTTCATTAATATTTTTTCACATTCAGTCGAAACATACGTGCCATAAGCAGTCAAAGATGGGTTCTGCTGACATAACGTTACTTTCAATTCAGAGACGTCATGCATTGTTATTATTAGGTTTCTTCACGCTTTGTTTAAAATCACTATGTTTGTTTTGCAAATTCATTAGGAAGGCAGTTGGAAAAGTAGAATTTTCTTTCGTTTGTTTTCAAAATGACTACCTTATGGTTTGGTGCTTTACAGGACACCAACACAAGTATGTTATTTAATGCCGAGGCAGGTGGAGTAAAATGCCTTGCCAAGGTCACACCACAGTAGCTGACCCAGGCTGGTCCGATGGTAGGATTCGAACCCGCACCCTTTCGGCCGTGAGTCCGGTACGCTAATCACTGAACAACCACGGCTCCCACTACGTTGTGGTACTATGTATGTATGTATGTATGTATGTATGTATGTATGTATGTATGTATGTATGTATGTATGTATGTATGTATGTATGTATGTATGTATGTATGTATGTATATATGTATGTATGTATGTATGTATGTATGTATGTATGTACAAGAAGCATATGAAAAGTTCTAAATATTTTGTTCTCTTTGAACCTGTCAACAAATCTTATGCTGATCCATAAACAAAATAACATTGTTTAAAACGACCTACATCTGCACATACAGCATGCCAGACACATGCAGATGTGTGTGACATACCGTAGGTAAATGAGAGTGACGTACATATGTCGAAGAAGGAGAAACATTTCTGCTACTAAACAAAAAGCATACTGTAAACTCTGGTGCTTTTATGGTGCTCTCTGACTGGTATCAAGGCCGACTTAGATAAAGTTTTCATATGTAATTCTGTGTCACATCCTACACTTTTGAAGTGGTTTCATCGTTTTAAAGATGGTTGCGAATCCATGCAAGATGACCCACGTTCTGGAAGACCGTTGTCTGACATTTGATGAAGATGTTCGATACACATTGTAATATATTTATATTGTTGTAATATAGTGAAGAAAGGTCTGTGTATAATGTGTCTCACATTTGTTGATGGCTGATCAAAAACAGACTCTGGTTGAAACTGCAAAAACAGCTACTCGCCAGATATGAAAAGAGAGACCGGAGCCATTTGAATTAGATTTTCACAGGTGATGAAACATGGATTTATTGTTTTAATGCCGATTCAAGAGAAAATAGTAAAGTCTGGCTGCGAGAAAATGAGCAGAAAACATAAATCGCTTGACGTACTCGAACTCTCGATAGAGTTTGATGAACATTAATTTTCTATACAAAAAGCCCATTATTTCAGATACCTGTAATTGACTTTGGTAGTGTCACTGGACATTTGTATGTCTTCACAGTGTTGCCAAAAGTTGTGGAACACCACCAAATCACCCGTCCGTGCACCGGTACCAGAGGTATCAATCTCCTCCTAGACAGCGTACGGACGCATAAATCCATCTTGACAGACTTCCTGAAGGAGCACAGCATCCAAACTTTGCCACATGCTCCATACAGCCCGGATCTAGCTCTAATTTATTTTGGGTGAATCCCGTTATCAAAGATTCACTGAGGGGCAAACGATTAGAATGCCGCCCTACATGTAGAGGTGCAGTTTTCCAGTGTATCAACAACATGACAACACGTGAATACAAAATAGCATATAATAATTGGATAATCAGACTGAGAAAATGAGCTTAGGTGCATGGGGAGTTCTTTGAGTGTATGCTCTGCTTTGTATGCATGAAGATATATCTGGCTATTGTCATTGCTTTGGTTTTTATTTCCAAACACTACTTACTTGTGCACTTGTTGGCCTTTATAAGACTTTTATTTATTGATTTGCTTATTGTATCTTACACTATATTAGAACAAAGATCACTGTCAGGAAAAAGATTCTCCTATTCAGCAACCAGAAGAGCAGCAACAGTAAATAATAAATACATACATAAATAAAATAAAATAAAATAAAAGTCTAAATTTACCAATACACATGGAAAAGACTTTGATTAAATCCCTTTATTGTATAAAAATATATTTTGTGTCTAAATATGACGCACCACCCTTTCACCAGGTAAATTTTTACCACACCCATAAATCTTGAGTATGTTCACTAGTTGAATTATGTTGTATGAGATGAAATGAAATAAAAATTAAATTTTGATTCGCTTGCAAAATCTAAAGGAGAAAGCATGGTAATGTTGTCACTTAATAACATACACACTTTGCACAAAGATTGTATAACTTATACTATTTTGCTTCAAAAGGCAAATCGTCCTCGCCAGATATAAATCTACCATCTTCATTTAGTACTATCACAATTTTCAGATAAGGTATGATTTGTTCGTTTTGATTTATAACTTTTCAGCTATTTCAGTGATCTTGATGTAGGTAGTCTTTAAGGTCATTTAAAATTATGCATAAAAGCAGGACCGGTGACAAATTCTTACCTTCTAGTACCCTACATAGTTGTAGAATATCCTGATCTGAACCAGTTTGGTTTTATTTCTTAAATTTTTTATAAATCAAGCAATTTACTAAGTATTTGATTTAACATAGAAGCGAACAATTTTCCAAAGTAACAGAGTATATTAATAGTCTGAAATTTTGAGGACTTGCTCTCTCACAGACACAGACATACACACACATATATATGTGTATATATTTATATTACGCATGCGTTTCTACATTTATAACCAAATCGTAGTTTGTTTGGGGGTTTTGTGGAATTTTTATGTACTACCTCATGATTGGTGGTTTTAATAATATTAAATCTGACTTGTAAATATTATTATCATTTCATTTAGTACTAAATTGTACAGTCGTAGCTATCAAAGAGTGACCGTCCCTAAATATTTAGTTCAGGTGGGTTGCTAAAATAATTTTTTTATAAACAAAATACCATCTGTGGAGGAAAGCATATAGTCAATACATAGAGACAAAAAATAAATAACCAACTTATTTGCATCTTCTTGCTTATGCAAGATCTTTGGTACAACAATTAAAGATTGTGAATTGCATTCCGATGCGGCGCGGAAACACACAGTGTGCGCTTTTCACCTTTAGAAAATGTAATGTGTGCTTGTTTTGAACAGGCAATGTTGAGATTATCTATTAACTGTCCTAACATGTAAAATAATCAGTCTTTGACAATTTCCCATTCTATTTTACCGAAGTACTTTATGAATCTACATAATTCATTCAGAACTACTTTCTATACACATATGAAATAATTTTTTCACAAACATGCATACACATGTACATACACACGTGAATTATTATCAATATTTTGCGCCGCTCCTTTACTGTTCCTTGTCCACCGTGCGAATCGCACAATACATTCGGATTTATACTAGGTAAAGAAACGTAATAATTATGTGCGTATAGTATGTACTATATATTAGTCTTATTTGTTTTTTTTTTAATTTTGTTTTCCATAAATATCATATATTTTAGCCTCGCTTGGTACATTTAGATAGCGTAGTAAATCTTCACTTCGGGTATATTGTTTGTTCTAAGTTTATAGTTGGCAACTGCTTTATTTTAATATCAGTGAGAATAATATTAATATCTGGAACGCCATATAATAGGACGAAGGGGAAGCTTAATTTTTGCTTGCATTTCAGTTAGAATTCAAAAGATGTTTGCTATCTTTCTCAAGTTAAATAATGTTAGACGGTATATGGCAGATTTAATGTCTTGTGTACCAAAAGTATTCAGAGTTTTGTGTCTGGTCTATAATATCAAGATGTTGTGCCTTCTTTCCTATGTTAAATGATATATAATGGTGGACGGCATATTACTGACTGACCCAACGCAACAATTAAGAATTGCATTGATTTTATAAATTATTTGCAAGGGTTATGTTTCCTTTTAAAAGTTACACATTTTTACACTGATTTGTCTCTGTTGGATGTAGTTATATTTTGGATTTAAAGTTATTTATTTTGCATGCATATTTATGCAACGCGCTCAGTGTTTGTCTTTAACTTTCTTTCCTCATCTTGTGTATTCCTCATGTATATGTCCCTGTGTCTTATATATTGGCTAGTCACTATGCATTTCACTTTGAGCTAGTCATGTTTATGCATGCGTTACCAGATCATTAGAACAGGAAAGGATTAACCACGCTTTTGTTTTGTTCTTTTGCATCATGTGTTGGATTATGACAGTGGGCGCTATCTTTGCCCGGTCTACTCGATATATCTATAGTTTCAGCTTTTTCAATAGTGTCTCAACAAAAGTGGCTGCTTTATTTCTTTCGCTACATTATGTTTGACGGTGGATATCAAATTATGTCTGGTCTATCCGATATTGTCATAGTTACATCTTGTTCTTAATAGTATCTCGAAACAAAATGCAGAAACAGGCTCTTATAATTGGATGCTGACATGATAATTGACAGTGGATATCAAATTATGTCAGATCTACCCGATGTAGGCATAGTTAGATCTTGTTCCAAATAGTTTTCGAAACAAAGTGAAGAAACAGGCTGTTATAATTTGATGGTGACATGATAATTAACAGTGGATGTCAGATTACACTTGATCTACCCAATATATCCAGCTTTTGTTCAATAGCATTAGCTATTGTAGGGAATGTTGAAAGTCATATCCTTTTATACATGCATCGTCACTACTGGAAGGAACCCTTGGGCCGTTTTTATATTGGTTTATAATTAGGATTAGATATGCATGCCTCCTTCCAATATATAGTGATAAAGGTGGGTGACTGATTATTGTCTGGTCTACCTAAATAACTTATAACTGAACTTTTCTTGAAAGACGTTCTTTACATATTATTTATTAATAGACTTAAACTTTATCACGTCAAATGTTTATATTACATTTCTCCTATGCATCTAATGTATGTATATATCTAGATGTTAAAAGTTCTTAGGTTCATATTAATAGGTCTGCATTTATGTTGCCTCTTCTTGTAATCATATTTTAGTTGCTATTTTACAAACTACTAATAAAGTATTTTGTGGTGTATCATTCAAGGAAGGCAGTGAAATTTATTTGTAGCACATTAAAGTCAAATGTATTCTTGGTTTCTTGGCATGACGAAACATAAGAACTTGCTTTTATGTCAATAAGCAAATTAAAACGAGCCATGCAGCAATGTTGGGTTTTTTACATGTTTTTTTGTGCTATATATATGGCTGAGTAGACACTGCAGGTAATCTAGATACGTGAGGCACTCTAGCAGCTATATTCGTAATCAGTGTCTTACGGCAGTCGGCGTCATTTAAGCTGTTTAACGGACAATTACACTTAGACAACCCAGCCTTTCTTCTCCAATAAGTATCTGCTTATGATGCGGTGTAATGCGAGATATATTGTGTGTGCGAGCTACATGAGAGCAAGAAGACTAGTTACTATTAGTATTGGGGCTAACTAATATCATGCTGACATCTAACTGTGTTAGACGTATGCACTCAAAATTTAGTAGTATGATTTTTCCAATTTATCCCACTACCTTCAAGCAAGGGTCTCTTAATGAGTTTATTATATAGCATTTTAAAGTCAAACATAGTCGAACATAGAGATTATTGCTTTTACATGAGTATATTAGTGCATGCCCATTTTTGGTAACTATACTATCTCCAGTTACACAATTTAGGGACAATTCATGCATTTTTAAAACTTAATATGTGTTATACAAATATAAGTCTATCTTATCAAATTCAACGTATTAGGCCAAATAATAATTTGCTGAGGCAAGTCATCATAACATGTTGATTGCACATTAAAACCACCAGACGAACATAAATATTTATATGATACAGACGTGTTAGATAATCCATCCTTAAATTGTTCAGTTTCATCACCAGCCCAGGAACGCAAATCAAGATGTGAAATGCGGACTTAATGTAGACTATTGCAAATATTGCATCTTCTTCTGTACCAAAGAAAGATTGATCTCATTTCAGACATATGCTATAATTTGAATTATATCAATGACATTCCGTTTTCAAACCAAATACTCATTATACCTGGTTTTTTGTGATGGTTTTGTTTTTGAGACGGATGAAAGAAACTATGACCATGTTATTCAACAATAGCACAATGCTCCATCGTTGTCAAGGCAGATAAATAGAAATCAACACTCGATTTTATTGCATTTATATGCGTACATCAGTAGTGGACAGGTTCAAATGGCATATAAATGAAAGCCTACAACAGAATCACATCCTTTTTTGAAAGGGACAAGCCCACCTGGTACAAAGCGGTAAATTAGTCATAATTACACTGGAAACTAAACTTCAGCATCCTTTAAAAAGTGTTCATCTGATAAAAGTACGCAAAATACACATACGTAAAAGAGAAACAAGTAAAGGGTATACCCAAAAGATGGCAAGTCTATGTTTTATTAATATTATAATAAAATCAAAATAATGAATAAGTTAGGTTAAGCTGACTACAAGTATCATAAATATGTTACAAATGTAATTTGTTTGATAATCACGATGCTATATAGAGGATAGCGTTAATATAACTTAACTTCTTTAAACATAACATGCCAGTTATGAGAAGACAAATGTATTTTAATGGTGATGATGATGACGGCGAAAACAATGATGATGATGATGATGATGATGATAATGAATACCTCTCTAATGTCAACATGAAGAAACTGTTTCTTTATTCTTAAAAATGGTCAGCTGTTAACTGCGAAATGTACTGAAGTATTTTTAGGAGAAATGTTTTATTTCTGTTTTGCCACGACACTACCATATATATTTGACAAACTTTTCATTTTTAGGCAACAAAGGAAGCGAGTTTGTCCTAGCATCTATAAACGATAACTATGGACCATTCGACGTAAAACTATTTGTTTCATCAACTGAAAATGTGTCAATTAGTGTTGAATTCCCTAACCAGGAATTCAGAACGATGTTTATCATTAATAATAGAGGAACACAAGAGATTACTATCAACCGAAGCATTGTGCAGTCTAACATCGGTGTCAGTAACAAGAGCATTGTCATTCGTTCTTCTTCTCCAATATCTATTCATGGCTTGCGCGATCCTTTGAATTATTTAGCGGAGGCTTTTACAGCATTACCGATCGAGTCGTTGTCAAGAACGTATGTTGTACCATCTTATTATCTATATACTGACTATTCTCTCTACATTGTTATCGCTAGCGTCCACGACGGGACATCAGTTTCTATAATATTAAAAATCAATGGTGACATAACATTTGAAAACAATGTTTACAAAAATGGAGATACAATGCATGTACAGCTTAAAAGACTGCAAACTTTCATGTTACAATACAGATCAGACTTATCAGGAACCATCATAAAGAGCAACAAGCCAATCTCTGTTTTATCTGGTGGAGATGTTCAAATTCCTACAGGCACGAATGATGTGGATTTGGTACTTTCTCAGCTTTTACCTGTCGAACATTGGGATACGGAATTCATAGTTCCTCCTTTATACCCGCGTTCAGACTCACTGATGAGGATATATGCTTTTCACCCAAATACCAGTGTTTCAATCAGAAACGAAACTCATTCTAAGACGCGAAATCTTCCATCAGGAAATTTCTTGGAAGAGGTAATAGGAAATGGACCAGTTGTAGTGAACAGTAGTCAGCCAATCAGTGTTGTCCAGTATGCCTTCAGTGAGACACATGATTCATCATCGCATGGCGATCCTCTAATGATGATTATACCCGGGATACATCAGTTTTCTTCAGATTACTTGTTTCCCACAAAAACAGTTCACAATGAAATCAAGCATTATGTCTCAGTTATTATAAATAATAATATGTTTGCCGGACTTCGATTAAACGGGGCATTACGAGTAAATAGAACATTTGATGTGCGCTTTAATGGAGAAGATTACATAGTTGGTATCCAAGAAGTGACAGGATCATTTCACCGTTTAACCCATATTGATTCCAACATAAAGTTTGGTGCTCTTGTCTACGGATTTGGCCGTTATTTTGGATATGGGTTCCCAGCTGGATTCGAATTCAGAGAAATAGGTACGTAGCACGGTAGAAGAGTCATTACAAAATTAAATACCTTATTTATCAGTTTGACTGGAATATAATTTATGTTGTTGTGTGTGTGGAATGTAAACCGGAAAATCCATCTATCTATCTAAAGGTGTTTGCAGAAGAAAGTGTGAAAAAATATCATCATGCATCCTCTTTAGTATTTTAATGATTGTGGCTAGTTTCCGCTACACTGAAAAACTCCACAGGGCGAACGTAACCACATGCATGCATTAGACAAGCGTTTACTTCTTAGAGCAATTTTGTTCGTCAATGCTATCACATTTTTAAAGAAAACACTATTAGTAAAATTATTTTTAAAATAGGAGGAAGGACAGATAAGTAAAAACAATTTGATGATGTAGATAATAAATAGCCAGCCAAGCTGCCTCAAACTCAAAAAAATGTATTAGTTCTTCAAATATAATTATGGTGATTTATAAGTCTGTTTTTCGGCAGTCCATTGTATTTTGGCATAAACAACAATTAAAAACAGATCGCGGTAGATACATGGAGCGGCGATTTGTCGATTGGATTCATTAGCATCGCTTCCATGTAGACTTACAGGGGCGTAACGAGGTTGACTGTTCCTTACAACCAAGACAAAAGAGCCAGCAAATGTTCAATACAGTAGCAAAAGTACAAAAAAGTACACTTTTAAAAATATATTGTAAAAGTCAACAATGATTTTAATATGAGGGTGTATATGAGAAATATAAAATCTTTGATATTTAAATCCCATGCCCCGATAGGAGCTGAATTAGTTTCTTTGTGTAACCTTTTGAATGTATACTATTTTGTAAAATATCTACTCTGTATAAGTTTTTTAACTGTATCTTTGTAGAAACACAAGTATTTTCTTCTCTTACAACTGTTATAAGCCATATAAATATAGTATTATTGCATTTTCCTTGGAAGTACAGAAAAAGAGAAAAGCGCGTTAATACATACTGAACATTGTGATGATGAGAGTTGTTACTTCTGCGTATCAAAATTGAGAAATTTTAAAATATTTATTTTTATATCCAAACTATTCGGCATTTCCGTATTAAGATATTCCATTCCGTGGGTAAATATATACATTTATCTACAAAAGCAGCTTCATAGTAATGAATCCACCCAACTACTTTGCTTCAGACACATCTCTTTTGAAAGACAGAGAACATGCATTTAACAACTACAGTTTGGATCATGCCTATAGGTGCGCTAAGTCAAAATATACTCAATAACACAGAAATGTATCGATTAAAAACATTTCAAATGTAATATGTTTACATCTGCTTGTCGAAATTATTTTCATATCCCTTTTGGTTTATGCGTTGCTATTTTAACTGGTAAATGTATTGTGTAATCCAGTCGAGACCATATCTGACTTGTAACAAAGTGCTTTTTATTTCATATAGAGTATAATATTGAGATAGCAAATGTTCTTATACCTTGTCTAAATTACATATGCGTGTACTCTGTTGCATAAGCGCCATTTATGCTCCATAAGCTTGCTTGTTTTTAAACAATGCCTTCACCAATGACAAATCTAACACGCATTCCGAAAGGGTAAAAAAGATAATTTCGCGAAACACATGCAAAATACACAATTTCATTTTTTTTTACAAAGATAGCTGTCATTTTTTAAGTATATCAAGGAAATATTCATCGTAACTATGTTACTTTATTTCAGGGAGCATTAAAATAAAATTTCCTTGTCCATGTTCGTGTACAAACCGGTTGTATCTGAACAAGGGTTAGCCATATCTGATAATATTATTAAGACGCTAATATTAAACTGACGTCAATGACGCTGAATGATGAATATGTATCAAATTTATTTGAAGACGCATCAATTCATGTATTATATGTTGGGTAGATGTATGCAAAAAGTATCTGTACTCGAATATTTGTACACGATTGTAGCCGAGATTTAATGCACAATAAACAGTTTTTTTTTATATGATTAATCTATTTAATTACAGTAAGTTGTAACTCAACACAAATCCCACTACCTACAGCAGATTCTCATTCTAAAGGTAAGTAAAGCACCCACTTTTTATCCGTGGTTTTTTTTCTCTTATACATTCAACTCGTGTTTCTTTGTAAAATGCTCTGTCAAATATCAAATGGATCAATAATATGTCAGAATCGTTATATTAGCTCACTTTTCAGCTTTACATATAGATAGGATGAATTATATGTATTACCATTATAGATTTGATTGAGAACGTACTTGTCTTTTTTTTTATCTCCAACACTATATTGCATCTTATCATACTGTGCATAAAAAATAAATACACATCTGAAATAAAAAAAATATATTTTTCTCACAAGACAATGTTCTAACTATATAAACCAATATAGGTGCATGTGTTGCAATGAGTGTTTAAATTCAAAGTATTTAAATTCAAAGTGATATTAAAAGAGTATCGAGCTAAGAGTTATAGAAATAGGAAGCAAGAAAATGAAAAATTTGCAAAAGAGAAAGTGCTTGGTAAACCCAGACTGCTGCAAAACAGCCATGGACTTCAATTCGTTACATATATTACGAAGAATAGAGAAGTAAAATTTGTATTTTCTGTTTTGATAGGAGTGTATATTTCGGTAGAAAATTTGAGATACTATTTTTGTTAGATATTGACATTGAACAATTTTCCGCATTTTCAGAGAAAAAAATCATTTGTTTTTCGTGTACGGGGATGACCCACTTAAAATACTGCGATGTGGTTGATACATGTTCTGACACCTTGGTAAGTGCAGAAGAATTGAGTTGATCCATTCTAATATATTTATACGTGAATAGATAAACCCATTACTAAAACAATTTCGAGCAGTTATATGTCCTGCATGCTAACTTGCCGGGAACAGATTTTTTTGTTTTCACTTTTGAGCAACCTCAGCTTTGACTGACGGTCAGATCGAGGTTAGGGGTGCATGAATACTGATTCCACAGTCCAAATATGATAGTCATCTCTCCCCGGATTAGGGACAAATGACAATAAAGAACAACTTTATCAAAAACTGAACCATGATTTTCAAATAATTATGATCTTGTCGGCCTGTCACAGGGATAATAGTGATGCACGGATAAAATTAAACAGACTTTTCTGATATTGAGGTCCACGTATGATAGCTATCTCACAAAACATCTAATAAAAACATTTAACCACAATTTTCAAATAAACTTGCCCCTTTATGACAAATTAATTATTTTTGTTTCTACAGAAATAAAAGGATAAATTAAACAAAATATGTTTCCACAGGATAAGGTTGTCCCTTCCAATATATATATATATATATATATATATATATATATATTGAGCCTATGTCACAAACCAGAGACATGACAAACAATAAAGACAAAAAAAAGCTTTGAAATTACAAAAGTTTACATGACTAAGTCTAATGGAACTATTGTTTGAAAATGTTTGATGTCGCGCCTAATTGCTGATAGATGATAATGTTTGTAGTTCTTGAGGGTGTTAGTACTGTTATGAGTATTACTGTCATTACAGAAACAATGATTTATCGAGCATATAATTTACGGTTACACCAAGTTACATTAAGAAAACTGATGGCGCTGTTGTTCATCCTTTTGTAGGTCAATACCAACTAGGTTGTCATTTTTATCATCTGATTCCAAACTAGTTAGGTTTAGCTCGAAATGTGGAATTTTTTCGACAGAAATAAGATTAGAGCAATATTTATTAAAAGACTTATAAAAATGTAAGGCAAATATAATTACGATTCCAACATCCAATTGCCGTTTGCCTATAGTTAAGGGAAGATGGTCAAAATATGCCTAGATATGAAAGATTGTGCAAACTTTGTGTGCAAAATTGCGTGCTAGTGAATTTCACTATTTCCTTAAATGCAGCTATTTCTAAGAACAAAGAAAGCAACTACTACGAAAATATTTTTATATCTGACCCGATGTATTAAGTTTAAATAATTACTGAGTTCTGAGAAAATTGGCGTTTAAACAAAAAAAAAACAAAAAAAAAAAAACCTCTCTACAATTATTGAGGTTATATGATGGAAATTTCGTTAATTTCTTATCATCTTTACCCAATGTATATGTCGTTCTTTCCAATTTTCATGAAGAGAAAGGTATCATAGGTTCATCATTGTAAAATAATGAGTTTACCGCCTATTAATTTTTGTTTCATTTATTGTAATTTATTTCCTTTCTTTGCAATTATAGAGTTTCTTTCCAAATATATCAACATTTATTGCGTTGTGAAGAGATGTATCTAAGTTTGTATTTGCTCGTATTAAATTGAAGTACTGATTGAGATATTGCTGACAATTAAATTGCCTCTGCTGTGAAAATCAATATATCGTCCATGGCTGATATACACACATGCAAAGTCAGATGCTAAAAGTTGTACCTTATTTTGCGGATTTCAACCAAAGTGTAAGTAAATATTTTGTCATTTTCCTTTTGTTATTGCCATTTTATCTATGGAACATGTACTGTTGAATACCGGAGAAAATTCTCGTTGATGAAATAAACTCAATTGCAACTAGTGGTGAAAAAATACAATTGAATTATTTTTATCTAAGAGATAGCACAGGTCTGATTGATTAAGATATTGCTTGTTGTACGTTTCAACGTCCAGTTTAATAGATTTTGTTATCATCAATACACTAACTGATACAGCATTTGTATAATCATTTAATTCCCTTTCTTCTTGTTGTGTATATAATCTTGGATCTGCAGGTTTAAGTTTTCCACTTTTTAAATTCTCTTGTTGCAATCACTTATTAAAGTCTCTATTTCTCTTACTTGATGGTTAAATAGCTCATTGTGTTGATTATTTGATTTTCTATTTTCGTCAGAAACTCAGATTGTCTGTCCTTGTATTACTGTTGGTTCTAATTGATATTTAGGCTATGTTGTGTCGTCCATTATTGAAAATCTGGGAACAATAACACCTGCTCAATTATTTAGAGAAAAGGATTAGCTGTTATTATATTTTCATTCAAACTTGGTATATATTGTTTGTTATCTGCAGATACAGCTTTAAGTGTGGTTTTAAATAAAGAATTTTAATAGATTATTATTTCTCCCCTATTATGTTTCAATCAGTGTCATAAAAATATAATATGCTATCTCTAATTTCCAATCATTTCTCATATAATATTTTTGTTCATTTATTTATAACTACTGATGATTTCTTATAATAACTGATTAATTTTGCTTGAAGACTTTGTCGAGGACTTTCAAATTCCTTACTTGATAAATTACTGCAATTGAAAGGATATTCAATTGTTGCATAATTAATTTATCCTTTATCATCACCTTTATCGTAAAGGCGAGTTTTAAATATATGATAAAATATTGTCCACGACCCTCTGCCACTTTCAAAACATTTGATAAATAACTTTAATAAGAATTAAATTTAGCCACGCTTCCTCTGATATTGAAAAATACAAACGAGAACTGAAAATTAGTGTAGGAAAGGGAACATATAAAGGTATAAGTGACACTTTCTAACTGATAAAGACTTGGAATAAAGGACGAAAAGCAAATCAGTGAAACATATGAAATCTTTTTCAATTGAACATTGCGTAAATTGTAGAAGTATTTGTCAGATATTGCCATCTTATCAGTAATAACTGTAATTAGTAAATTACTAGCAGATGATAATTTCAATAAAGTATAGACAGAGTTATGTGAAGATTAGATGACATCAATTGGTACTAGACCCTTTACTGGAGTTTTAACATTTAAGTTAGAATTTCCTCTATCAGTACTAATTGCATGCACGATAACATTCAAATATATTTATTTGAAAGAAAAAGAAAAAAAAAGAAGAAAAACAAAATAGAAAATAGTACTAAGTAAATGTGAACCGAATGCTGCGTAATCGATGCATTTGTTTCCACCATTCTAATAAATGCTGGTGTTACTCAATAGTCTGTTTATTACATAATATAGACCTTGAGGAAACAAAAATAAGAAAGAATAAACTAACAAATGTTATTCAAAATCTCATCAATAAGAAAGTTACCAGTTTGAAATAACTCCACTTTTTTGTGTGTTCTCGTATTTCGTTTTTATGGTATTCTGGCAACATTACATTGGGAATCACAAACTTAAATCTATCTCATATTAGACGAAAGAAAACATTTTCCCTACAGTCCTAAATCAAATAAATCCTTTAAGTGAAATGATTTGCATTAAAATTATTGTGACTTACACTGTCTTTAAGAAAAATTAAATCATCTATGGTAATAATCAATAAAAAGAACACCAAGCATTTTTAAGGTTGCATCGGACTTTGTATTTTGTTTCAATATTTTTAAGTTTTCAAATCATACACAATGAACTATCCTAAATTTCTAATCGTTGCTGTATCTTCTTTTAGTGTATTTTTTTGTAGTATTCATTCCGGTGTTCTATACTTTCTTCTGTCCATTTCTTTTTCTGTGCTTCATTGTGTGCGTTATGGCAAAGTTTGTAGTAAGAACTCCTTTAACAAAATTCAGTAGTCTACTTTTCTTTTCTAAAATGTTCAAGTGAAATAGACTTTAAACGAGTGGGAAAAAAACACATAAAAAGAAAAAACGCAACCTCAAAAAGTATATATCAAACATTACACCAGGACTTAAACATGAATATTAACTGATTTAGTAGTTCAGGTGATCCTGCAAAATCAAGTAAGTTCAAAATACATGCAATAGTACTCATATAAGCAGACAGCAAAATATATTCTGCTGAAAAGAGCTTTAATAAAAGGTCGACTAAAATTCACCATTGAAAAAAAAAACAGATTGTTGACAACATGAAGAAAATTTTAAATACACAATACTTGTTAACACAGGGATTCAATAACACGTCTAATTTAATGCAAACATTGTAGACTCGTAAGAGAAGATCAGAAGAAAGCCCAAATATTCTACAATCTTTACATTAAAGTGAACAAAGGATATTTTGGTTTGGTTTCGTTTCGTACTTTACGGTACAGCAATACAAATAGATTGTTTAGTGCCGAGGCAATTGGAGTAAAGTATCTTGCCCAAGGATGGAAGGATTCGAACCCGCACCTATTTCGATCATGAGTCTGGCACGCTAACCACTGAACCACAACAGCT
Organism: Margaritifera margaritifera; assembly: GCA_029931535.1. Classification (NCBI taxonomy): domain Eukaryota; kingdom Metazoa; phylum Mollusca; class Bivalvia; order Unionida; family Margaritiferidae; genus Margaritifera; species Margaritifera margaritifera. The sequence continues at coordinate 1,790,912 of JAQPZY010001312.1, read as the reverse complement.
CCCACGAACAAAGGATACAGTAGCTGCATTATTGTGGCATAGAACAAAGACAGTAATCTCAGATGGAACAGCTACAAAATACCTTATACATCGAAGGTCAAAAATAAAAGAAAACATAAACAGAACAATTTCATAAAACCCACAAACAAACCAACAAACAAATAACAAAAAAAACAAACGAACAAGAGACTAAAATCTAATGAATGATTTTAGCACCAGTATTTGTAGCTTGAACAAGGTGGCTGCTAACACCAGTATTTTATCATATTTGCAACAATAAAAAATGGTTTAACCGAGATAACCAAAAAGATAGAGAACAACAAGAGCAAAATAAATATCAATTATATGAGCTATGAAAACGATTTACGATTTATTTATCACTGATTTAAGCGACAAAGTCAAAATATTAAATAATAAGATTTTCTTCCATCTCTAAAAGATGATCTTACTGTTGGAACAGAACAAACAAATCCAGATACGAAATGATATTTTGATCGAGAAGTAGTAAATGATATTGGTGTGGTAAAAGGTATTATTCACGGCATAGACAAAATGATGAAACTAAACAAAAAAATTTAAAATGATTTAGAACAGAAGTTTACATCGGACGCAGACGCAAGCACAACTGAAGTAGATAAAAACAACTGTCTCAAGAAGTTGAAAAATAATAGAGTTAACATCGAAATAAATATATAAACTGAAGTAAATAATATTTCTTTGTTTGACAGCATGAGAACAGTGAACAAGAAAATCGATAAATACAAAAGGGAGGTTGAGGAAACAAGCAATCTGATGTTAGGCTGTATTACTTTAAGATTCCTGCATTGGACTAAATCAGGAGATTCCAGATGATATTGTAGTAATCGTCGATAAAAATGGAAAATATGAACATTGTTTAAACATCTGGATAATACTATAAAGCATGATTAGTTCGATGTTTTCAAGTTTGACTTTGCACCTCAAAAACTGGTTGAAGTATATGGATTAACTATGTTACTTCAACTTTCGCTTTACAGAAGTTACTTGTAATAAATAATTCACAGCACTGTGTCATTCAAATTAAAATAAATCAGTCTTATACGCAGTTTCTTGAAGCATACAAGCTTAAATGGTTTTATATAGAATTTACATTTGATTATAGGTAAGAAACCAACTTGTTGCTTACTTATATGTTATTTATAGGCTAACAATAATCTAAACCTAGTCTTCACAGTATAAAAGAATTAGCCACACGTTAACTAGAAGAAAACAATATTTTATTTATTTATCTTTAATGACAAAGCACCATGGAAGCTACTGTTTCATGAAAGAAAGACTATTGTAACAGAATGGTTATAGAGTTGATGGAAAAGGAAACATTAAATATTTTCCTACGAACTCTGATAAGATAGCACGTCCAATAGAAATATTTCATAGAACCATGAAACCTAGGATCTGGAAATATTTTGCACAAAGACTAAACTTGATTATGGATAGATGAAGTACCTAAATTTATCGAGCGATGTTATAATACTTGTCTTAGATCCAAAGACTTGACCCAAACCGACGCAACCAAAAGATCTCCTTCTCCCAACCCCACCCCCACGTCCGATAAAAAATAAAATTAATAAGTTAGATCTAATATCTGGATTAACATTATTCGGTTATTTCACAACTGATACCTATTAAACACTTAAATTAAAATTTGTTCAACGGTTAGAATTTCAAAATACAAATCTTTCTTTACAATGAATGCCTTCCTATTTTTACATAGGGGACATTAGTGTGAGAAAAATTATATTGGTGATCTAGTTGTCGACAAATTGGAGGCCTTAAATGGAAAAATGTCGATAGAATGTTATACGAAGAGAAGTTGTCAATGTCTAACAAACAAGACTACTTGTGCGATGTTGGAAAAAAAACTTTTCTAAAGATTTTTAAGACTAAAAATGAACGATAAATATATTTACTTATGAAATGGAAAGGATATGATGATTCTTCTGACAGTTGGGAAGCAGCTAAAAACACCGGGTCACTAAAATAAATGAAAAATCATTAAGGCTTTGTTCCGTTTTTCAATTAATTATAATGTTAGCAAAATCCAAACTTCGCTGTCTACATATTCTGCACCTGGGGGTAATTATGTCTAAAGAACAGCCCTTATCACCACCCTAGAGAGGTTTAAACAACCGATCTTTATCTACATTCCATTATCAAATTTTGTGCTCGGTAATTATAACGTTTTTCCATGGCCATTTTTACATGTGACTTCTTATTAAGCGGATTGTGTACATTGTGAGTCGTACAATGCATATCTATTACATATTTTTTTATGAATGATCTTTTTAATCATGCCTTAAGTTTTTTGAGAGCAACTTTAACTCTTTCCAACAGAGCTTATAATTATTTCGATAGCGGAATATATTTATTCTGCTTTTTTTATGACCGTCTTCAGCCAGCGAAGTTGTACTCATTTAATACAAGAAAATATGCGCGCCTATGACGGGAGTCAAACCTAAAATCTTAGAGTATCTGAGCTATCTAGTTAGAATATTGTAACACTAAGGCTCAGAAGGACTTATAAGTCAGTCCGAAAATATAAAAAAACAGCTTTCAATTTAAACTTACGAAGTGAGTTATTTAAACTAATGGTGTCTTTATGTCAGATACATACTAATGTCTCACTATTAAGTCTGTTTATTTCAGAGTGCAATTTAAGTATCTAATTTAAGAACGCAGAATATAGTAATAACATATTCAACTATATGAAATTTCTAAACACCAAAATCAGTTACCACACAGATCACTAATTTCTGGAATTTGTTAAAACTATTCAACCATAGATTAATAGTTACCGTTACGAATGTTTGAAGTTTCATTCGCTGTGTATTACATACTAAAATTATAGTATTATTTAAAGGCTGAATGTACTTTTATCGCGTGTACATATGGCAGAGATTAGAAATTTAAAGAAGTGCACATATATTTTCATCCAGTAGTAGCGTAATTCACGACATCAAAAGTATAAACAGTCTTAAGCAAAGCCAATGAACAATAATAGAAGTCACCATCAAACGCAGATCAACAAAGAAAATAATTTACATTAAAAATTACCAATTTATTGAAGTAATGTGTAAAAAAATAATTTCCCTGTGTCTAATAATTTTACTTTGGTGTCAGATACTGTCCCTATCATAGGTATAAAAAGCAATATTGTCGGGATCATATTATCTTATAGTTTAATCGCGTTACGAAGTCCACACTGGTCTTGCATCGGTAATGCTTGAAATCAATTTTATATAATTCTGATTATTCTTTTTATATGTATCTGTGTACTTTTATACCTGTTATTTTTATGGTGAAAAATGTTACGGTGATTGCTTTAAAAAAAATGACAATTTGATGGTTTTAATTTAAATATTTTTCATAATTAATGGCTTTCGACATTGAAAGGTCATAGTGGTTTGAGAAAAAATATTAATTCTATGTTCTACGACTTACTTTATAACTTTATACAAGAAGCATATCCCATTATAAGTTAGCGACCATCTGCAGAGGTTCATGAATGCAGTATGACTTTAAAAAACGTGTGTAAAGGAATACAAATCCAGTAAAAATGGAAATAAAGTATAGAATTATCGACTGTTTCCTTTCTTAAAAGTGTGCGGAAGAGTAATAGTATCATCTTGTCCATCGTCGCCTTTTTCATCAGGACCACCACAACAATCATCTTTATCAAAAAACAGGAAAGAAAAAATTGCTGTGTACCAGGGCAACTAAATCCGTGACAACAAAACAAAGCTAAATAATAATAATAATTATCACGACGACGACGATGATAATGATGATGATGATGATGATGATTATTATTATTATTATTATTATTATTATTATTATTATTATTATTATTACAGGGCTGCTTCGTAGAACGGAATCAGATTGGAAGTCATCTACGTTACAACTCAGGGTGTGCCCAATCACATGTGGAGGTAAGTAAGCGGATGTTTCATGAGATTTAATATATATTGAAAGCAATCAGTAATGAAATGGTTATGTGAAAGGCAATATACACAGTAGCAATTTCGATGTTTATGTTGACCATGTCACTGTGACAATGACGACACTTTCATAGTAACGTTATCCATTATATATGGTTATTACGTACAGTACGTCCGTTATATACATATGTATCTGTCGGGTTGACCGGACGAATTCAAAACACTTTTTAATTCCTCTAAGTCACAGTTGTATGTATGTATCAATGGTGGAATCAAATATTGGTACGCAAAAGCACAGCAAGAGGAAAAAAGTGAGCAACAGTAGTAAAGGTGGAATTGTTTTCCTTAGAAATAAATTAAAAAACAAAAATATTTTCAAATTTCAATACAACGAAAAAACAGTAATAATATGTACATGGTAAAATTTAAAAGGGAGGGTGGAATGTAATTTTAGAGATTTAAACAACCGACGCTTCATGTGACGTCATGAATGATAGTGTGACCTGCCGGTAGCGTTATGGCAGATCGGTTCGTTTGACATAGGGAAATGACGCATGTCTCTTTATCGTATGTTGTGATAACAAGTATGCATATAGCAGCAGTCAATGTCGCAAACCAATATAATATGATAATATCTTATGTTAACAGGGCACGTAGATCAGGCAATCACAACCGATGTGGGGCTTTTGTTTTGCAGAAACATCGAGGTGTTCCGAATTGAAGCCGTCTGCGAATTTCTTCTTTAAGTTTGGGAGGTGTTTAAGTTAGGCTTTCCAACTCAGACCCTATTGGATATAACTACTTCCATCAAGGCTGCTGGTTTTCCTCAGAAATGTTTAAATACACCTCATTACAAAAAGATACCCTTCACTTTTGGACAACTTCATATTTTTATCTGCCGAAGGATTGAGCAGCACTAACAATTGTGAAGTAATGAATAATGTCCGATGATGTTGATATCGGAATATATGTGCACAAGTTTTAGAAATTATCGAGATATCATCCGCACACATAATTGGTCATTAAGTACGATTATCCTATTTTATCTTTATAAAGTGCTAAAAGCAAATATGTGTATTGCTATGTATTTTGGTGATTAAATGGAGAAACTTGTAAATCATTCTTTAATGCAAATATGTTTAAATAATCTATCATATTAAACGACACCAATGTTAAGTCAAATATGAAACTACACCTACAGCTTTGTCTCATTTTGTATTTTTATATATTATTTCTGAAATATCACTACACATGTTGCAATATTGATACATTCATACTCATATGCTTCAGCGATTTTTATTTCTTTTTTATTTAACAATGAAGTCTGACTTCAGGTTCTCTTCTTTCTGTTTTCAAGTCGTGTGAGGTGGACAATAACGACCCTGGCAGATGTTTCAGATGCTGTAACACTTCTTATTGTAATAGTTATGGATGTGGAGACGACGGTAGTGTATTAATACCCAATTATTTTGTATGACTTATTCTACATTCATCTTAAAATGGCATAATCATACCAGTAGTATACAAATCATGAATTATTTGATTGTTGCAAATATGCAATAATTATTTTTAATTTGATCTTGGGGTAATTTGGTAAGTTCCACTTATGTTACGTGTGTATTGATTGCTGTTTGATCCAACCATTTGTCATCAAAGGACAAACTTTGTTCCATACGAATGACATTAATTTATTTAAAGTTTATTTATTAATTTTTATTGCAAGATAAATCGGAGGGAGAGTGTCGTACTATTGTAGAAAGTAAACCGGATGCGAAAGAAATGAATTCGTAAATGAGTTATATCTGGATAGGTGATTCCTTTTGCAGTATACTAGTCATTTTCATTAATATGACCGCATAATGTTTCTTATATGGTTATACGTTATTGAATTTATAAATTGTGTAAACAAATTCTTTTGACAGTTGCAGTTGAGCTCGCGAGTCTGCCCGCGAAAACAATGAGTCCACATACATATTTTTGTAAGAATAACTGCAATAATGTATGTATTATGTACCTTCAACCAAACACTATCTTGTACAACCGTTATTAAAATATAAACCCAAACATAATGTCATAAAGTAAAAAGAAAATGCTAAAGATAACCCCGCCCATCGTAAATTATCAATGAATCAATTCCACTCATATTTTCTTCTTGTTGTATGACGTCACATAATTGACGTGACGTAGATAAATATATTATGTTACCTTTTTCGTAATTTATCCTGCTCGACAGTTAGTTGAACATATTCTCTTGGACTCTAATAGCGGATCTCTAGATTTGTTAGCAACAAGATCAACTCTAGATTTTTTTATGTCTCAGTGTACGCTAGCTCTAGTGAATTTTTAAAATTCATTTTCATGTGAGCGAAATTAGAACCAAACGGTGATTTTGTTAATAATCATATTTATATATTACTGTTCAGAATAGTCGGTATAATGCTGACATCGGCATCTCATTGGAAAGTTTTGTTTTCTTTTTCTTACATTCTGAAACCTCATATATCGTGAATTTGATTACCATGCCATTAGCATCTCAGAGCATCATCTTTTCTGTAAACAAAACTAGTCCTTCATGAATGTCTGGTAAAGGTTGGCACAAGCATTCAGCACTTCTACCCAAGGTATTTATTTGAATGTTTATTTAATGTTTTAAATTATGTATGCGGTGAAAATTATTATGGATCTAAAAAATGAATTTGTCAAATGCATTTATGCGAAATCAACGTTTTGTAAAAGAAAATGGTGTATTTAGTATCGGAAGTGTTGCATGCCTGAAATTAAGAAGAAAAGAAGTGCTTTTAATTATGCGCAGTATCATATTTTTATATATCTTATACATAAATACATATATATATATATATATATATATATATATATATATATATATATATATATATATATATTGATAAAACTACTGTTTACAGCAAATATGTAACATTTTTTCTTGGGTATACATTTTTGTGGTCTTTATGGTTGACACATGTTACGAGCTTATAGACCAAACGAACAATTTATCATCTGCCATAATCCACTATTTAAGTACCAGGAATATATAATATTTCACAAAACTAGGAAATTTGCTACAGTAGCATATAACAAACAATGTTAGCGCAGCTTTGCACTACTGTTCAAGTAACTGCTTTTAAAATGTTCAACAAAATGCAGCTGCAATAAGATCAAATAAATTTTTTTAAAGATATTAATATCAGCCTCACAAATGTTTAGCTGTTACACAAACTATCACTAAAACGGCGACTGCGTAGCTACAGATCATAAATAAAATGCAACAGGAGTACACGACTGCTAGAATGCGCCAGTGCTGAACTACTACAGTTGCATCATACATTTAAAAATCGGTATACATTAGGATAGCATCATTGGGTATACCAATAACTGCACTAGAAAATAAACAGTAGAGTGGATAAACAAATCATAAGCTGCGCTAGAAATTTGATGGTATGGTTGATAAATAAAACTATAAAATTTCAAATGTCCTAGATATGCTATCCTCACTGAAGAACATCATGCCACAAAGATTTTGAAAAATTACAAAACAAAATTTAGACTAGAAATAAATTTAAGCTTGATAAATTGATCTTCTACAATGGACGATAATACAATGTTTAATATGTATTCTGAAGACGAACCGTGGAATAAATATTTCGTTTGTCATGATCGTAGGTATCCTAGTGAATATAAGGAAAGAAAACATGAATTTATGGGACAAGTATGTAAAAAAAAGTACTGGTCCAAACAATCCTCTTTTGAAGAAACATGAGACAATACGAGCGAATAAAAATGTCACTCACGTGACTGTGGTTAATCGGAGGAAATGTTTTCTAAGCGTTTACATTTTAGGTAGCAAATCCATAAATTAATAATGTCTAAAATATCAGTTAGTGGGGTGTTGCACTATTACCATTTATCGATTTACTGACAAAGAACAACAAAGCGTTGACAAAACCAAGTGATGAGTGATAGAGGACGTTGATCAGGTAAAACATGTAAAATCTATATTACAAAGTAGCCTTCTAAGGTTTCTGGAGTGAAGGAAATTAATTGACAAATACTGCAATAGTTGAGCAATGAAAATTTGAAAAAGGCCATGATTAACCTGTTGCTGCTATCAAGCAAAGCCTATAGTGGAGGGATAACCTGTGCTTCACGGTTTATGAATGGTGTGTCAGAAGAGTACAACCCATTGATCCCACTAATAAATGCCTGAAGAAAACCAAACGACTTACAAAGATTTCCGTCCTTGTTTTGATTTGTTTCGCAAAATATATAATTATTTTCCGATATTAACTATTCGCTTTTGTCGTAGTGATCTGTTTGATTTTTATGTACTCTATTGAATATCTCAATATCCTTTTCCGATATCTGTCACTAGTTGGCTTTCTAGGTTTCTCAGAAGGATTGAATATATATTGAGCTTTCTCAACAATGTTATGATCAAACGACATAATATATTCAATTTGTTTATTGCTGAGAACTAACACATCCAAAAATATATGTCAATGTATATTGTCAACTGAATATCATTTTTCATCGTGTCCTTGTTCAATCTTATTGTGTATATGTTGTGATTGAACTGTCTCAGCAGATACATGTCTTGATAGTTGTCCTCGTTGTTAAATAAGCAGTTATGGTACATATCAAGTTGTAAATTTTGTTTAATGACACACATTTAATGACTGTGCAAACGTTCGTTTATAGTTATCTGTTTTGAATGAGCACAATTTTGACCTTAAATATACAAACATTTTTATTTGCGTACCTTTTAATTCATTTTAAACATTCAACAACTTCTTTGTTTATTTGTGGTATGTTCTGATGATCACGTGTGTCGTAATAATTTATAATTTGTTCATGTAGAAATACACTTTCGCTTTCAACATACATGCATAGTGATTTGTGTATCGGTTAGCAGTAGCTTTTTCAGTGATCATATTTGTTTTTTGTAAGTTATTGTAGTAGAAATTGAACATGAGCTACTTGCTTACCTCTAACACAGTAAGTCTGGATTTGGTTTTAATTTTTCGTATTAGCTAACACTAACTTATTACGAATAAGTATCCTCATATCAAATTAAACTCCTTTCTAGAAGTTTTCTATATTTCTTTTCGTCTGTATATATTTTCAATGTTGTAATTATCCTTAGATTCTCCATCTCTTTACCAAATACTGAACTGTTCATTAACTTAAAGGAATCTTTTTCGAAATCGTTACGGAAGGTCTTAAGTTAGTGTTTAACGCAATGTAATGTATTCCCAATGGTTGTTGTTCACAAAAGACAAGGATGTGGAGCTTTGTCAATTTTAGTTCTAATTACATTTTCATCTTTAGATTTCTATAGTGAATCACGTAGTTTATTTTATCATACAATGTACACAGTAATTTTGGCCCAGTTCGTGACTACGTCATCAGTATTAGTGATGATTTTTACCTTTTAATCAGGATAATGTCTGGCTAATTCGTTGATAATGAGGTGTGAATCCTAGCCAGACAAATTGTGAATAAACTATGGTGCGTCTTTTGCATATTTGTAATTCAAACTACCGTCTTTACGATTTGGTTCTCTGTATATCCCAGTCTTCAACCTCGTTCACACAAATATAGCATGCATTTATTTTCATCCTCTTCTGTGAACACCATAGGTTTTTAATTTTAACACGCTGTTTTTTTATATTTTTCCAGCCAATTGTAGAACACCTGAATGCAACCCACACCTCTGTATACAATTGGTTTGTAAAGTTTGTGAAATGACTAGAGATATACGTAAATTCCTGATCGGATGTATGTATGTGTTTGTGTCCAGCTTTGCTTAATCTAAGATGTTCATGACTGATTAACTACGTTGCAGCTTGATTAATCTGAACTTCTCCCATTACACTTTTAAAATTACAAAAGAACGAAAGATACTTCAAGATAATTATTGAAGTTGTTATATTTAACAAGGAAGCCCTCCATAGGCATGATGCCAATAGTGTTACCAAAATTATAACTCAGTCTTTCGAAGATTTTTATAAAAATACATTATCTCCAGTGACATGAAGCGGTTAAAGCATTTCTGAAATGTGAACCTTTGATTCGTGTGCTTTTTTGTGACTAGTTATCAGCCTAGACAAATTTTTAGTACCAGCATAATGATATCTAAATTATTCGTGTCATAAGGACCATCATTTTGAAAGATGATTAACATGTCAAAGAAGTGAAAACTTGTTCTCTCTGTCTGTTATTGTGGTAGGTGTGATATGTTTATCTTCGACCATTTTGATAAATATATTTACAGAGATGTTTAGAGAGATGCAGATTTCAAACTTTTATAACCTCTATTTCCATTGGACATCGATTGAAGTGTCAAGTGTACTTGTTCAAATTATACTTAGTTGGTCTCTGTGGGTCATGATTTGGAGTATTTAATCTTAATTCGAATGCCTTAAAAAACAATTGTTGTTTCCGTTTAAATGCATGCATTTTTATTTGGAACTAATTTTGTTCATAATTCATTTGCAATCTGTCGAGTCGTATGTTTTAAAACGTTTTTCTCTGTACCTGAATCAGCTAATTAAATTGCCCAAATCTAATAGATAGAAAGAGCTGAACATATACTGAGGGCGTTTTTTGTTTTTTAGTCTACTTGTTATGATTCTCTTTGTGTGTAGTTTAACCTGACTACAACGGATGTAGATGAATTTGTATGTGTTAATAAAATTGGTAAAATGATGATATATTTTAATTTTAATTTTGCTGCCTTCCTTGTTATAGATTTTAACCACTTTCTTTAGTGTTATCATCAATTGTCTGTTCCAATACTTTCTGTTTCTGTTTTTTTAGTTTATCCTTCAAGTTCTTCATCTCTTGAATGTGTCATTTAAATTCCTGCTGTCTTTCAACATTTGATATAGAGCTCTGGTAACCATTCTATCACTTTGCATGCTTTCGTCTACTAGATTATTGCAGTTGATTCATATTTTCCAGGTTATTAGATCTTGTTACGTTGATATATTTAAATGTTTAGCTACTAGAAGTTTGTAATTTTCCCCTCATATCTTTTATATTTGAAAACCCTTCTATTTATACAGCGAAACATTCATTAATATGTGTCTACTAGAATATTTTAGTTGCTCGTTTATATTTTCCATCGGTAATAAAGCTTCTGATATTGATACTCAGATAGATTTCAATATCTTCATCAATACCCGTAATTGTAAATCTTATAATTTAGATGTGGACTCATGGGACGGATTGCAACAATTCAACCACATTTATATGCTGTATTGTTTTCAGATTCGTGGTATCTTATATTCCATAGCCCATACAGCATTTCCTCTAATTTAAACATTCCTGCGTCTCTTCCAAGCATCATTCCTTTACTCAAATTCGTTTGGTAATATGTACTTATGACACTTTCTGCATCGACATTTTACCATTTCACCCAGTGGACTATAAGGGCAGAAATTAAAACATTACCAACTGCCATCTCTTGTGATAAATTTATTTTGCCAGAATTACTTCAAATCTTTTTGTGTGTTTACTAGTGAGTAATTGTTAAGTACTGTTTACAGTTATGGTCATTTACTACATACTCTTTTACGCTGCTAGTATACTCTTTTGGATTAGCAAGAGTTTGATTATACTCGCTTTTATCATTTAGCAAATTTAGCAAAAATTATCAAGGTAAACTTGTGACGTTTCAATACATGCTTTTTTGTTCCTTAAATGGGTAGCACTGAAGAAGAAATGATCATATTGTCCTTATTCACCTAGGGTCACGTCGAATTTAACAATGCACGTGAAAGTCAAGCATCCTAAAGAGCTATAAATATCTGTTAAATCCGTGTCCGTAATTACAGCAGCTGAATGGAAAGAAGAAGAACAAATTCAACAGCTATAGTTGAAGGAAGTTATTGATGAAAACTTTAACAAAATCAGAGTTTAAAAAAACGCAGCAGAGGAAATGTGTTATTTGCTTTCAAACGAGTTTAGTATAGACGGATTACACCGAAAACAACACGATACACAATTTTGCAAGAATCAGTTCTTCGTAGTGGACAAAATCCATGAAAGAAAGTTACAAGAGGATACCGAATAGTCGGAAGATAAAATAATTGGTGAAGATGAAAACATAATGAAATATTAAGGAAGGTTGTAGATCACTGTCATGGCCCGGTTATTTAGGTGTAATTGTTTCAGTATTCCCTGTCATCATTGCTCTAAAGGGTCAAACTGGAAAGCCGGATGTATATATTTTGTGTCTTTTCTTGCCTTCATAATACTTTCTCTTTTTGGGTGGTGGGTGGTGGTGGGTTGCAGAAATAAGGTGTTATTTTATTCCATCCATGTATCCATCACCCTTTGTATGTATGTATGTATGTATGTATGTATGTATGTATGTATGTATGTATGTATGTATGTATGTATGTATGTATGTATGTGTGTATGTATGTATGTATGTATGTATGTATGTATGTATGTATGTATGTATGTATGTATATATGTATGTATGTATGTATGTATGTATGTATGTATGTATGTATGTATGTCTGAAGGTATGTGTGTGTGGAGGTATGTATGGATGTATGTATGGATGCATGTATGTATTTCATCTTTAAAATAGATTTGATTCAATCATTTTCAATATTACATAATAACAAAACAAAACTTAAGGTGACATTAATAAGTATACAGCACACTAATCAAGTCAATGAATATACAAAGGTTAAATGATTGTCTGTACACTTCTGCATTAAAAATTAAAATTATATTTTTAGCATCGATTTAATTTATATTATTTCGGGTATGTACAATACGTGAAATGCAAGAATATCTGTCTCACCTTCAGAACAGGTCTTTTTTGAGAATATATGACAATTTATATATAAGCAAACATCGCACAATAAAATATATGCAATTTAACATATATGTGATGTTAAATAGAGTAGTGTGTACCATTTAAAATCTCCAATGAGTGTTTTTTTCTGATCCTGTTTTTAACTTAAGAAGCCGCCATTAACGGTCTACTCTTAAAAGCATTTTATGCAGTGGCAATGTGGGACGTATTTATCAATGCATCTAGTTGTCTGTCATCTGGTATGTTCACTAAAATGTTACAGCTTCTATATTTACCTCCAATTCGGTACTCAATCAGCTGCTAAGTTTGTAAACTACAGTATGACTTAATGACCCTGGTTTTCAAGCTCTTCTTTAGCTTTTAGGACCATCCCAGGTTTAGACAAGGAATTATGCTGTAATCACCTCAGAACAGACCTTGGGGCTACCCCAGGTCAGTCGAATAAAATGATATACTAAGGCTGGGATCTACCATCCTTAGGGCAAAGATCATCTAACCGCCAATGTGTGTTTTCATTCTTCTCCTAAGTTAGTAAACTACAACATGCCTTGCTTTTACCTTGGTTTTCGAGCACTTCATGACCAGGGCTTATCCTGGCCTTTAAAGCTTCTGTTATCAGCACAGCTCTTGAGTAATGATGATGCTGGGATCACCCCAAGTTAGGTGAATAATGTGATAAAGGCTATACAAGGATTCTAGATATGACTACGGTCTTGACAACTTGCCTTCATTGCCTGATAAATGTAAAAACTTTAAATCTACTACAAGCAACCCGATGAAAACATGCAGCTACTTCAATTTGAACTTGAAGCAGGTTATGTGATTGGACCCCTTGACCAAATTTCATATTTAAAATAATACCACATCAGCACATGGGGCATGGCAGAAGGCAATTAATGTGGTAAGAAGAGGCTTTTCTTAACATGTATTTCCTCCTCCCCCTCGACAACTTGGCATAACTTGGTCGTAATTAAATCATAGACAAGGACACGTTTTCTCTATCTTATGTCACCATACACCTATGTGTGCCTATATCACCAAAAAATAAAAACATAAAAACTGTCAGACCTACTTCATTTCACGAGTATTTGGTTACCACTTTAGACCTTAGCAATATATTTTTGAGGTTATCTAGCGGGAAATGCTTTCATGGACATATCCCCACTCCCAAGCTCATTCTGCCCGGAATTTCAGCACCTACTACTCTGTTTTAATTCTACCCATTGGACCAAGAAACGATTGTTTTTGCACTGTGACATCGCTACTACAGTGGATATCATTAACAAAAGACATCTGCGTACAGAGGATGTACTGATATATTTTGTTACATAGCGTCACACCAAACTGGAATTTCATTGGCTTACTATTAAGTTGTACATAGCAAGACTTAGATTACATTACCTGTAAGCTGGTCACTGAAACCTTTTTCAAGAAACTGGCAGACTACCATGTATACTTTGTCGGATTAAAAGGAACAACAGTTCAAATATAAAGCCCATATTACCTATTACATACAAGATGGCGTGGCAGCTCTGTTACATGTTGCACCAGTAAGTTTTTCACCTGTAGTGGATTTAACTTTGCAGTGTCTGTTTCTTGTGGCATTTTTGCTTTTATTGAGATGCGGCGAAATTACAGCTCAATCTTTGCAAAGCATTTCATCTTTCAGTTACTTGAAGATTCCAGATGGAACATTTTCAATAGACAGATCCATGTTGATACTTGCTTGGCCGTCTTCAAATATAGACCCAGTGCGTGCAGGGGTCAACATTCCATTTTATAGGAACTCTCGGTTGCGTCCAGTGTTGTTTGTTGAACAGTATTTGATCTAGCATTGTGCGAGTGCTATCGCATGCAGTTATGATTAAAGCGATCCTTTATTTGTGGATGGGACGTTCTACTAAGTAACTTTAAACTATTATTGGTTATACTTGATATACTCGTTATTTTCATTTAGTAGCAGCCACAATTGCGGCTTCCATGGGTGTAGAAGACCCTTTGTATCCAAACATTAGGACGCTGGTCATCTTTATAATATGTGTATTACATCAGAGTAGACCCGAAGAAGATTCAGTCTGTCCAAGGGGAGTCGTGTACATAGCTTTATTGCTAATGTCTTCATTGTATGATATGCTTCCTACCGCAACCAAAGTTGTGCATCTTGAACATCTGCTTTGTTTTGTCTTTACAGCTTTTTCCAAGAAGTACCGATAGATGTAGTTAAGGATGCATATATCTTCACTTGCATTGCCCTCATTTCCGGATTTCACATATTCATTCATACATCTGTTACATCTCTAGTTATCGACAAGCATCCTCTTGTGGGCATTGATTTGATGTTTCTGTTTGCTACGAAACAAAACGTTACAAAATAATGTATCAAATGCGTTTTGACTTTCATTATGTCACCCCTGTTTAATATAATTTGCGTACCGCTTTAACTAGTGGATAATCCACATTTAAAATTATGTGATCTGCCGTGACTATACAAGTCTTGTAGAGTGGGATCAGCTAAAGTCGCACTTTGGGTTCATCCCATACTATTTTGACATCCAAATTAGCTTAGTTCGGATTTATGGAAATCAGAATAATTCCTCCCATGCTGAGATCAGCCCTGCACAATTCTACTTAATCTGGGATCAGCCCAAAGTACACTCTGATGAGCGGATCAACCAATACAGATTTTGCATAATCTGTGACCAGCAGATAATACACTCTCATATGGGATAAGCCCAGCGCATATTCTGTGTAATCTGGGATCAGCCCAGATTACGTTCTAGTACTGGGGTCAGCCTAGCACATATTCTACTTAATCTGGTATTATCCCACAATACACTGCAATGCTGGGATCAGCCTAGCACAGATGGGAAACACTAATAGTCACATACAGTGTGTTTCATGCAGATTCTTGCTCATGAGTAGCTCCCACAGAGAATCAAATTTGTATTTGGTTAAGTAGTAAACTTGTTATTTTTGTCACATACTAACTTGAAATATTTGTAATGATTTAATAAGAACGTATAGTGTGAATTAAGAGAGAGAGAGAGAGAGAGAGAGAGAGAGAGAGAGAGAGAGAGAGAGAGAGAGAGGACAAAAGACTCCTGAACTTTCTTTTCTTTTACAAGGCATGCATTGCATATTCTTTATTGTAATTCTTATATTTTCTTGCGTATAAATGATGATTATTTAATTGTCGCTGATGCACAACATGATGATGCTCATTAATATTAATTGCACATAACAAAGGTTAGAATAGACTTCAGCCTACTAATAACTGTGCTGATATGTTGGTGTTGATCAGTATAGGGCGATGTGTTAAAAGTGTTTGTTTGTTTCTCTCTCTCACTCTCTCAACATAAAGGAATTGATTATTATTGTTAGTATTGCAGGCTGCTATATTATGATGATATGAAGTTAGAAGCGTACAGTCATAAACAAAATCATTGTATAATCGCTTTGCACATGTTCATTGAAAATTAGCAGGCAGACAATGACTCGTTCAAGAAGTTCCTTGGTCTACTTTGGGCTAGCTGTATGTTCACGTTCAGTGTGCGTAACCAGAACTCCACAAAATGCAATCACCATCACGAGTATTCAAAGATTCAATCAAAGTCGAGGATATACAGGTAGTATATCAAAATCAGGCACTTTCGCTCGGCTTTTGAAGCTGCAGACAACTGTTATGAATCTCATCATCCAAATATAGTATGTGATTGTGCTTGCCCACCACCACCCCTGACACCAACACCACCAGTTTGTTATAGACATTGTGAGGCATAACTTTGTAATTGGCTTTCACTTGTTCTGAAGCATCTTGATTGGGCTGCCATGGGCTAGGCTGTCTATCCAAATTGGATACTAATATTCTATACTAATAATAATGCCATGCCTCTTTAATAACATATTCGTACCGCTTTAACTAGGTGATCGTTTTGTTTAACACTTTTTCAAAACAATTTGCTAACACTGTGTTGACTTTAGAATTTGGTATATTGTTCCAGGTTTCTGCAATTTCTTTTGTAGGATTCGGAAGCAGCGACTTACGAGGCCCTCTGTGTTATGACTGCAAATATTTGAATGACCCATCAGATTGCATTAACATTGTGCCGTGTCCGCTTGGTGAGGTAGGGTACAAAAATTGTACTTTTTGTTTTTAAACGACTTCATTGGTATGGTTTTAAACAACTTATTTCCTGTCTTAGACACATACATATTAACTTTTATTTTATGCTGTCTCGCTAGGTTAAAGCCTAATGTAACTCACGATTAAATGATTTCGTTTAACACTTTTACGGATATATCATACTAAAGAAAATACAAAACTATAAATATGTAACCAAGCAAATGACAGTAAAGTATATATAAAGTCGTTTTTCTATCTGTTTTTACTCAGCTTTCAAGTCAGGTCGACTAGTATACAGTACTAATGTGAAGGAATTAACATATGGTAATCATGTATAATGACATTGTCTCTAGATCTCTAATTGTCAAATAAACACCACCAATCAATGTCAGATTCACCATTTAGACTATATATATATATATATATATATATATATATATATATATATATATATATATATATATATATATATATATATATAAGAAATAGTATCCTTCGATATTAAAAGAGCATTTGAGCTGTACCTTAAATATATTTAGTTTTTGGGAAGAAAAACATGATTTGATAATAGACTTACAGTTGTCTTAGTGTCGGTAAATCAGATAACTTTTGCATGATGTAAGAACTTTTCCAATATATCAGTATACTAGCAGAGCAGTTTGCACCTTTTCTGTTTCAATATCTTTTCAAGCTAATTCAGAGAGAGAGAGAGAGAGAGAGAGAGAGAGAGAGAGGTTGCATGACGTAATTGTTCTTATATTCGCTTTAGAGATTATTAGGATTTATGTGAGGCTGCTTTTAACTTCTTTTTCAATAGCTGTAAGTTAACTGATATTCGTTTCTGTAGATGTGGCTGGAATATAAAGTAAAGAATAGAGAGCAGCGTCTTCTCAGTTGATTAAATATAGCACGAATAAATACAATAAATGCCTTACCATATGTAACGAGCGCTGTGGTAAATACTGTCATTACTATTTCAATTATTTGGAAAAGATCAAGCGCACTTTACATGGCTATAGCCATTTATAAATAATCCGTCTATCATTATGTATGAATTATATTTAAATCGGAAATACCTGAAATACGGTAGATTGACTGAGAATGTATATATATATATATAAAAATTTGGAAGCCATTTTTTTTTATTGCGCTTTTGCCTGTATCATGCAAATATTTTATGAACTTCTCTATACATTTTAGTTGTGCTACATCGAAGAACATCTATGGGGTGCCAACGATAAAGTCTACTCGATGGGATGCCGACCTAAATATGTAATTTATTATTGAATTTCTCTTTCATTTTGGCAGATATTAATTACACATTTTCCATATATTTTTCCTTCTATTTACTTCCATGTTTAAGAAATTGTTTTCACCTATATTATACGATAAAGCATGGTTATACCTGTTTAAATAGGGCATCTGCGCGCTTGGAAAAGTCGCTTGATAATATGCAAATTGGTATTTTACTGGTAAAATGCATAAATAATAGCTATCGTATCTGACATGTATGTACAGGATGGTGCTTATTGTACTGAACACCATAGCGGATTTGACCTTTCTACCATTCTGTTATCTATCTTTGCTCATTTCTACGAACCTTTCTACCATTCTGTTATCTATCTTTGCTCATTTCTACGAACCTTTCTACCATTCTGTTATCTATCTTTGCTCATTTCTACGAAAATATTTTTCACCGTACACATGTTGTTATATAAAACAAATAGGTTCAGGACAACAATTTTTAACAATTGGTAAATATTTACTAATTAATGATAAGTAATAATTGTTTTATCTAACATGTATGTAGAGGATGGTACATAAGGTGGTGAATACTATAGCTGATTTAACCGTTTAGACACGCTATAGCTAATTTAACCGTTTAGACCTTTCTGTTTTCTATCTTTGCTCATTTCTACGAAAGTATTCTGACTAAACTTCTCCAGATAAATGTTATTATATAAACAGTATTGATTTATGACACGAATAAATAGATTACATCCATTGTCAAGTATAGTTTTTCATCAAATGTGTTAGTTGCAATAGTTGTTTTTGGAGATCTGTGCTTATTTTCAAAGAGACACCACCCGCATTTTTTCGCTCAACTTGCCCCGACTATGTAGGAGGCTGAGCGATGAAAACTCCCTTTTTGCACTCAGGATCTTCGTCACTAAATCCTGAAATCTAACCATTCTGAGATAAATAGGGAAAGCAAGAGCAGAAAGGTCAAACGTCGGAAATGATAGCTGAGTAGAAGGGTTTGGAGTTGGAATGCGCCCATATAGAAGTTTAGACCGAATTTAAATGTGTCCAAAGTGATAGATTCTGCTGGCCCTGAGAGTCATTATATTTTCTTTCACGAACATGTGCTTTTCTTCGTATTAATAGTATGGTTATGCACGTCTGCATTAAATGTGGTGTCCCGATACGATACGTATTACGATACAGAGGTCCCGATACGATACCGTTTTGAGATACGTATCATCAAATTACTTTCGAATAATTCATGTCTGATTATTACCAGACAAACGATTCAACTGAATTATTTGCCACGACAGCCTTGTTTCTTGTACCTATGAAGTCATGAAGAAGCTAAAGGATAATTTGCAGGAATGAAAAAACGTTTAAGTTAATTATTACAATAATAAATTATAAATATGGTCTTAGCATCTCCCAATAATAAGTAAAATGTAATCATTAAATTTTGCCCTTTTTATTTTCAATTTTAAGTTTATATTCCAAACTTTATAACATTCATTTTAGAAGTGAAATTTGTACTTTGCTATAATCAATAGTTACCTTTTTCGTTTACAGAATAAATAAAACATTACCATCTTTAATATAAATAAAAACGGAAGCAACAATCTCAACAAGAAAGAAATTTTATCTAGCATCTATTGGAAGTTACGTGCCTACTTTTATAGAATGAGCATACATATTGTATGTGGTAGGCCAAAAATATAAACAGAGATATTTAAATATTTCTATATATGTGATTAAGAATGCTGATTAACCTACCAACGAATCTGCGACTTTATCATATGTTTTGGTACGCACTATTTTAAGATGAACAGTCGTTTGCACAGACCTTTATGGCTAATATTTCACTAGGACACGCGATTGGCTAGATCAGTTGGTGCCTGGTGTTAGAGTCTGCAACCAACGAAGGTTTACTATTCGAGACACAAGACTGATGCAATGAGTTACGATATAAAAATATCAGACTAGGAACTATGTGGATGGATCCGAGAGTACAGGTACATGCACTTGAAAAGCGCGATGCGCAGAAAACTCACGGAGAAGATACAGATGCAAAACATTACGCGTTTTATGATTAACAACTTTCCTTCAACATTATATGTTTACGTACCATATCCAATAGAACGCCGATTTTCAAAGACCTGGGTGATCGGTTTTGATATTTTCGTTCTGTTTTAATATGAAGTAAGATTTAACTTTCATAGCAATTTTGAATTACTTATTTATTTATTCAAGTCCTAATTTGTTTGCTCTTTGGATCGCAATATTTTACTCGCCATTAAATACGCGTATCGTCACAGCGTGTATCGATAGTATCGGTACCGTCGACGAATCGCGATACTTCTAATATTCGTTGAACAACTTAAAAATTCAGAATGGCGAAGAACGACCTCACAGAAATTACATTGTATTATAATCTTTATTACGCATTTTCAACACGATGCACGCCTGATTCACTCTTGTCCTGCATTTCACATATCCGCACTCGGTATAAACAGCCATGCTTATATGAGCATGCCAGATGAATTATTGTGGTTAAATAATAATTCCCAATACATAATGGATTGTGAAAATATGACAAAACTCAGCATGAGTCGTCTGAGGAGTAGGAGGTAAGAGAATTGTGTTATTTGTAGTGTTCAACACCACCACCACCACCATGATGATGATCATCATAATCTTAAGGATCTCATGAAGATGAGGAAAATTAGAAAGGAATAGCAAACAATCACAAACTCGATATGAAATAGAATGTAAGAGATGTTTTGCAATTTTCCTCTCATTCGAGTTATTTAATTGTCATTACACCATATTTAATGTAAATGAGTCCTCTATCACTTTTCTGAGTTCTTCTTGGATCTTGAAATTTGACTTGTTGTAAAATATCTACAACCACTAGAAGAGTCGTGTATATAAGTTTTACAAGTATCTATGAAAACATGTTCTTCGCGTCACAGTTTAAATCAGCATTCTTATTATATTGTTTTTGTTGCTTTATTATTATTATTATTATTATCATTATATTTGATGTTGCTGAGTGTGATGTGATGTTTGTTTTGCTGTTGTTACAATTGTTGTAATGCTGCTAAGGTTATTTTTGCTTTGTTATCGTTGTTGTTGTTGTTATACTCACCCAAAGTATTCAATACTGTAGCCAACCTATTCGATACGCACTGTAGGTCAGTGCTGCATATAAATTTTATGTATAAAGATAAATCTTTTGGAGTGAAAATAAGTTTTTAAAATATTGTATCCTCGCTTGAGAATGCATATTTCAAATAAAAGGAGGAATTGGATCACTAAAACAACTATAAGCAAAGAAAAGAATACCGAGATTACGAATATAACGGTATTTAAGTTACCTACCACGATCGCTTTCATCTGTAAGGGACATTAGGTCTCGGTTTCTCTTTCTTTCTGCTTTTCTCTCTATATCGTGTTGAGACCAGCAGGTACAAATAGCGGATGAAACTTGCTGTGTGTGATGTGTGATGTTTGTCTTGCTGTTGTTACTATTGTTGTAATACTGCTACTGTTGCTGCTAAGACGAAACTGTATTAGGTCGAACATATTACAGTGCAATAACACCACGATAAAGAATAATTTTGCAGCGATTTATCATGGAGAAGAAAATCATGAACCATTTTGTTTATGACTTGTATTATCAAAGCTGATTACCTTTGCTTTTTTTATGTTTCAACTATTTACTCTTTTCTTCCATTCCCTGGTTTAGTTTCACATTCTTTGCATTTACCCCTTACTTAACCCTACTGTGTAAAACATGTACAATGATCTACATTTGTATTGTAGGAGAATATATATATCAGGAGGTTTGAAACTGATTGATTGTTTGGAATTTAATGATTTCAATGTCAAAAATGAGATAGTTATCAACTTCAAAATACTTATTTAATGCTGTTAAAATATTGACAGCTGTTTCTTTATATTGTGGTGAATGCCATTTTCACCTATTAAATGAGGTCAGTCGTTCAATATGACTTTTGAAACGCTGCTTGCCTTTTCAATAATATTTAGGTTTAGGTGTAAATCATTTTACATAAAATTATGATCGCAAAAAAACAGAATCAGCAGTCCCATGGATGGAATATTCTACATTATTTTTTTTTTTTAAATCTCTTCATTTAAATTGTCCAAGAATAAGGATATACTAGTAAGAGACACTTTCTTGACATAAAATAATGTGGGTAGTGCTTCTTTAAATATTAAAGATGTACTTATAGAACGTTTTAAAAATATTATCCTAACGTATGCTTTATTCATCATTACAGTCGTGATATATTTCAATACACCGAAAGCCGAAAAAACATTGCTAACTCTAAGTAAAATGGTTACGAAAATAATTTGCAGAATATTTTATATATTTGTGAGAAATGGTTTTGGGTTTTACATGATCATTTCAACAATTGAAAATTGCAGATTTGATTACTTTTCAGTATTTGTGGATGCTATTATCTTATTGGATATGCTTCGAATAGGTTTAAATGCGTATACATTATCTGTGCAACTTTTCA
Source organism: Margaritifera margaritifera (assembly GCA_029931535.1). Taxonomy (NCBI): domain Eukaryota; kingdom Metazoa; phylum Mollusca; class Bivalvia; order Unionida; family Margaritiferidae; genus Margaritifera; species Margaritifera margaritifera. The sequence goes on along the minus strand of JAQPZY010001312.1, from coordinate 1,768,166 downwards.
TTTCTCCTATATTTCTCAGCAATGCCGTTCACCCAGCAGCGCCCCAAACCCAGTCTTTGGACGATCTGTAGCTACATGTAGCGAGTGTTGTGCTGGAGACTTCTGTAATACTGACTGCACGGCACTGGCTTCGACCGCTATTATAGGTGATACACACATATACATACATACATACATACATACATACATACATACATACATACATACATACATACATACATACATACATACATACATACACACACACACACATACAAACACACACATACATACATACATACATACATACATACATACATACATACATACATACATACATACATACATACATACATACATACATACATACATACATATAGGGATCACAAATGCTTAATATATTGTATAATCTAGGGAGTGTTGAAGCCGACGGCGAATCCTGGAACTCATATTTTGATATGTTTTAGAAAAAAAAAATACAAGTTTAGGTACTCAAATAGTTTAGATTCCCTAATAATTAGAACTTCAAGATATGGTAAACAATCTTAATTATGCAGTTGCCATTATGTGGATCGAGCTACGAAATCATATCAGGTAGGAATCAATTTCAACTCATTTAGATCCTTAATTTTGACATAATGATGGTAATTTATATCTGTGTCTCATTTTGTCTTACTATGACCTCCTGTTTCATTTGTAGCCCTAATTTACATCTCTGCATGTTTACAATTCTAACCTGTGCTGCCTTTAAAGATACCTAAAGATTAAATTTGTCTGATAATTTTTAATGCTTAATTTACATCTCAGCATTTTTTAATTCTTACATGTGCTTCCTTTTTGGATACCTAGACACTAAATTCACTTTCAAGCACTATCGCGTTTAAATTCCTTTGCTTGCTTACATTTTAAGTTTCGTGCATTATGATTTTTTCTTATTTTGATGATCTATTATGCTCTGTTCGTATTTTTTTGGAACATGTTTATTAAATGGTTCATGTTCTAATGTATACACACACATGTATATATATATATATATATATATATATGTGTGTGTGTGTGTGTGTGTGTGTGTGTGTGTGTGTTTGCATGTAAGCTATACAGCAAGGTACAAATATATGTTGGTATATCGTGGGAAAACTAACCTAAACTTTCGGAGTACTTTACGTTTTTACTATCTTCTGATCTTAAACTCTAATATGCTTTGTACTTCACTACAGAACATTGTACTTTGTGTCATGCATACATTTTATTAATGCCCTTTAGAAAATTAATTTTTCAAAAGATTAGTTAGCTATGACTTAGGAATGTGTGGTGTATGTCAGATAATTTTATTTAGTGTGTTTCATTTACTAGTTTTGAATATGTTGTATTGACAACGTGTTTAACAACAATATACCAATTATCTTCAACAGGCTAAATTATAAAAGCAACGAAAATGAAATCTTCTTGTCGAATTACAACATTTGGTATTGACAATAATCCTTTCATCTGACTGATATTTTATTGCACATTTTTAACTTCTGTGACTTTGTGTTTATATTTTGGGTGACATGGATAAAACGAAATGCTTTTTTAAAAAATCAAATTATTTTAAATATAAAAAGGAATAGATCATACATACGCAGGATGTGATGAAAATGCTAAAAACTACTTGGTGCACAGGCATATGAAAGCAATAATATAAAAATCAAACAGCTAAATAAAAGACAAAATGAAAAAATTACAATCATGCGGGTGTGTATACTAGTTGCCTTTTTCTCCAATAGTTCTTATATAATTTGTGTAGTTGTATTGTGGTCATCGCAAATGTATGCTGGCGAAGTAAACCGGTAGTATGTTTACATTTTATAGTCTTTCAAAATCCCTGGCTAAAAAGAAAAAAGACAACGCGGTTTCTTTGTAGCTGCGTAGCATATGTTTCTTTTAATGGAACAATAATTACATGATCATAATATTGACTAATAAATACATGATCATTGTATTGACTAATAATTACATGATCATAGTATTGACTAATAATTACATGATCATAGTATTGACTAATAATTACACAATCATAGGATTGACTAATAATTACACGATCATAGTATTGACTAATAATTACATAATCATAGTATCGACTAAAACATATATTAGTTTATCTGTTCCACTCTTGTGAAACGTATCAGCTTTGGGCAAAGCTCATACAAAGATTTGAATTGGTCGTTGTAAACTACTATCACAAAATTGTCGTAAACCTACATTTTGAAACAATCTGGTTCTTTTTGGGCTTAAAACTGAGATACTGGCCTTATATTTGATGGTGACAATTATATAGAAAGATATATTTCAGATGAAAACGTATTTATTTGGACCTTTTAATGAAAGCGGGACCTGTTGTTTTATTAATTCTTTGCTAACATAACATCTGAGAAATATATGATTTTGATAAAATGAAGAAAACAGAAATAGATGGTGCTTTCGCAGCATTGCATTTATCTGAACATGATTGCGATATATTTTATGAAACATATATTCTTATATTCTTTTCTACATTGTATGAAAATATGAATGGTCTGATGAAAATTTTAAACTTTACATTCAAATATTTTTCTTCACATTTTTTCTGCTGTTAAGTCAGTACATGCATTAATGATTGCATCTGTTGCTATTACTAGTTTGATAATCATTTTACCACCACCACCACCATCATCATCATCATCATCATCATCATCATCATCATCATTGTCATCATCATCATCATCATCATCATCATTCTTCTCTTCTTCCTCTTCTTCTATTATTATTATTATTATTATTAGTATTATTATTCCAGGTTGAGTAGTGCAATCAACCACGAATACCCCAGGCAGGATATATTTTCCAGAAAATTCCGATATCTGTTGAAATATTTACACAGGTTTGAGAACAAGATCAAACCGATGACAGCTTAAATACATGATTGTTATCTCTTTAATGTAATTTTGTGAATTAAAACAGTGCTTGCATTATTGTTTAGTCGGGAAGAAAAAAAAACGAACAAGCAAACAAATATTAAGTACATTCGCGAAAAAAATCAAATGAATATGTAAGTGAAATTATACGTGTACTATAATTAAACTGACCAATCACTTGTGCTGTTTTCGTAATGCTAGAGTTTGCTATTTGGTAGGATGATTTATCAACTTTGTAATCACACACAGAAAACACAGATCTCCTCGCAATTAAATTAAATCCAATGGCGACGTTAATCAGTTATTAGATCTGGTGGTATAGGCGAATGAATCTGATGTCAGGCAGTCGGTTGAGAATTTAAATTTTAATGAGTTAGTAAATTACACAGTAAACAGTTTGATCTTGATTTGGTAAAGAATTTAGAGATAATATATTTTTATTTCTATAAATATTTCTATAAATATCAGAGAAAAAACGATTTGAAGAGATTTTCTCGACTTTCTTTTTATGCAACATTAAATATATATAATATATATATATATATATATGAACCAGTTCATACTAAAAACCCGCCTTATGACATTGAGCGAGAAACGCTGGAAAACCCACTCAAAGTATGACGTCAAATTTTCGTATTTGCCATTTTCAAGAGTGACCGATACTGGTTTCAAGAGAAATTCCTTGCAAGTTTTTGAGATGACAATGCATTTAAGGTAAATTAATCCTCACTCTTAAATAAATATTTTAAAACAATGACAAATGAAAACTTGGCAAAAATACAATTATTTATGTATGTATCGTAACGAATCAATTCGATTATACTTTGCTGATTGACGAATGAATCTAAATTATATAAATAATATTATATATACATACATATATATATATATATATATATATATATATATATATATATATATATATATATAATATTTTGAGAGAATGTCCTGTACTTAATTAGTAAATTGATAAATATGAAATTTAATAATTGTTGCATACATTAGCTATCATTTGTACTTTCTGTGACCTTTAAAAAAAAACGACCAGATGATAAATTTAGTTCAGCGAAATAGTGTAAAGTAGGTAGATGAGTTATGTAGGACAATAAAGATCACTTGTTACAATTTAGGTTCTGTGGCACAATCGATAGAACTATCGGAACATTTTTAAACTTGTACACGACTAACCGAGTGAACCCGGTTCAAATCCCGTTGTCGCTTTTTTCACACCATTTTTCCTTGTTCCTGAAACTTTTAAAGAATTGAAGATGATAAAATTAATATGTTTATGTTCGATTTTATAATCAAGTTTTTTATGCAATGAAAGTTTTTATAAGTCCATTAAATTGTAAATTAGGATGTTTGATTGTAAAAAAAAAGAACATAAAGACGTAATTTTAAAGTATATTTTACTATAGCAAACTGAAGTAACTTGGTAATGTAAGGCTAAATATTTCATGACCCCTGCATATAAAATTTTTATGATTTTGTTTCAGTGGGTATTTTTAGTGGGCACATTCAGGTAAATTATAGTATGTCAATCGGTATTATCTTTTTCATCTAATGAGAAGTAGTCAAATATTTTATCTAGCTATTTACATTTTTTTTAAAATTCTAGCCTTTTAGGAAAATATCCACGACCAGAAATTCAAATAAAACGAAAGAATCATTAACTGCGCAGTAAATGAAGTTTTTACGTGTTTTTGTTTAAATAAATATTTGCTCAAACCTTGTATGTGTTAAGTATAAATTTAGTTTATTATGTCTACATTCCCTATTATGCGCGGCAAATGGGTCTGATGTATTTTGCCACTTTGCGAATGGTGTAAATTTTCGGATTTCGCTTCGATGAGGAAATAAGTCAGTTAAACTTTCTGATTGATGAGGGAGATAGAATAGGACATGATGGTACTATGACACACGGCCCAATGACATCAACTCAACGGTAGACTGGGTTATATAGCCCATGGTTCCGGGGAATCCAGTTGTATTAAATTTTGGTATATGTTACTGTGACAAAAAAAGTCATAGAAAATATTTTTTTAAAGATCAAAAAATAGCTATTTATTATGATAATGATGCCGATAATAATATGAAAGTCAGAGGTGTGTTTTACAAATTAAATTTTCATTTGAATTTTCTTTCTTGTATAATCGATAAAACTTTTTCCACTTTCACATACATGTACACGCTAGCACGCCGCCTGTGGATGGTTTCTTTATAAATTGTTTAATATTTAGCCATGTCTAAATAGAAGTTTAAATACATTATTACAAAAGAAAATAAGGACCAGTTCGTATAAGAATACTTTGTTTGGAAACTATGTTTAAATTTTGTTTAAATTTTGTCTTGTCTCAATAGAAGCTAATATGCATTTATTATAGGACAAAATAACCAGTTTGTGATTGGATACTTTTTATGGAGAGTTATGACCGGTCAGCATCATGAAATCAAATACCTGATGCAGATTCCTGGCCATACATGGTGTGTTATTGATGCAGGATTTGCCCAACTGATTAACACCACTTTCTTCCAAGATATTTTTCCAAACCGTCTCAAGGCGGCACATGTTCACTCATATATATATATATATATATATATATATATATATATATATATATATATATATATATATATATATATAAGCCGTCGCAATCTAACACGTTAGAGAGTCATAATTGGTGTAATTATATATATATATTTCTTTCAGATAATCATGTATCCTAACATATAATGTGGGATCCAGGGATAGACGCTTTCCTCTTTGTTTTGTATATAGGTGTCAAATTATAATCATAATTTAATGTATATACCTTGTATTTCTCAATAGAAATTCAGTGGGTTTGTGCATATAGCTGGGTGTTAAATTATGTGTGCCTAGCGAATGAGTTCTCGTGCAGCTCGAGTTCTTATCTTCGATCTTGTTCCATCCTTTCTGAGAGGGTAAGGGCATGGCTGTGTGTGTTTGGGCGCTGGTGCATGAGAGCTAGGCGATAGTTGCCGTTACTCGCGGCATGGGTTCGATTCCTGCTTGGAACGAGATATAGTTCTCTAATCTGTTAGATTACAGCGGTGTAATTATATATAAATTTCTGCCATATAATCATGAATCCTAACATATAATGTGGGATCCAAGGATAGGCGCTTTCCTCTGTTTTGTATATAGACCGGGAAACATATTTCATTTTTTATAAAAAGTATAAAGAGGATATTGCGTCTTAACTGAGTGAGCATTTTGAAGAAAGAAAAAATATCTTCCATTCATATTTATCTACTTTTCGACCAGAAAATAGCTGTCACACTATTTAACTTCACTTTCTTGCAGATTGTCGTCGTGCTCTTAATAAAAACAAGTGTGCTGAGGCAATCATTGCGGATCTATTCAAGGCATGTGATTGCCTGTCCAATCAGCTTTTAATCCGAATGATGAAGGGTTATGGTGTCGGTTGTTTTCAAATTACCTTTCACACCCAGAACAACAAGTAAAACTTGGTATCTTTAAGAGTTACTGGCTAGACATAGTAAATGGAGTTCTCTAGAATCAGTTTTGGGGTCCTAAGTATCTATAAGACCTACTGGCTAGACATAGTAAATGAATTTCCTCCATTTTTTTACCTTTACTAATATTTTCATAAATTATATATTTTGACATTGCCAAACAGGTAAATGTGTACAGCCGTGCAGATGATAACACTATGTATTGTATACATAAATAAATTACTTAACGGTAATGATGTGCTGCAGCATAAAAAATTCATTGGTCGAGTTTCCGCTATTTATATCTATTAACTGATGTTATTGAAGATATCAGACAACAAGTTTGTTGTCACAACATGCAGATAACGATGTAAAGTATGCGTTGAATAATATTTGCAATAAAATAAGCAATCTTTTCAATACATTTACATTAAAAATTACACTTAGTAAATTGCATTTAGTCGTAACAAAAAATCCAAGACAAACAATAGTTCGGAAAGAAAAGTAAATATTGCTCGAGGAAAATATTATATTGCACGTAGGATTTTTCAAAATTCAAGAATAAATGAAAATAAGGAAAAAGTAATCGATACCAGTAGCAACTGCAAAAGGGAAAATAAGTAAATACAGAAAGAAATATAGAAGGCCTCTGAGAAAAAGAATATATAAAGACAGTGCAAATAACCAGACAATACTGATGTATAATCAAAAGACTTACTGGAAACGAAATGTTGTTTCAGTGGCAAAATGCTGCTACTTTTAGGGAAACAAATGAAAATGTTGTTAATCACCATAATTGTGTTCATGATTTTTCATCCGAAAATGGTATTTAATCAAGATGTAAAATAGCGGTATCAGACGTGAACAAATATCAATATATATTATGCGTTTCAACAATAATAAAGAAAGCACATTAGATCGAATAATCGAATAATATATATATATATATATATATATATATATATATATATATATATATATATATATATATTTGAAGTACTCAAAACTAGCTGCTCTCTGTTGTATATATATATATATATATATATATATGACCTACAATAACCTTTGCAACACATCAGATCGTTGCAGACACACGCGCTGCTATGAGAATTTTATAAGTGAGACAGACAATAACAGCTATGGTGCACAGCATTTTTCAAAGTTCTCGGGAAATTTGTTAATTATGGCAAAGTTTGCGGCAAGGGAAGTATGGAAGTACGTTGGCTATAACATAACCAAATTTAACCAGCATACTGACATAGTGATCCACCATAGTCTGAACCTGAGCTTACGGAGAAAAAATGTGTAAAAGTCTAATTTTGTTCGAGACAATATCGATTGTGTGAAAATGAACTGGTCAAATCCCAGCTCAAAAGTCTGGTATAGGTAGTGAAGAAAACTAGGTCATATAACAAAGTTATAGAAATTCAAGTTTATATTTGTGTTCCAAATTTTAGCTTTAAAATCTCAACAGTGACAGGTTCAGTTAAAGTTAGCCATTTTGCAGTCATCCCCTCGCAGCTTTGATTTGCGAAATTGAAACAAGGAAAATATACAGAATTTTATAGCAAGGCCGCTAGCAACGTCGTCAGCGGGATTGGATGAGTTAAAACAGGCAACGCAAGGTTTCTGGATGAGTTAAAACAGGCAACGTAAGGTTTCTGTCGGGTATGGATAAGATGTACTGAAGGTTTAGAGAGAGTGGCAAAAAAAGGAGATAGGATTACGTAAACATGGAAGATAATATTTTTCCGTACCACCTGTCTCAAACCCTGGTTTCAATTTCAAATATGGGCAGAGACATACAAAATACAAGACGATGACCGTTGGATCACACTCGCTGATTTTTATATAATTTTTACCAATGTCCTTCCACCACCACCATTGTCGCAAACTTTGCCTTGGTTAACAAATTTGAACTCGAGTACTTTGAGAAAAATGTTTTAAACCGTAACTGTTATTATCTACCATTTGTTTTAAGGACGACTCACCACCATCTTCATGAAGAAAAAAAACCATCCTTTTGGGATATGATTTCCACCTTTCAAATTTTTGAAAATGCTCGCTCACTACCATTTTTAAGGAACAAAAAAAGCCCCACTTGTATAGGATTATTACTTTTAAAATGTTTACAAAAGGCTGGCTCACCACCATTTTTTTATTTTTAAACAAGCGTGCTCATATCCCAATCATATGATTCCTAATGTAATAAATTTGGGTATGTTCCATTTATATTTACGTCTCCATTTATAGGTTCGTTAGATTTTAGTGATTAGTTGTTTGATTATGGGAAGTCGATGTTGGGACAATATTTCGCAGCCCGAGTAATTAGCCAATTTCTAGGAACAGACGTCATACTTAGAGCGTTTAAGAGACTTTGCAATGGCATGGATTGGTTTGGTAGTTTGAGATGGGGTCAGACTAGCATAAGTGGGCATGGAGCCAAGTAGTTCCTATTTTATTCAGACGTGTTAATTGATTGTGCCTTTCGGTGGGAGATATTCGTGACAGGAACTACTGTTTTGTGCCATGGAATAATTGGGAAGAGGTCATCCCTTTGTTTGGAGATGCTTTTCATTGTTACAGTTGGTGGAAGTACACGTGCATAACACGGGTCAGACTGTTGCTTTTAGGACTCACGGTACTATTGATACGGAATAACTGTGAACCAGTCTAGAAATGGGTTCAGATACAATAGAGTATATACGGGTTTGGTGGTCCAAAATTGGTTAATGATGAAAAGTAAAATTTTAGTAAAATTTATTTTGAGAGCTTATCCTATCTGTACCTAAATAAACATAGAGACAAGATTATATTGATGCAGTTTTAATATTTTTATAATTCCCTGCATTTGGGTGTTTGAATTGTGTTATGTGCTTCATGCCACGGCAATGCTAACAAGGAAAAGCCATGCAATTGTGAAGTTGTAGTTGTGACATTGTGGTCATTTATTTACTGATTAGAGAAAAATTGTTTCTAGTCTTGGCGCGTTACAAGAACTTCCAGTTGACAACGAATGTTGTCGAGAAGTCCTTGGAAATAGGGGAAAACAAGGGACTTCCAGCCCAACCTCACGCAGGTGTTTGATTCGCTCGGAAGAGGAACTCCTGTGCATGTTACACTACCTATAAATGTTTTAATCGACAACAAAAAAAAGTCTGACCAACATATGATCCTTGAATATTTTTTGGAAACAAATCGGCTCATTTTAAACCGTTTTAGAACCCTAGTACATCTATAAAGTTTTGTCTACCTCTACCCACAATTTATCGAATATTTTAAGGCGAACAAATTCGTTTAGCACCTTTGTTAAAGTTTCTTTCTTTACCTATTTTATGTAAATATTTATACTATTTGTAAGCATTATAACACAACAAAAGCTACGGTATATCCTTTGCGCCAAACATAAGTTTTTCGGCGAGATTGTTTTCTTGCGAATTTTGATTTTAAAGTGATTCTGCGAAGAGAACAAAAAGTAAGCAAGTTAAATCCACAGCAACAAGCCTTAGTGTCTGATTCTTACTAGAGGATGCATACAAAGTAATTCGCTAGCAGATATTTCAGATATAGACTATACTAAGATTGTGGTGGAATAAACTCTGTAACACTTTATGTAGAAAACTGTTTTACAATGAATATGGTTTAGAAAAGATTCGACAGTAGTTTAACTAGTCCAGACAGTATTGTTATAGCATCATATACGGTAAACTTAACATAAAATTAAATTTTCTAGATTAATGTAAAGACTATCAAAATATCTACTTACTGGACTTTAATACCGCACAAGAGTTTAAGGGGCTATTTCAAAAAAAAAAAAAAAAAAGAGAAAAAGAGGATTATTTAGTAATGAAGAAACTAAGAAGCATTTTACTATGTGGAAAAAGTAAGATAAAAGATTCTGTCGACTATATAATAGATAACGATAATAAAGTTTGAATAACCTGGTGGATAAGAGATTGCAGATTTAAAACATGCAACAAGTTTATATGCCATTTATCATCGCCTGGAATAAATAAACAGGTTGGTACAATATTTGCTACTTAACAGATTGTCCATATAAAAGACTAGTTCCCACATTTTCAAATCCAAAAGCTACATAATATTGCATTACAAGCATAGAGGGAACACTTACAAATTATAAATAAATTATAAAAGAGCATTATAATTTTTACAGTTACATAGAAAGATTATCGAAGATGTAATATTTTATAAAGCTAGTTTCACAGAACAATAGATACGTCCTACACAATCAAGTAACCAAGTCTTGGTTGGTATACCACAAGACAAAAAAAAAAAAACGAATGCATTGTAGATTTTGGGCAAACGCAATGACCAATAGAATTACAGGATAGGAATATAAGCGTTCAGAGGCTTGCAACGAAAAGAAAATAATTTCTTTCTCTCCTTATCAGTAAAGAATATAGAAATTACCGACGTTTGTCAAGATCTGGAAATAGAGCAAAAAGCATATAGAAAACCTGGTAATGCCTATATTTTGACAAACAGCTCTTTATATTCAATGTGTAAGGAAGTTTCACAAGAATACAGCTTAGAAGATACAGATGTTATTAAACTAACAACATTGAACATGAGAGTTCTACAACAGTATGCGATATAGATCAAATAGATCCATTAAATAAAGCATTTACAAGATTTATAAGAGTTCTACAACAGTATACGATATAGATCAAATAGATCCATTAAATAAAGCATTTACAAGATTTATAAGAGTTCTACAACAGTATACGATATAGATCAAATAGATCCATTAAATAAAGCATTTACAAGATTTTTAACTAAAAGGCAAAACGAACTGTAGCAGATACAGGAAGAGAAAGCGAATAAGGATTTTAAGAAAATTGGGAACAAGATAAGAGGTTAGCAAGAGAATATATTAGTAGAGTGCATATAGCCGGTTGAGAAAATTATAATCTCCAAATGCAAAACAAAAATGGGAATAAACTACGAAAAACAATATATAACTTGGCATTCTTTCTTTCCGAGTTCGTAAAACAAGAACGGGAGATTAATTTGTGTATAATGTTAACTACACAGTTGGTAAAATAATAGGTTATCTATTAAAGGTTACAAATGACCCAGGGCTAAATCTGTTAAAATTATAAAGGATATATAATGCACTTTCTATATCGATAGAATATATATAATGCACTTTCTATATCGATAGAATATTTCAGAAGATCTAGAAAATATAGATAAAGGAATAGATGTAAACGATTTAGTTAGTCCAGCAGCTACAAAACCTTAAAAAAAAAGAAAAAAAAAAAAAGAAGAAAACAGGAAAAAAAAAATATGTAAATTAACGACGATTTATTAGTTGTAGATCTCCCCGAAATTGTGCAGGATTGAGAATATAACGTGAAACAATGTGTTTATGTTTAATATTCCTGACTGCATAAAAGCAACTGAATGTAAAAGACTCGAAGAGTTACAAGGAGTAGAAATAACAGTTAAAGGAATTGGTACAATACATTACTGAGGAACCGACAGCTGTATTTTAATGTTTGATAGAAAATACATTGTTTATCTAATTTTTTTCTGGAGTTAGATATTACATTAGAGTAACCATATTTAAGTATATAATTTAAAATTAAAGGAGAGAAACTAACAATTAATCCTTCTTGAAAAAAGGAAGGGATGGTATTCATTGCTGTTCCAAAATTTATAGCAGTTGATACTAACTTAAGAATGCAAACATATAATTTCTACGAGATAATTATATTTTTATAACACACACACACACGCACACACACACACACACATATATATATATATATATATATATATATATATATATATATATATATATATATATATATATATATATATATATATAACGATTATCATATTATTTAACATTTGTTAACTAAATATCTTTTTAATACATCAATACATTCTTTAAAACCATTGGACAGATTACCTAGCATCTTTTGAAAACATACCTAGGAAATCAAGAATACCAATAATTATAATAGCCCATGTACACTCTTTGCAGGGTTCTTGTTTAAAAGGATTCTTTCTCTTTTCGTTTCTATTCCTTTTAAAATTTATTTAAAGTATCCTCTGTCTTATTTTCTGTTTCCTTTCATTAGTCTAAACTTCTTACCTTGGAATGTATAATATTTAGTTTTGTATTCAAAACTATTTATCTTGATTTTAATTATCTGTAGCTCATTAAATAATACTTCTAGATTTATTCTTTCCACGGGTTGTTGTTAACTTAATTCCATGGGGTGCTTTAATCAACACGGAGTTTTCGATTATAATTTGTCCCCTGTCTTATATTCGCAATGTGGACAGTATTTGTTTTGCATTATTTATCTACGATACATAGTTTTTAATTTGTATAACTTCTCGCTTAAGTTTTCCTGTTCATCCTCCTTTAGTATATTGCAAAGAATGAAATATTCTCTTCTATAATATCTGTAATAATGTCCCTAATATCTTCTCTAATAATTTTTCTATTATTTTCTCTAATAATTTCTCTGGTATCTTCTTTTAGTTTATTTATTAGTTCCATCGGTGATATTTTTATTTTATTATGTGCATTGCAGATATATGTCTATATAAAAAGGGTTTAATGTATTTTATATAGTCTGGAAGTATATTCCATATTTCCCATATTTAAGTATGCAAATATCCTAATACAATCCAAGTGTAATTCGATTGCATAGAATTATTGTAGTAAGGATGCAGTAATAAGGTATTAAGAACACAGTCGTAAGGTATAAGGAACACGGTATTAAGGTATTAAAAAACAGCATTAAGATATTAATAAACACAGTATAACAGTATTAAGAAACATTACTTTTAAGTATTAAGAACAGTCATAAGGTATTAAGAACACAGTATTAAGGTACTAAGAAACAGTTTTAAGGTACTAAGAACACAGTATTAAGGTATTAGGAACAAAGTTTTAAGGTAGTAGGAACACAGTATTAAGGTACTAAGAAACACAGTATTAAGGTATTAAGGGTACAGTATTATGGTATTAAGAACACAGAATTATGGTATTAAGAACAAAGTTTTAAGGTATTAAGAACACAGTATTAAGGTATAAAGGGTACAGTATTATGGTATTAAGAACACATTATTAAGGTATTAAGAACACATTATTAAGGTATTAAGAACACAGTATTATGGTATTAAGAACAAAGTTTTAAGGTAGTAGGAACACAGTATTAAGGTATTAAGAAACAGAGTATTAAGGTATTAAGGGTACAGTATTATGGTATTAAAAACACAGTATTAAGGTATTAAGAACACAGTATTATGGTATTAAGAACACAGTATTAAGGTATTAAGAAACACAGTATTAAGGTATTAAGGGTACAGTATCATGGTATTAAGAACACAGAATTATGGTATTAAGAAGCACAATATTAAGGTATTAAGAAACACAGTATCAAGGTATTAGGATAACAGTATTAAGGTATTAGGAACACAGTATTAAGGTATTAAGAACACAGTATTATGGTATTAAGAAACACAGTATCAAGGTAAATACACAATATTAAAGTATTAAGAACACATTATTAAGGTATTAGGAAAACAGTATTAAGGTATTAGGAACAAAGTATTAAGGTATTAAGAAACACAGTACTAAGGTATTAAGAAGCACATGATTAAGATATCAAGAACACAGTATTAAGGTATTAAGAACAAACTATTAAGGTATTAGGTACACAGTATTAGGGTATTAAGAACACAGTATTAAATTATTAAGAAACACAGTTTTAAGGTACTAGGAACACAGTATTAAAGTATTAAGAACAAAGTATTAAGGTATTAAGAACACAGTATTAAGGTATTAAGAACGCAGTATTAAGGTATTAAGAAACACAGTTTTAAGGTACTATGAACACAGTATTAAAGTATTAAGAACAAAGTATTAAGGTATTAGGAACACAGTATTAAGGTATTAAGAAACACAGTTTTAAGGTATGAAGAACAATGTATTAAGGTATTAAGAACACAGTATTGAGGTATTAAGAACACAGTATTAAGGTATTAAGAAACAGTCTTAAGATACTAGGAACACAGTTTTAAGGTACTAGGAACACAGTATTAAGAGCACATTATTAAGGTATTACGAACACAGTATAAAGGTATTAAGACCACAGTATTAAAATATTAAGAAGGACAGTTGTAAGGTACTAAGCACAAAATATTAAATTATTAAGAACAAATTATTAAGGTATCAAGAACACAGTATCATGGTATTATGAACACAGTATTATGAACACAGTATTAAGGTATTAAGAACACAATATTAAACTATAGAAAAACAGTATTAAGGTATTAAGGAGACAGTATTAAGGTATTAAGAAACACAGTAATAAGGCATTAAAACACAGTACTAAGGTATTAGGAAACACAATATCAAGGTATTAGGAACACAGTATTAAGGTGTCATCAACACAGTATTAAAATCTTAAGAGCACAGTATTAAGGTATTAAGAAACACAATATCAAGGTATTAGGAGCACAGTATTAAGGTGTTAACAACACAGTATTAAAATCTTAAGAACACAGTATTAAAGTATTAGACCACGGAATTTGGTTATTAAGAACACAGTATTAAGGTACTAAGGACACAGTATTAAGGTATTAAGAACACAGTATTAAGGTATTAAGAAACACAGTAATAAGGTATTAAGAACACAGTATTAAGGTATAAAGAAACACAATATTAAGGTATTAGGAACACAGTATTAAGGTGTTAACAACACAGTATAAAAATATTAAGAACACATTAAAGTAATAAGACCACGATATTAAGGTATTAAAAACACAGTATAAAGGTATTAAGGCACACAATATCAAAGTATTAAGAACACAGTATTAAGGTATTAAGAACACGGTATTAAGATATTAAGAAACACAGCATTAAGGTATTAAGAAAAACAGTTTTAAGGTACTAAGAACTCAGTATTAAATATTAAGAACAGAGTATTAAGGTGTCAACAACACAGTATTAAGAACAGTATTATGAACACAGTATTAAAGTATTAAGACGTATACGTATTAAGGTATTAAAAACACAGTATTAAGGTATTAAGAACACAGTATTATGGTATTACAAACACAGTATTAAGGCATTAAGAAGTATTAGTATTAAGAACACAGTATTATGGTATTAAAAACACAGTAAAGAACACAGTATTAAGGTATTAAGAACACAGTTTAAGGTATTAAGAAGGTATTAAGGTAATATAACTCCTTGGTATATGTTATAAAATATTCTTGGCATACTTATTCTTATTTTTAGTTATAAAATATCAGCTTGCAACTAAAATAAAGTGCAAACACAAATAAAATTCATATAAAAGTAAGGTGCATATCAAGTAATATGTATAAGGGCTTGCTGGCACTATGGTTTATGATGCAAGATATCTTTATTTTTAGTTCCAACTTTTTAAAGACATGTTGAGCTACGGTTTTAAAATAGTTTCAAGTGAGCCAGCCTTTTCTTAAAACAAAAACGAACAAAAAAGTGGGAGGGTCATATGTTGGTCAGCTTTTTTTTCTAAGCAATTTATAAGGTCGCAATCATTTGGTGAGATAAAAAAAAAAATTAAAAAAAATGGTGGAGAGTCAGCTTTTTTAAAAGTAGTAATCCTAAACGAATATTTATTAAAATGGTAGTGAGCCAACTTTAATTTTTACAAATTTTCAAAGTAGTTTTCATAGCCCTAGACGAGTGTTGTTTACAATGTTTTGAAAATGATGATGGTATGAGCCAAATGATCCAACTTTTTATCAAAGTTTGAAGTGGTAACAGCTGTTTAAAAGTAGTCAAACCAGTTTAAAGTGGATGACAGAGTTGCAGCATTTTCTATCGATTAATGCGGATACACGTCCCCATTTTTTGATGATGATACAGTAACATTAGCAGATAATGAACTTGAAATGACTAATATTTTTAATGTGTTCTATGATAACTGCAATATATGGAAATTGAAAGGGAACACAATCAAAAATAATATAATAATATTGACAGTGGTGTAAAAGTAAATGTAATCTGCCTGTCAAACATTTGTCCCAATGTGAATTTTCAAGTTGGCCAACTGGAAAATAATATTAAAGATGACCAGTTTAACAATCAAATTGGAGTTTAATATTTTCCCGCAACAAACATGCGATCATTAAATTGTGCCTCTAGGTACCTATATCAGTATTCCTGAATTATCTCCATGTAATTGCGTAGCCGAGAGTTGATGTTTGCTATTGGTAAGAGGCAACACTAATCCACATGTGTTGACCACTCATTATCTAATTATGTAATAACAGTCCATTCTACCAGCCCCTTAGGGTGAACTCTTAAAGAAACAAAACTCGTAAATGTTCATCTTTTGTCAGCACACCAGCATACAGATGCAGTATCTTTCATCTTTGGCCTGCCACACTAAGTGCATGATGATCCTGTATTCTGCTTTTTCATTGGTCTATTGAAGAAATTACACTTGCTGTAGAGCATTGTAACAAATGTTTATGTTGGCTAACTTTATCTAAAGGAATATGGCAAGTTTAAAGAATCAAACCAATCAAAATTTGTGTTGCATACTATATTGTCTTGTTGGCTACTAGTGAAACAAAATATCCAACATGGAAAGGGTACAGTACCTGAAAGTTTAGACACAGAAATAATATAATATGGATCAATGATAATGTACACTCTAATGATGTAAACTCCATAAATATAAAATATCAGTAAGTTTCTGGTCAGGGGTGGCCAACCACTATAAAGCTGATAAACAACAAAACACCATCCAAAAAAGGAATTGTTCAAATATCTTTTATTGTTGATCTCACATAGATTAAATAAGAGTGTAAACTTGTGTGACACTTTTCATTATCAGGACTAATTGTCGTTTACAAGCATTGTGTGCAGTTAATACTATATTTGTGACAAAAATTAATAAATAACTTGCATTATGGCAATCTTGGGGGCAACTGCAATAATTTACCAAGCAACCAGAAAAATCTGCTTTGCAACCAAGTTTTCAAAGCTGGTTGCCCAGGGACAACTATGGAGTTTTAAATGTTCCTACCCCTGCATACATACATACATACATACATACATACATACATACATACATACATACATACATACATACATACATACATACATACATACATACATACATACACATGCTAACTTAAATGCATGTTATAATATCCTAATGCTGAATAAACCATTTTTGCTTCCTTTGTTACTTCCAAAGTCAAATCCTTTTTGACTTGAATATATCCATTGTCATTCTCACGAGCATTATCATCCTCAGAATAACTCTGATATTTAACGTTTCTAATCTGTTGGGGTGTTGGCAGAGATGTCCAGGAAGGTGAGCAACCATCATCTTATTTCGTTGTCTCTTACATTTTTTAAAAATCTTTTCTTTCTCTCTTGGTCATGACAGTCACAACAGCAATACGAGACAACGCCATGAATTTTAAATCTATCGTATATTCATTCTGATTGATGAAAGTCGCATTTTGGAGCATTTTACGACACAGTAACACAAGTAGGTTATTTAGTGCTGACACAATTGGAGTGTATTGCAAACCATTAAGGCCCCATAGCTGCCCAACAGATGACTAAGTTGCTTTACCGATTGATCAAAAAATCGCTTTACAAGATGACAACAGAGCTTTTTGGGGACAACTTTCACATCAGCTCGCTGAATAATTGCATTAAAGTCACTTATTTACTTTTAGTCTGACTGTCTGGAGGACAGATAGGGTCAAACTGGCGGCATGTCACCAGGGAGAAAAATGCTTTGAAAATACAGTTTTGGCCGAGTTAGTAGTAAAGTTGTGCAGCAAACTGGTTTTTTCACCAGAAATAATCGCCAAATGTGTATTTTTGTGATAATATTACTAGTTTTTCACAAATTGCTAAACTGGCCGTTAAGAGACCATTTGTATGGTTTCTCTTAGTCATGTATAGTAGAGGTATAATGGACGTTTTAGATTTTTTTCTACTGACATCCGTCAGCGCCTTTTATACAAACCTCCACCGTTAATAGTACTTTTTGTATCGCAATCGTCGCATGCCCGGTTGGGCTTGCAAAATATAATCGCACGTGCGTACGTGCGTATGCGATTTTTGTGTAAGCGGCTGTTATGCAAAGCTACTTATGTACATATGTCTTCGAAGTTGTGGCGTGATAAATACGATTATGACTTGCATCATCATTTGTGTGGTGTTATTGGAAATGTATTACAGACACAATCTTTGCACGTGAGTGTATTACAGACCCAATCTATGCACAGGAGTATAGTTTCCAATTATTAGTGCAGCGGTTGCCAAGCAATCAGTCTGTTAGCAGACCGATCAATATTAGACCTGGAATATTATTTGTCTTTTATACAGCAGTCATTTTAGGCCGGCTATTGTATGAATACCGAAGTCAATATTCTGCATGCGTATCTCAAAGAAATATTTGATTTGTAGTAATTCCTGGAGTGTTTAAATTTCAAAGACGGAATTCAACATTTCTTATTCATACAAGGGTCGGTTAATTTATAAAGTTCTGCCAATGTGAAAATTGCTCAAATGACGGACGTGCTATCGATATTTGAGAGACCTAAAATCACTATTTCAAGACTATATATCCTTACCATTACATGGGGGCATATTATAATCCATGGAATAATAACTGATGGTGTAATTTTTACATTGGCTTAATAGTGGAAGGTGAGCGCACATGTTTTCTCATCAGCTGTTAACTTTCAATATGAGTTCTTTTTATATACTTGGCAAGTGAGCTCGGTGGCCGAACTAGTTAAAGCGCTATAATTACGATCACAAAATTGGATGTTCGAGACACAGCCGTAGAAAACGCTTTTCTTAATAGTTGAGGTGACGTCGACGTTTAGGTTGGCTGTACACGACAGAGTGAAAGTCAATTTGATGATGCAAGGTTGATATTAATTACAAGTAAGAAGCACGCATAAATTCTTTCAGACGTACTTTGGTTTGAAACAACCTCTGCGCCTTAAAGTCTGTTGTTTGGCAAGCTAGGGGCTCATCTGAGTTTCCAAAATCAAACCACCGTAATTAATATGAACTGCGTACATCGGCTGACTGTAAGGCTTTCATGTGTGACCGCTTAAAATAGGCAGCGTGCTTATAATCTCAAAGAATACCTGTTGACAAGCACAACTCGAGCGGAGATATCTCCTTTTATATTAAACACTTACCGCGGTGTATACATATAATGGCGCAAACTTTAGAAATCGACACATATAGTTTTTTAAAAGGGTTTATGGATATAAACAATTATGGTTTCATTTTACCAGACCAATGGAGTGTTTTAAACGTTACAAAAAAAGGTTAAGTCGTTGTTTTGTTTAAATGCATCATGCAGATTTGTCAAAGAGTCTCAAAAGATGCTGTATGATTTTTTAAATACTTATCCGGAGCATCTTGATAAATTAATCTACTTTGTAATTATCTTAGAATCGCAACGACTAAGACTTGGAGAACAATACAACCAAAAACCTGAAATGGCATATGATATGGTGCAAGAAAAGTTTTAAGTCGCTGGCGTTGACTATTGAAACAGATGAATACTTTTAAACATCGAGTAAATATAGTAGTAGTAGTA
Source organism: Margaritifera margaritifera (assembly GCA_029931535.1). NCBI lineage: Eukaryota > Metazoa > Mollusca > Bivalvia > Unionida > Margaritiferidae > Margaritifera > Margaritifera margaritifera. The sequence continues at coordinate 1,748,143 of JAQPZY010001312.1, read as the reverse complement.
GTAGTAGTGAAGATCACCAAGAGCAAATCAATTAGAGATATGTTTTTGGTATAATATAGGGAATCACCTAAGCCATGTTTTTGTAATTCTGTGAGAAATTTGGAATGGTAAGAGTGTAAGCTAGATATGCATTGTTATGAGTTTCTGAAAAAGAGATTCTCATGCAAAGACACAAAAACTATGGCATCAATATACATAAAACAGTACACGACATTTCATGTTATCGGATGCCATTGTACAAGCGGCAGTCATTTACTAGTTGGTATAGTATCTCCGTGTAGTGATGAGTATGTAGTGATTTGGCCAAATACCGGCTTGAAGAAAATTATATTCGAACACAAAGATCTAGCTGACTTTAATCCCAAGTTGTTGCAGCCTGGTGACCGAGTTTGTTTACAACACACTGCCAAGAATTTGGAAATTATAATAACAGATGAAAAGTTTTTTTTTACAGCAAAGGGTCATTCAATCAAATACTATCCATCGCGAGCAACTGAACAATCTACTGTACCGGGTGCTGAGCACACGCGACTAAAGTTATGTACACCATCAATCGAAAACAGATGATTATATCTATTAAAACACAGATGATTATGTCTATTAGAGAATAAAATTTGTAAACATATATTAAGTTCAACGGCATTAGGACGAAATCAATGCAAGGGTGTATGCCTTGGAAAACATGAACTCTGCGGCAGAACATGCCATTACGAATACTGTAAATCACATGTGCTCGCGTTACGTGTTGGTCCGGGTGCTCATCCATGTCTCAAATGTGATATCGGAGTAAAGTCTCATAATCGGCTTTGCCGACCATGTAGATGTTTTTGCGAGTATTATCGCGCACGCCGTCAGAGATCCACCTGCACAACAGCAATACAACCTATTGCGGAAATACCCAACGCTAACACGCCCGACGACGTTGATTAAAATGATACAGAAATACATTAAATAATAGCCAGGATTGAGGTAATTGCCGTTTCCAAGCCTGGTAAAGTAAAAAAATTTGAAACAATTTATTGACGGAATTTACAATTAGACAACGATTTCCCTGATGTAACAGTATGCCGACTGGGAATGAACTAAGGCAAGCCGTGCAGCAGCCGGGGATATGAATACCAAGCCGTATGCGAAAAGCTGACATACTTGGGTTGTTAGGACCCGTAACTGAACCACAACCGATTGCGCAACTGCAACAACCAGTTACACCGACAACAGCAGAGTATGTTTATGAACAAGAAGCCCCCGAGTTTGAGTTACAACAAGCGTAAGGACAATTATGTTGGTTACCGTGCGATTATTTCAGAAACGTACTCGCCAAGCAAAGACATTATAAAACTTTTATCAAATATGCACCTGGAAATTGTATCAACGTTGCAACGCTCTGACACATCAAGTATTAAAGCGGATATTCTGGTCCATGCGCATTTGACTATGCCGCTTAATCGCAAGTCATCAGACAAGGATGGATTTAAAACCACAACCGTGTGGCTTCGTGTGGTTTACTTATAATCACAAACCGCAACGACGCCAAGGATATCAATGAAGCAATCGGTGAAGCTACTGAAAATATTCTCCACACGTTGGAAAAATGGACGAACAACGGTTCGGGATGGACTCTTGACAGATGTGAGGAAGTTCAACTGCATATTCCCCAAACATGTTATTTCGCGAATCAAATAATATACCAACGCCAGACTATGTTCCGCGGCGGTCAGTGATAAATGTAAAAAACTATGACAATCGATGTTTTGAATGCGCACTCTTATCCAAGTTACATCCCCCGAGCGATAATACAGATCAGCTGCGACAATATAAACAATACTTTGGTGAACTTAATTTTGGCGACATTGAATATCTGGTTCAGGTTACCAAGGCGATACTGAACAAGTTTGAGGAACCTAACCCGGGTATCGCCGTTAACATGTACACTTGGGACAAAGTCTTTTATCCACTTGCAATATCCCCACATGTGCAAAGCGAAAATTGGCATGGACGGACCAAGATTAATCTGCTGTTGATAAGCTGCATCACAGGTTCAGAGTCGTTATCTCATTACATATGGATAAAGAATCTTTCCCGATTGCTTAACCGACACAGCAAGTACTACAGTAAAAAGTTTCCATGCGAACGTTGCCTGCATTTATTTACCACACAACATGGGCTTGACGAGCATGACTTTTACTGTAGTGGAATTAGGGAGAAGCTGCAGCGTACAATTATGCCAGTACCCAGCAAAAACATTTTATAATTTACCGCGGTGCAGCGAAAGTTGAAAGTTCCGTATATCATCTATGGTGACTTGGAATGTTTGAAAGTTCCAGTGAACGCTCCTTAGGTTACAACAAATACAACACAAGTTGCGGAACAAATCCCATGCGGGTTTAGCTACACTGTTGTCCGATGCGACGGAGCAAGGGAGCCACCAATATTGTATCGTGGCCAAAACTCGGTTGAGGTGTTTCTTAAATCGCTCGAGGTTGCAGTGAAATGGATATGCAAACAGCTCTATTCGCCCGAAGACATGATCATGACCCGTGATGATATTTATAAGTTTATCGCCGGTAACAATTGTTGGATTTGCGATGATGCTTTCAGTTTCACTCATGCGAAAGTTTATGATCACTGTCATATCACTGGCGCGTATCGAGGAGCTGCACACAACGCATGTAGTTTACAGCTGCGAATTTACCCTAATAAAATAACAATTCCTGCGGTGCTTCATAACCTTCGTGGGTATGATGGCCACCTGATTATGCAGGCAGTAGCCTCGGCATCGAATGCACCAATAAGTGTAATCCGCAACAACATGGAATAATACATGATATTTAGGGTGGGTCAGTTGCAATTCATTGATTCGCTGCAGTTTTTTAATTACAGCTTGGACAAACTAGTTAGCTACCGTGCGGTGGCAAACTTCAAAATCACCAGTTCAGCACTGTTATGACTGAATGAAGACGTGTTACCCACCCGTGTGATCGCTCTGCGATCTCAGACCGAGACCTCATTAACAATTCTTGCGCGTACTGATGTCCGAATAACCGTTGCCCAAGTGTGTGGTTAAATCATTCCACAATAACTTGGTCACGATGTACGCTGACATGTCCAACACGAACCCGCATATGGTGCTTCGTCAACAATGCAGCAATGGATCAAAGAAATATTTTACCTGGATCCACTTGTAAGATCTGTGGCCATGTTAGTGGTCCGCGTGTGTACATACGTTTAAGCACATCTGTAACACCAGCCGAATCTTCAGACGTCAACGGCTCCGCTTTCTTGCATCTGCTAGCGATATATACGATGGTTAACGCATATTTGTATAGTCGTCCACGTACCGGATCATGTGGAAGAACTAAAGATCTGCCTGATGAACTTCATTAGGTGTTTGGACATCAAACTATCCACAGGAAATCTTTCTTGGCATGGGTAGGAAAATTTGCCACAGCGCTTGTTTAGCTAACCATTCTCGAGCCATCCCACGAGTGACCTTTGCCGCGCTGGCTAACGTTTCAACAGCAGCTTCACCTTTCCAATAACCGTGAGGACTGTTGTCCGCTCAGAAACCATGTTTGTTTATTATATCAATATATTTTACCGCCAATGAGTGAACGTTTTACCACCTAGTGACCACCAATGAGGATCTTGGCCTTCATACCCTCTTTGATGATCCATCTAGCGATTCTTTCACTTTTGTTGAAACAAAAAGTTGTACACAGATTGCAAAGAATAGAAACATAAACTTTGATGTGGCTTAATTATACTCATTGCTTTGAATTAAACCTTTGTTTGTGTTATGATTATTTTGTGCACAAAAAAACAAAGTATCAACCAAGCTTGCAATGGAAAGACCACAATGAACTACAAGCCTTTGAAGGCAATTGAGAATTTATTGGTGCAAACTTGTTTTGAAATCAAAAGCTTGGGCAAGCTGAATATGAAAATATATAACCTCATTTCACTGTCATCTCATAAACACAATGGCTAGTGACTGTACAGAGTGTAAGCAAACTGTTAGACCAAGGCAAGAAGCTGTCCAATGTAATGCTTGTGAAAACTGGCAGCATCGTACATGCAAGACAAATATCTCAAGAGATATGTATAAGCGTGCGGTCAAAGGTAGTGAGACTTTGACTTGGTTTTGCACCAGCTGTATGCCCAGACCCACCACAGAAAGTACCAGGTTGTCATTCCAGTTTACAGAGTACTCAGACCCAGACCAGCCATCCCATACCCAGACACAAAACGCAGACCAGTCAGACTCAAACCACAACTCAACACAGTCGCTCAAGGCACCAGAGATATACCAGTCTGGCTCCAGCCCACCAAACCAGAGTCTACACCCATACCCAGAATCAGACCACTCAGACCAGTCACCATATACAGACCAGTCCCACTCAAGATTCTGATCATCATGCAGTTAATACCAGCTCTTTCAACATAAGTGTGTCTTTCGATGACCCAACAGTACACTGTGAAGAGTAGGTACAACATACAAAGGAAATTATTTTGTAAATATAACACTTGATAAGAGATTTGTTATATACCTATTATTAAAGAATATTCAATTGAAAAGAAAATCAAATTATACAGTCAGTAATCTAAGCGACACTTAATCTGCAGTTTCTAACATATGAATTTGTTACACAAAATTTGACCAATCAATGTAAATGGATAATTGAATATAGATAATATAAATTAATATTTGTACTACTTATAAATTTAACAGATGTCTGTGCAATATTTCACCAATTTTTTAATGTACAACACTTTGTACTACTTATAAATTTAACAGATGAATGTGCAATACTTCACTAATTTTTTAATGTACAACACTTTGTACTACTTATAAATTTAACAGATGAATGTGCAATCCTTCACTAATTTTTTAATGTACAACACTTTGTACTACTTATAAATTTAACAGATGAATGTGCAATCCTTCACTAATTTTTTAATGTACAACACTTTGTACTACTTATAAATTTAACAGATGAATGTGCAATCCTTCACTAATTTTTTAATGTACAACACTTTGTACTACTTATAAATTTAACAGATGAATGTGCAATCCTTCACTAATTTTTTAATGTACAACACTTTAAATAGCTTCTTTTCATTCTATAACTTTTTTAATGCAATATTTTTTATGCAGCTCCATTGCTGATGACAGTATACACGAGATTAAACCAACCAATGACGTTCTTACCTTCACCATTGTTAAATCCGGTACACGGAAAGACAAAAGAAAATTGGTGGACAGTCATGGATACATGTATAATGTTAACGTATGTGGAAATTGAAGTGTAATGATTATCAATGACAATAATTAAGTAGTATCGAGTTTGTGTATTCAGTAGGCAAATTCTGAACAGGGACTATTTTCGTAGCAAATTTTATGGATGCATTTTATTTAATGCTTTATTTAGAAATACTTGAATGGAAAATCACATTTTGACATGGTTGTTGTCTGAAACTTTATTTTATATTGTAAATGAATATTAAAACAAATGTTACCTTTGAATTAAATCTTCAATGTATTTCAAAACTACCACAGAATTAAATGCCAATAATTGGAAAAATAGTTTCAAACGACATTTGAGAAAATATCATACAAAAGAGTAAAATGAAAAATATAGTAGAACTAGAAAAACTAATTCTAATATTTTTATGTTTGATTTGTATTATTTCACCGTCAGCGTAAGTAAACTACAGACTGGCAGTGTAACGTATGCAATAAGAAGATGAACATGTACAGCCGTGGTGAAGCAGACCGGTGACAGCTTTGTTCCTGGCAAGAGCAATATTCATGCAGCCCAGCCTGGTACTCTAGAAACCGTCAAAATAAAAGCTCAGGTTTGTTCACTTACTGTTACAATATAGAGATGTTGCAGTGACAGCAGTATTTTTCACGCGGTAATGCTTGACTACGAATATAAATACCTAATAAGACAGTTTTGCTGTAACTTGACAATATATTGATAATGTCTTCTATTACAGATTAAAGCAGAGACCAAGGCTAATTTTCTTTGCCCAGCATCAGCAATAGTTGAGACAGCATTGGTACAACATGCTAACCCACAACTACCAGCGGGCAGTCGTCCAAACCAAGGCCACTTGGTCCGTACTGTTAACCGTGTTAGAATACAGCTTAGACCAGCAGAACCCACAAGCTTAGAATTTCAGGTATTTCAATTATTAAATATCATTACATTATGGGGTTTTTTTTCTTCTTTTTTAAAAATTCAATTCTTGTCTATACGTGATAAAGTTTACCAGTTCCTTGCCCAAAATGAGAATGCTTCTTCATAATATTTATAGATGTATATCAGGGCCTTCTCTGGGCTTCATATCTGTAGCAAAATGCCCAAAAAAATAGAATGTGGTGCTATGTTTTACTGATTGGCTAAAGTTGATGGCTAAAAAATTGTAAAGAGTACATTTTTACATTTTATAGTTGATATATTATAGGCAACATATATGCAACGTATATGCGTAAGAAACCCAATTACCCATGATTAAAGACGCAATTAAAATCACATACAAGTGTATCAAAACGCAGTAAAAATAACCAAATACCTAATTGTTTAAAGATGTACGTATTCGGAAACAATTCGGTTATAATCGTGTACCAACCAAAGCAGCATGTTCGACAACTCCGTCTCGAAAGTGTGTTCGAAACTACACACGCTTTAAGCCTAATGATAAAAGAGTACCCGGATGAATCCCTCGTCAGTCCGCAATCTGATTACGAATAATAATGGCGTCGATTTATTTAATAGAATTACGTAAAGTAAACGAATCTTTGCATTTAAAAGTTGCATTACAAAGAATAAAAAATGCGCGAAATACATGTTAAAAATTATATAGATCGTGTGCATTCAAGTGTGGAAATAGAAATGTTATTGCAGGCTTAAGTTCAAAACTCGACCAAAATGTCAGTGGAAATCTCTGATTCACACTAATACACTAATACATTTTCTTGTTATTTAAAAATAAATTCATTCACTGCCCCATTAAAAATGCTAGAGCTTTTTTTTTTTTTTTTTTTTTTTTTTTTTTTTTTTTTTAGAATTTGCTTATTTATATATTTTGCTCTTTTCAGTTGGCCGTTAATTTCATCCCAGATGACTTCTGCGTAAAAGACGTCCACGTCAACAGCCACCGTCATTTGATATTTTACACAGCCGAGCAGTTGAAAGTTCTGTCTAGTGCAAAGATTGGTATCTGGATGAAACCTTTAAGGTAGTCCACAAACCATTTGTCCTGATGTTTTCCATCCATGCATTCATCGGTAGTAATGAAAACACCAAGCAAATTCCATTGATGTTCTGCATGATGTCCAGTAGACTAGTAGCAGATTACCGTGCACTAAGAGTTTTTTATTTATTAGTAATTCATTCTAAAAACAAAATTTAGATTATTAAAATCTTATCAGTTAAACTCGAACCCAAAGATCTGAACATATATTATCAAGTGATATGAAAATTCTTCGTTCCTTTGTTCAAAAAATTCATCTGACCCAATAACATATATCATAATTATTCGAGATATTTAGATGGGTATATAATTATTTATATTCTTAAATGCAAAGAATTCCCTGTACATGTTCCACATTACACTAATAACAAATTATTGAGTTGCTCGTAATTTACTTTGCACTAAAAAAAAAAATCTCGCATTTTATGTTTCATTATCACAGGTTCTGGATTCAGTTGTCATCAGTATGCCACATCATCCATCCCGCCAGGTTGCTGTTGCCAACTTTGAGAAGGGTGTATGGAAAGGTTTACAACATGCACTTCCTGGTGAAGCAGTACGTGGTTGTAACTTCCACTTCACACAAGCTGTCTGGCGACGAATATAGAAATATAGGCTTGCCGTAAGTAACCTTTTCTCATTACATTATTAAGTAATATCTTGAAATCCGTATGAAAGTCCTGACAGCTAGAAAACACCACGATAAATAATATCGTGTAGTAAATGTATTATAGTGTAGACAACACTATGATAAATAGTATCTTGTAATAGATGCATTAGAGTAGACAACATCATGAGAAATATTGTCTTATAATAGATACGTAGACAACACCATGATAAATAATACCTTGTAATATGTGCATATTTTGATAAATATTACATTTTGATTCAACAACTTGTGTTATTCTTTTGCAGTTTGCCTACTTCAAATGTGACGAGGTATTTAAGTTTTGTAGAAACGTATAGCACTGTCCTTCTTGCCAGCAACACACATTAAACCAGCTTTCGAGAAGCTTACAGACAGTGTTGAAGATCAGTCACTACTCAAGCTGGTCCACTATATGAGCAAGACTTGGATCAACAACAAGACCTTCATGAGCACAACCTGGACTGTGTTTGGCCATCCTGTGTGCACTATCAACGATGTAGAGGGGTGGCACCGTCGTCTTATCAAGAAATCCAATGATCAGTCACCACCTTTGTACGAGCTGATCCAGAAGGTACACGAAGAAGCCAGTTTGTTGCCAATTCAGCGAAAGCTTGTGTCCGAGGGCAAGTTATCTCGGTACCAGAGACAACAGACCCACACGAACCAGGCCAAGATCTTTAGTCTGTGGGACTAGTACATTGCAAAGGAGATCAGCACAACCAAACTCATCCAGCTGTGCAGTCGTATCAATGGTCCTGTCCTTGACATGTAATAAAACACTCTAAAAATAAATAGTCATTTTATATACATGACTATAAATACAGTTCTTGTTTTATGATATGAAGTATTTGATCCTATTTGGTCTAAGCAAAAAGCGACTGGAAAACGCTCCCAGGCTGATAAATGCTGCCGGAAAATGAATAATTGCTGCCGGAAAACACCTTTAAATCTCATGAACGTTCGTCTTACATACATGATTTTGTAAACATTTATTTTTTCTATGATTATCAAACGTTTTTAAGTTTGATTCACGTTATGTTGTTACTAAGGTGCAGAGAAACACAGCCGAAAAAGGCTGCCAGAAAACACACAATAACTCACGAAAAGCACCTTGACATTTTATAAAGTGTCATACTGCATGCATCATTTGCATGATTCTTTAAACAGCCAATATTTCTATGATTATTAAATTTTTAAGTTTGATTCACGTAACATGTTGTTCCTAAGCTGCAGAGAAACACGGCCGAAAAAGGCTGCCGGAAAACACCTTTAAATCTTATAAAGTGTCATATATCATGCATGATTCTGTAAGTTGCCAATATTTCTATGATAATCAGTGTTCTAAGTTTGATCAGTCAAGGGACATGCTGTTACTCATCTGCCATAAAACGCGGTCGAAAATAAAATAAAGCATCTCTCTCTCGTTTTTTTTTTTTTTTTTTTTTTACGTTTTCAGGTCTATCTATACACCGTTGCAAAGACATGACTCCAGAATTTTTGTTATATAAATATTATCGACTTTTCTTATACCCTGAAGGTCAAAACAAAAAAACAGTTAACGAAATTTCAATTCGGAAAACATTCTAGTTCTAAATAACTAATTAAAAAGGCAAGAAATAAATCAATCAAGGTTTAATTCAGCAATGATTTATAATAGTACAAACAATCCATTCTAATTATCATTAATAATATGTAAGTATTAATTATCGGCGAGTGCATTACTATTTGATTAAAAAGATGATTAAAAGAGTATTATTCAAACATAGATCTATAAATGAACTTAACTGAACTAATAAAAAAAAAGTCAAGAACAAAATCAATACCATGTAAAAATTAAATTAAATTTAGTGTGGGACGTTTTTGGCATGATGCGAGTTTGAAATGGGGGCGATCTTGTGAAAAGTGGGAGCGTTTTTGACATGGTGCAATATTGATCTTGTGAAAAGTGGTAGCGTTTTTTACGGGGGTAATTTTACAATGGGGCAAATTGACATGTATTCCCCTAAACATTTAACCAAACACTGATCATTTTTATGTTTTTTCTCCTGTGTGTTTTGTCATGTGCTTCTTCAGATGGCCCTTCTGACTAAAACATTTTTCACATACTTCACATTTGTGTGGTTTGTCTCCACTGTGTATTCTCCTGTGAGTGTTCAGGAGAGAAGATTGCCTAAACAATTTCCCACATACTTCACATTTGTATGGTTTGTCTCCACTGTGTATTCTCATGTGAGTGCTCAGGTTAGATGTTTGCCTAAACATCTTCCCACACACTTCACAAGTGTATGGCTTCTCTCCACTGTGTATTTTTAGGTGCTTATTCAGGCTTTCTACCCAACTAAACAAATTACCACACACCATACATTTATATGGTTTTTCTCCAGTGTGAACTGTCATGTGCTTATTAAGCTGTCCCTTCTGAATGAACAACTTTCCACATACATCACATTTGAATTTTTTTTTATTACTGTGTATTGCCATGTGTGTATACAGATTAGAAGACTGTGTAAACATTTTCCCACACAATTCACATTTGTATGGTTTTTCTCCACTGTGTATTTTCAAGTGTTCATTTAGGCTTTCAGTCCAACTGAATAATTTACCACATACTGCACATTTGTGTGATTTTTCCCCAGTGTGTACTGTCATATGTCTTTTTAGATTTCTCTTTTGACCAAACATTTTGTCACACATTTCACATTTGTATGGCCTTCCTTTACTGTGTATTCCCATGTGCGTGTACAGGTTAGAAGTGTGTCTAAACATTTTCCCACATAGTTCACATTTGTATGGTTTCTCTTCACTATGAATTTTCAAGTGTTCCTTTAGGCTTTGAAGCCATCCAAACAATTTACCACACACTGTACATTTGTATGGTTTCTCTCCAGTGTGTTTTCGTATGTGCTTCTTCAGGCTCCCATTTACGCTGAACATTTTACCACATTTTTCACATTTGTATGGTGACTCTCCGCTGTGTATTTTCAAGTGCGACTTCAGGCTTTCAGTGAGACTAAATAACCTACCACACACTGAACATTTATATGGTTTTTCCCCAGTGTGTATTGTCATGTGCTTCTTTAGACTGACCTTTTGTCTAAACATATTTCCACATACTTCACATTTGAATGGTTTTTCTCCACTGTGTATTTTTAAGTGCTCCTTCAGACTTTCAGTCCGACTAAACAATTTACAACACACGGTACATTGATATGGTTTTTCTCCAGTGTGCATTATCATGTGCTTCTTTACACTGACATTTTGACTAAACATTTTTCCACATACTTCACATTTGTAGGGTTTCTCTCCACTTTGTGTTTTCACGTGCATGCTCAGTTTTGAAGAGTGACTGAACATTTTACATGCATCTTCTTCCATCAGGCTCTCGTTCAGATTAAACATTTTTGCAATATCGCAAAACGATCGGACCACTTGACATATGCGTAGGACTAGGTGGCCTGGAATTGCAATGTGAGATACCATTCGAAACTTCTCGGTCAATCTGACTCGAATGTATATAATACGCAAATACCTCGGCTATTTACGAAGCAAGGGTTGACCAAGAAGTTGCGAATGCATCGAACTAACTAAATCGCAACTTCTCAGTCAATCCTACGGCAAATCCAAAAGCAAAAATAGCCAAGGTGTACCCAAATAGATTAAAGTTTCTTAGTTTGCGGAGAAAATTGCGGCGAACAAAATATATGAGTTGTCTGCAAATTACTAAGCCGACAGACATTTGATTCAAACATTCGGACCACCTCGGCTATTTGCTTCGGATGTATGTTGGCGTAGTAATTTACAGAAAAATCATACATTCTGTTCGCCGGAAATGTCTTCGCATAAAAGAAACCACACTTTATTAGTGCTATATCGGCTATTTCTACGATTTGATTAACCGAGAAGTTGCGAATGAAAAAATAATTATATGGATTCGCAACTTCAAGCTCAATCCTTGCTTCGTAATTAACCAAGGTAATCCGAATGGCAGCTATCGGCATACACTCGAGATATGATCCGTAGGATTGACGTCTTAGTTGCAAATACCGATGCATATTTGCGTGTCGCAAAAATAGTCGAGGTAGTCCGAATACTGAGACAGGTCAGATAGGAATTCTAATCATGGACAAAATGCGAGTCGGATACGGACCTGAGACAACCATCGTCTCAAGCCACAGGCGACAATCCACTAAGCTCCTTTATCACCCGTGGATGCCTGTGCTGAGATTTCCTCGTTTTTCATAACTAAACATGAACAAAAATACTTCATCAACTGCACAATGTAACTACCCCACACAGCTGGTTGGTTGGTTGTTAAATTAACGACGTGTGTGGCCATTCGGCCATTTACGTCGGTCCCCACACAGCAATGAAAGTGCCCGTTTTATTGATCGATAGGCAACTGTGTTTGGAAGAGAAACTTTGATTGGCTCATCCAATCAGAGTAAATGGTCATTTTGGGTCAGAATGGCCAGAACAATTTTATTCGTGCTCGCAGTGATTGGCTAAACAGGTTTATGAATATTCATGAGAAACAAGTAGATGTCTGCACAAGCAGCCACGGGTGATAAAGGAACGTAGCGGATTGTCACCCGTGGTTTGCGACGATGCGATCAACCAATTAAATCACTAAATAACCCTCTAAGTCACTAATAAAATTAAAGTCCGAGGATTAGGGCGGTCATTCATCTTTCAGTACAATCCCTAAGGGACCGACCGTTTAATTTTTTTTTTTTTTTTTTTTGCTTGGGGGGAAATGGGGGGGGGGGGGCGGGGGTCAGGGATTATATTTTTTTTAAATGTCCAGCCCTAGAATAGGTTGAACAGAAAAATTCTTGCTCTGATTTATGGAAAGAAAGAATGTATTATATCCATTATACTAGTTGAACAAAAATGTTCTTAAAATAAAAGCGAAAAAAAAACAAAACAAAAAAAAAAACATACCAGCCCCTCCCCAACACCCATACAAATACAATACAATTCAAAACAATAAATAAAACAAAAATAATAGTGAATATATTTACAGACTTTATAACGTCGTTAGTTACCTGGTTTCCAAAGTTCCATCACTGTTTCGTCCCATTACTGACTTAAACTATGTTGTTGAGTTAATGATCACAAACGACAATTCCATTTGTTCATCGTTTCTAGGGAAAAGTTGTCCAAAACAAGTCAGTAAAAGACAACTATATTTCGGATGTAACGAAGGACTTTTCAAGTCCCAAAATATTTAATTTTTCCATTACCAATTATATACTTAAGGAACGAATTCTTTAACAACTATACATTGAGAATAATGAACATAAAATTATGAGCAAGGAAAATAGTATCTCGTGTATAACGACGTATAACCTGAACGAGACGCGATAGTTCGCTTACTTATGCACAGCGGAGCAATCGCTTACTTATGTACGGCGGAGTAATCGCTTACTTATGTACTGCGGAGTAATCGCTTACTTATGTACGGCAGAACAATCGCTTACTTATGAGTAATTGCGTTTGATTTCTGCTATTGAGAAGTAATTAGGCCTCTTATATCACATATCCTTTTCTGTTGACGTTTGATTGCGCTCCTGGTAACTATTCAGACCATAATGAACATTAGGTTTATTCTTATGCATATTTCCCTAGCTCACATTCGGATTGTTACAAAAAAATTCCCCCATGAATTTGAACGGGGGATGTATTCTTGATTCTTCATATCATAATGTTTTAATAATTGATTCATATGACGTATTTAACCATATAAAATACGTTAATACCAGAAAATCAGCCTTGTTTTATTCCTTTACAATAGAATTTAAAAATATGAAACATACTACAGTTTACATCTGTGGCTTTATATCTCTTTTATCGGGCACTTTAGTCATTTTGACATTAATATAACAGTTTGCGGAGAAACAAACAAAGAAGCAAGCAAAAGCTTACATTAATGGTCCTGAATGCGCTATGGTCAAACAATGACGGTAACTGATGCTCCTTGGTTGGTCCACTTTTGGTGACGAAAGGTTCTGAACATAAACGGGATCAGCTTGTTGGTCTCCGGTTCTTGCGGCTCACGCGACTTACCCAAATGCCTGGATCTTAACCTTTTTGTGCACCGGGAACTTGTGTAGCGTTACTTCTCTAACATTTATCTCCTTTCTGCTCTAATTATGACAGTGTGCGGCCGAACAATAAAGTTTGCCCATGGCGAGAAATATTTCATTAGCTTTCTTTTGTGTTGCAATCAGCGAATGTCGACCAGCGGCATCCATCCAGGAAATTCTTCAAGCGCGACCTCCATATACCAAAGAGTTCGGAAATAAGGGACAGATGATGAGGTTACCGAAAAGGGCTATAAGTCACCGATTTCCTGATATTTTGATCACTAATCAAGAACAGATTAATGATAATTTTTTTATAAATTAATAAAGGGGAAGTAGTCTTTACTGTGCATGACAAACAAACAATTATAATATTATTATTGTACGTTAATATATTCTGTAGCACGTGTGCATACGACAAATGTGCCAAACGTCAAATAAATTTCCGGAAAATAATCGTAATTTTTATTATTCGTATTGTAGGCCACCTTATTTCATGGTATACATATGTACATGGTATAACATTAATATTTACATACATTTCGACTTTGTAATCATGAATATCCACGCATACTGCATAAATAGGACATCTCACAAACAAAGTGATACTCGTTTTCTATTTCTGTGTTACAAATCAGACATGTTCTATCTTCATAGCAAATATATAATTATTCCTTCCTGTATTTGCTCTAATTGGCAAATTTACTGCTCGTAACCAACAAATTAGGTTAATTAAATACGACTCACCTATGTCTTCGCATAAAAGAATCCACACTCTATAAGTGCTATATCGGCTATTTCTACGATTTGTTACTTTTAATACACCTATAAAAACGTAGTCTATCCATTCCATTAATCTCATCAGTGAGTTCTTGCATGAAAATATCTTTACATCGCTGTCTAAATATTTTTAAAAAAAAAAAAGACAGTCGTTCATCAGTGACACCCTGTCTTGGCCAAACATTACCAAATCCATATTTGAATAAAATAGTTTTTACACCATTTGTCCAACAATTAGTTTTCATCTCATTTCAATCGGAAATTGTAACATTGTCTTGAAACTCTGCTATTTGGCATATCTAAAATCCGAAACCAGTACTTAAGAATTCCAATATATAGAACGTTTTTCAAATGCATTCTTTCTAATTCTTGATAAACAAAACCATGTGGTGCATTTGTTGACATACCCAGTATACATTTACAAAACTCAATGTGCACCTTTTCTATATCAGATGCTTCATAGCAGCCCCATATTTCGGATTCATAATTTAAAACAGGCAAAACTTTTGTGTCAGATATGTGAAGTAAGGTATGTAAAGGTAATTTGCCATGACTTTTCAGTGTGTATAGCTTTTGCTGCTTGACAGGCCAGTATTTTCTGATATATATGGTGGCGCTTTACAGATATTACGTACATATGAGAGAGTGACAAGCGTAAGGTGAAGTTGTTTGCATTTGCAATGTACAGTGGAGAGAATGTTGGCATACATCAATGCTGCTTTCAAGTACTGTGGCTGAAATGTCTGTACATATTGTACTTGTGAAAACACAGCTGACCAAAATGGCTGCTCCCATGGGCTCGAAAATGCAGCCTGAATTAGTCTAATGTACACCAAATTTAGCAGTTATTAAAATAGGGAAAACGAAATTTGCCAGAGTAGGCAATACGAGCTTCTGAAAGTGCAATGAATGAATTACAAAATATATAAAAAGAAAAAACATGTTATTGGTTCGTTTTTTTATAATTTACCTGTAAAATCTTGGAAGTGAAAATGGCGAAGCGGAGCTAGCAGTTTTTTTTTTCTATAGCTGCATATCTAAGTAAGGCCAAGCTGTATACTTTATAACCCAAAATTACACCCATCAATCATACACCGGACTAAAGGGAATTAAAAGTTCTTTTAACAATATCTAAGATATACAAGATCTTTTTTAAATAAAAAGGATAACCAACGAAGAAAACCTTTGGAATTCGTTTTCTTTACAAATCTAACCCTATGCAAAATATGAAACTATTGAGCGCCACCTATACCAATAATTTTTTTTAGGAGAATATGCATCCAAAATATTTATAGTATGTTTCATTTGCAATCTCAGTTGGACCATAGTACCATTTCTCGTAGCTACGTAGGTAGCCTCCCCTACGGAATACCTTAATTCGTGTCTTTCCAAGGTTGACCGATATTTTCCATCGAGAGCAATACCTTCTCAATATATTTAACATTTTCCGGAGCTGAAACACTGTGTCTGAGAATAGTATTAAATCATCGGCATACAACAATATAAACACTTCTATTGTTTCTAGTGATATCCCCCTAGACTCATCTGCCATAGTACTTTTGAGGATCATTTAGAAACAAGGCAAAAAGCAATGGCGATAAAACACATCCTTGCCGTACTCCAGTTGGACAATCAAAAACATTGCTCAAACAATTATTAGCCTTAACACAAGCATTCACATCTTCATTGAGTGCTTTAACCATTAGTAACATTTTGGTACTTATATTACAATTTTAAAGTTTACCATATAAAAGATTTCTCTCTACTCGATCAAAAGCCCTTTCAAAATCTATAAAAACGGCTTAAAATCTCCCTTGTGCTTTCCTCAGATATTTCCTTATTAATGTGTTTAGTATTATCAACCGTTGAGTATCCTGACCTAAAGCCAGCCTGTTCCTCTCACAAAATTTCACTTTGTGCAATTCAGTTATGTAATCGATTGATCATAACAGTTGTAAATACCTTTCTTAAAACTGGCAGCAAACTTATTCCTCTATAGCTGGATGGATTACGTGTATCACCTTTCTTACAAATTGAAGTTATTATCGCTGTTGACCACTTTTGTGGAAAATAACCAGTATCAAATAAGTTATTAAATAATTAAGTAACTATTGGGGTAATAATATGACTAGTGCATTTTTTTAAAACAAATCAATCGCTAAAGCATCTATTCCACCGGATTTTTCGTTTTTCAGGTTTGACAGGACGATTTTGCACCTTTTCCTCTAATATTATATTGTCTAAGAGTTCATGCTGCATAATCATATTGTCCTTATCTTGCAAATGTTCAACTTTGTATGTTATATTGAAAACCTCAGAAAAGTATGTATACCAAGCTGAACAGGGGATGCTGGTATTTACAGTAGGCGTAGGCCGCTTGAGAAGCCGCCAAAACTGTTTTGTATCATTGGCATATAATGCATGTATGAGTGTATATTTTCGCTCATTTGTATACTTTTTTTTTTATTTACTTCTGCAAATCGCTTTATATGCATTACGATGAAACGTATAGTCTTCAAGTAATTCAGATGTTTTGTTAAACCAAAACATTTGGAGCATCTTTAAAGCAGTGTTTTTGGAAAACTTGAAATATCTATCAAATCATGGCTGGGATTTCGAATTTCTACTAACACTAATAACACTATTTCCCCGTCTTGTAACACTGACTTTCATTTCTTTTGCTGCGTCATAATATACATTATTTAAAAGTTCAATGCTTTCTTCAAACGATCGTATCAAACAACTATTTGTTATATTTTCTGATCTTTGTGTAAATACAGTTTTAAATTACTCGACAAATTGCGGTCCTTTTGTTTTGTCCCATACGTACTCATCCATCGGGGTAACATTTAAATTGTCCGACATTCCCTTGTAGCCATTTCAGTCGAAGTATTCAATGCAGACTAGTATTGGCATACATATTATTTCTATATATCATCAATATCAAATGATGATAACTAATTAAAAACCGGTTGATCAGCTAAAACATAATCAATTGTAGTAGCCGAATTTTCTTCAATACATGTATATTTTCCTATGCCTTTATCTGCCACACACCTGCCATTCAAAATTCTGAGTCCAATTATTCTGCACAAATTAAGAAGTTTTTCTCCATAATGGTTTATCTCCCTTTGATCTTGGTTTGCATGATCATCGAACTCTGTATCTCGCGTATAATCAAAATCAAAAAGTGGGTCAATTGTATTGGCGGTGCGAGGATCCGAGGCTCCTGGGGGCAATTTTCTTTAGTGGCGCCCCTACTTTTCCACAGAAAACAGTTTTTATGTCAGTTGCCAACCTCCACCCCCACTCTACGCCCCGGTTACAGCTGCAAAAAAAGACAAGCTCCCAACGGCGCCTCCCCTAGCTCGGCCCCCGTGGTCAATTGCCTCCCACCCCCTTGCACCGCCACTAGTAAATTGTACTATCATACCTAATAAAATCGGGTTCTGTACTCGTATACGCGTTAAAATCACCAGCAAGTATACATTTATGAGCTGTATATTTCTCTTTCAATTTAGCATAATTGCAAATGTATTTTCCTCAGAGCGAATGGACGAGTATTCCGGCGAAATATACTCGTATCCAAAAATAAGGTTCAAATATATGTTAGAAACTTTCCAAATGCCAAATAAATTTCCGGAAAATACTTACATTCATAATCATAATAGCGTAAGCAATCTACCTGGCGCTAATGAAAAACTTTAAGAAACACACATTAACAAAATAACAACAATTCAAACCAAAATTTAATTTTTTTCCATAATAATGTCAAATCGGAAGAGGAAGTATCATGTCTATATATTATCTCCGTTTGCTTATATATATATATATATATATATATATATATATATATATATATATATATATATATATATATATATATATATATTCTGTTCTGCTTTCCGATACCGTATCTTTAACCCGTATGTGTAACAAAATGTTTCTGGACCATAAGATACACGTTTCTGCACTATTTAATCGGAGTAAATTGACAGTAATACAATATTTAAGTGCTCGCAATTTTTTTCCATTACGATGGTTTCCATTTATTTCTCAGACTAAGATAGCACGCTTCGTATTGAATAATTTGGATTTTTTTTTTTTTAGATTTTTTTTTATGGCATAGCAATTAGAATAAATAGTACTGTAATACCGTCTGTACTCACTTATAAGTCGATACCAGCCGCAAACTGCACAGACCCAGATCTATTATCGTATAATGCGCCCGCAGATCTGGGTCTACGCAGTTTGTTAGGAGTAATCAGTAGAACAAACAACGTAGACCCTGATATACCGGCACATTATGCGACGGCAGATCAGGTTCTATGTTGTTTGCAGTTGGACTTGACTTATAAGTGAGTATAGATCGAAGTTGAAAATGTTGTTTAGGAATAATGTTATGTTTGACTACTCTCTCGTTGCTACATAGTTACGGACATATGCGTACGTAATTTAGAAAGCCCTTTTCCGCCAGTTTATTTGCAAGAGATAATATCCCATTATATGCAACCCCAGGCTTCTACTTCTGTTAAAAAAAATCTCATGTAAAATGAAATAATGTTCTATGCAAATTCCGAAGGTATTTTGATTATTTTTTCTATCACAGATTTAAATTTGTCCAATAGTTGAATAATGCGTACTAACATCAGAATTCTCACAGAAAGAAATATATAATTTATAAATATCCCAATGACCTGCTATTAAATTTTTTAATGCTCATTCTACGTTATAACTAGCAAGTTATCTAAGATTTATTCATTAGAGGAAAGTAATACACATAGTTGTTGTATGTACCTATGTAAAACACCTTTCTTTTATTCAGATATTTGATATTTGTTCGATCCCTCTTTTTCATGAAAAGCTTCAATGCGTCACTATTAATGAGTCAGTGGATCTGATAACGGCCGATTCCAAGGTTAAACATTTTCCAGAGCAAACTCTCTCTCTGTCTGTCTCTCGATTAATCATGACATCAAATCTTTACAAATAAAACATTATGCAAAAGTTGAATCACGTGTAAAGTAAAACTGAAATAAAGGCGAAGTGTATTGACACATTCGAAAACTTGGTGTTAAGTTGTTGTTTTGTTTTTTTGTTGTTTTAATTGCTTTGCAATAAAACCTAAGAGCAGATTTGATTATATACAACATAACTGAAGCTAGGTAAGAAACTTCCCTGATGTGTAATTGAATATATATATATATAAATATATATATATATATATATATATCTATATATATATATATATATATATATATATATATATATATATATATATATATATATATATCCATAGCCATAGGGGCCATCCATATATGACGTCACGCAATTTTGCCGGATTTTTTACCTCCATCGTCACATAAATTCAGACCCCCCTCATATATGACGTCACAAAGCTTTGACCCCATAAAAAATTTTAAAAATAAAATTGGTTTGAAATCACTTCGTATTAGAAAAACACAACAAACACTGCCTTCTGAATTATTTATTTCACTGGTAGATGGCGCTGGGGTAGAGAAGATGAAAATCAAGTTATTTCTTTTACCCTACCTGTCTGAAGACTAAACAGGCTCAATTCTGAGGTACCTCAAAGGGGAAAAAATACCAATAAAATAGATACGTTATTTGTACAGAAAACTCACTTTTTCACCAGATTAATATTTTCTGGTGATAGTAGTGTAGGGGGGGGGGATAGAAGCAAGATTTTAGGAGGGGGCACTATAGACCCAAACGGAATGGAATATGGGGTCATCTACAGGCCCAAACTTGGATGGAATATAGGGCCTCTACAGACCCAAACGGGAATAGAATATGGGGCCTCTACAGACCCCCCCCCCAAAAAAAAAAAAAAAAAAAAAAAAAAACGTGAAAGGAACGGGAAAAGGAAAACAGGGAGGGAGGGATAGAAGTATGGCAATAATAATGAAAATTAATCTTTTCTTGAAAAATGGTTGGCCCTGAAAAGGGTCGTTGGAGTGTTTACTTTCTCCAACATTGGCTTAGGAAGCCTAGGAGGGTGTTGGTATTTTTCTTCTTTTTGAGTGGTGGTGGATGAAGCAGCCAGTCGGGATGTCCCATTCGCCTGAACTTATCCTGGATTTTCATCCAGTTCAAGTTCAGGCGATGGAATTCCTCTTGTTTCTTGGCTTGTTCCTTCTTGCTTCTTTCTAGGGCCCACAAGATCTTAATGTGGGCCACTTCCTTCTCTAAGACTTTCCTGAGAAGTAGCTTAGTCATGTGGAGGTTCACCTCTTCGCGCCTGACGCTACTGGGGGGTGGATAGATCCACCAATCTTCCTGGACTTGGTGAAGAAAATACTCCACCCCTTCCAGTAAGTCTAGGCTAATTTAATGAATCCCACACGACAAGGAACCAAGGAAGTCTTTTCCTTTTCCTCCACCAAGACATCGTTCACAAGCCTCCTTGCTGAGGTGAGAGCTGCCAGTTGGCTGGTGACGTATGGCTTGGTGGCAGGGTATCTCCACCAACACTCCATCCTTTCCAGCAAGGACTCTACACCCACCATCACATCCCAGGCTTCCTGCAATAATTCTACAGTATTCATGTTGTTCAGTGAATTGTGAATGGTGAGACTGAGATAAAGAGAATTTGGATTATAGACGTGTTCGGTCATTCGACCATGTACGTCTTTTAAAGTGTGTGCACCGCACACTATTTATTTATGGTCAAGTGTGTTGCTTGTTTGCAACACACCTGACACGTTAAAGCATTAAAAACGCTATTGTCACACCCATCCATCGCTGCATGGTTTCCCCACAATTAAGGGGGTTCATTGAAGGCGCGATATTGGGGGGGGGGGTATAAATGTTTATACCTGTACATAGGACTAGAACCACAATGTTTACAGGTATGCAGGTTTGCACGAAGCGCACTTACTTACTTAATTGCTTTGTTGATGTCTGGAGTGGCAGGCAGCACGGGCTAGGCAAGGCAGGCGCGAAGCGTGACGGAGAACTGAAACGCCAGGAACGTATATGATCAAATTCTGCCCAGTTAGCTAAGTCGGGCGGTCCCTAATACCAATAACGTGTTAACCACATATTTAATTATGACTATTCTTTCGAGTTTCAAATTTTGATTATTTAATTTCGTATAATTTTGAATTTTGCGTACATAGTGTACATATTTGTCCAAAAAAGATTTTACCAATAAACGAGTAAAGTAACTCATATCATTTTTGTATCACGCACAGATTAATAAATTAGAGATTGTATTTTTGACGGTGGTTCAAAATAGATCAAATTTGTGATATATAGAGTCTTATCAAAAGGGGTTTTCAAAAATTCGAAAGGAAAACCCCATAACAGTCAGGCAATTTTGACCAGACTGCTTGGTGGGAGACCCTTTCCATATTCGGTCTGCTCATCTGGCTCTCCCATTATCTGACAGCAGGCTGGTTCGATTCCGGCTGTCAACAGCAAATCGTCTGAGGCTGGAGCTATGTAGGTCGCCTGTCTCTACGGGTGGGCGCAGGGTTAGCCTGGGTCTGCGTCATAGGCTGCATAATGTAGCTCGCTCCCCTGGTTCCTGCGTTGTCCTCCCTGCTCCCTCCTAGTTTCAGCTCATGGCTGGGCAGGCTGCACGTGCTGCGTCGGGGTACTTCCGGAGGGTCTGTGCCAGTCCATTGTACTCCTCGACTCGGCGTCTGCTCTTAAGGGGCTTCGGCTCTGGTGGTGGGGATAGGTTGGCCATCTTCTGTGCCGTAATGCCACGTATATGCACGTATGCCCCTGACTTCCTGTATATCATTAGTAGGCTGGTCATTACGTGCACGTGGCAGTCCGGATGTAACCACAGGTGACCCCCTCCCCTTCATCCTACCACAGGACGTGTTGACGATACTAGAACGATGTGACTTGCTGGACAGCTGGCTCCTGACTGTGTCGAAATGATGGTGCGACTGCGGAAGGCGCTGCTTTATATGCTGGAAGCACGGACGTGAAGGAAAACATCCCTTTTCCAAAAGATAAAAAATTTATCAAACACAAACAAACTCACACCACACAATCCTTTTTTATTTTTTAATCAAAACACAGACCACACCGTCCTTTTTTTATTTTTTATTTTTATTTTTATCAAACACACACCACAAACACACTCTATACAAACACATACATGGGAATGGAAATTTTGTTTTTGGAGTTGTAAATACAAACACACAAACACATATGGCAATCATGAAAATTAATCTTTTCTTGATCAATGAGTGGCCCTAAAAAGGGCCGTTGTTTTTTTTTTTTTCTGCTGTATCTAGAGGTGTGGGCACCTCCCTGATCTGGCCCGACAAGCAGGACAGCTCCCACTCCATGTTTCTTTATGTTGGTATTTTCTTGGAGCTGTGAAGGCCGACGGAGGATGGGTCGCTTCACACACCCAATCCTCTGTCACCATCTGATGCGGCCTGATCGGCTCTTTCTTTTGCCTATCCTCCTCCCTCTTCTCCACTTCTTGGAGGAGGTGCCAGGCCACCTCTAGATGCACTCGTATCTGGCGTATAATTTCTGTCTTATTCATGTTGATGAATCAACGGGGTAGCTCGATCGGGGGAAGGCGTCACTTTATATGTTGGAAGCGCGGACGTGAAGGAAAACATCCCTTACACCTAAACAAAAACATTACTCACACTACCCGCGTCTGACGTCATCCCTAGGACGTCATTCTATGCTTCGCGGATTCTGCACTCCATCACCCCTTACCCCAAAAACACAGACCCACTTCGCGGACCTAAAAGAAACACCTTTTCAAAATAAATTTTATCAAACACAATCACACTCTATACAAACACTCACCACACCACCCTTTTTTAAATTTTTTATTTTTTATTTTTTAATCAAACACATACAGTTTTTTTTATTTTTTATATCAAACACACACCACATTAATCCTTTTTTTTTTATCAAACACAAACACACACTCTCTATACAAACATTTTTTTGGGAAAGGGAATTTTTTTGAAGTGGGTAAATACAAACACACAAACATACAAACACAAAATTTTTTAGGCAATATGAGAGTGGTTATCTTTTCTAGAGATCTGGGTGGCCCTGAAAATGGCCGTTGGGGTAAGAAGTTTGTTGTTTAACTTCTAGTAGCAGCAGCAGCAGTAGCAGCTGCAGTCTTTGTCTCTCCTTCCATTCTGTTCTGTCCCTGATGATTTCTTCTCTCAGGGCTTCTTCCACCAGATCTTGAGCGATTTGCAGGAAGATCATCGCCTTTCTCTCCGGGTTGTTCTGAAGCAAATGATGTCTCACCCTCTGCATGTTCACCATGGCTTCGTTCAACTTGCTAATTTTAGCGGTCATGTTGTTGTGATCTTGACGAGTCAACGAGAGTGACTACACTGGCCAACGCACCGCTTTATATGCTTTAAGCGCGGACGCGATGGAAAACATGGTACAGATCGATAGTGAGAAATGGACAGAGTTGGTGACTTCAGATCGATAGAAAGAGATAGAACATATTCATTGTTCATTTTTTCAAATCCAATAAACCACACAACACCATTTTAAAAAAAAAAATCAACATTAATAAGTCACCCACTGTTCGATGCTACTACTTTGGGTGTCGTGAGGTTTGGACGAAGTGGCTTGACGCGTTTGACGAGCCACAGGAGTGGGTTGTGAAGAAGGGGTAATGATGGTAGGTTTCTTCTTGGTGGTGGTGTCTTTTTCATTTCAGTCTTGCTTTCTTTCATTTTTTTCTTCTGCTGAAGAAGGAGTGGACATCCTCTTATCAACCCAATCTTTCATT
Source organism: Margaritifera margaritifera (assembly GCA_029931535.1). Lineage (NCBI taxonomy): Eukaryota > Metazoa > Mollusca > Bivalvia > Unionida > Margaritiferidae > Margaritifera > Margaritifera margaritifera. The sequence goes on along the minus strand of JAQPZY010001312.1, from coordinate 1,723,596 downwards.
TTTTCTCGATGAGGGGTAGGTGAGGGTGTCAACACCGTTCGTCGTCTTCTTCTGTCGTCCCCGTGGCGGTGTCTGTTTTAGTGGTGGTGGGTTTAGGTTGGCTTTTCATCAGGGCTTTGAAATCTCTCAGAGTGGGTGGAGCTGTTTCGTCTACAGCTTTCTGGTGAAAGAGTTGAAGACGTTGCAAGAGTTGACCTTACCATTGCGATTTATATGTTTCTGACAAATCGCTTCGATCTATCAGCGCTTGTAATTCTTGTAGTAACTGTGACATCTCTTGGAGATTGGGATTGGGAGGCAAATGAGGTATCCGTTGTTCGTTCCAACGATGAAATTCCATCCATCGTTTGTAAGGAACTAAAGTCAGTTTTCGTCCTTCCATTTCATCCAAAGGTACAAGTGTGTGGTCTTTCCAGAGAAGGGTGTCCTTTTTATCTTCTTTTTTTATCGCATGACTCCTCCTAAAAGTGGTCCAGCAATCGTTCCTAACAAAGGAGCCGCTATTTTTAACAACGGTCCTATCAGCATAGATAGAAATCCTCCTCGTTGCACCAACATTTTTTTCTTTTGGTGGAGAGGTATTTTCTTTTTGACCATTTGGCGACTAACGTTCCGATGTTTGCCAAATTTTTGTTTCTGTATCTTGGACAAAGGTACCGTTCCTTTCAAGACGTTCAAACAACATTCGCACACGGTATCGATGATTTCTTTAGGGGCTGTTTGAATGAGTTGTTTTCGCATGGGAGGATTGGATTTGGTCAGGACAGACAAGACGTCCCAATGTTTAGCCAGACGAGGCGGAAGTCCTTTTTTGGTTTTGCTTTTCTTCTTTTGGTGGTGTGCACGTTGGGGAGCCATCTTAGAGGTCAGGAGCAAGTCTGAGGTCTCTGGCAGGTCACACTTCTATTTTATACTGGAACACGTCTCCACTCATTGTCTGCACGGCGTATCATCTTCATGACAGGCATCACTCGACGTTGAGGTGTTTTCAACGGACTAAATCGTCTCAGTTCTTCTTTGGATAAATCCAGTAAACTTTGTAACACGCCGGTTCTCTCTTGGACTTTGGTTTTAGGGGACGGTACTTTTTTTAGTAGCCGCTGCCGTGGCCAAATCAGCCGAAGTCGAGGGTCCTGGAGTGGTGACTTTCGAAATGGGTTTCCATTTTTGCATCAAATTAGGAAACACTCGTCTTAAGTCCGGTTTGGCAGGCATCATCATCAAGGGGGACGAAGACGAAGAAGAAGAAGTGGCCGGAAGAGAAGGAGACCTCGTCACTGCTGCCTGTCGTGGCTTGTGGGTGTATGTTTGCATCCTCGCAGCAGTTCCTCTCTTGCGGCTCGCTGTGATTGGTGTTTTCTTAGCAGGACTTTTCTTTTTCTTTTTCTTAGGGGCTTTCTTCTTAGGGCTTTTCTTCTTCTTGGAACTTTTCTTTTTGGTTTTTGGTTTTTTGGCTTGGGCATTAGGATCCCATTTCAAAAGTGAACGAATCATGACCCCTCCTAAAGAACCGCTACCTCCAGGGGTTAAAATGATTTGTTTTTTAGTCCGTGGATCGATTCTAGGATCGGCCAGTTGTGACAACGCCCCTTTATGTTTTTGAAAAAAACGTTGGGTTTGATGAGGGACATGAATGATGCCTTGCAGTAATTGACGTACCGTCAAAGTAAACCATCGTAACACTTCTTTGAGACTAGCTTCTAACAAACGGGCACGGACTTGTGCATTTTTTTCGCGACTGATGCCATACAAGGCACGAATCAATTTGGCAGAAGGATGAGCTTAAAAGGAGGCCATCTCGAAGACTGTTTGAATGAAATGACGCGGTAGATGTTTTTATAGTTTTTTCTTTTCAGAGAGTAGCCAAAGGGAACGTGTAAATGACGGGACCTCCTTCTTGGCACCAATGGTGAAACAATTGGGTACGAAATCTCAAATAGTCGGGAGTGGTAGGTTTTAAGTCGATGAGTAAATACGCATGAGGTGTTTGAGTGGCATCGTCGTACGCATAATTCAGCCAAGGAGTGCCTAACTGTTTGGCTAACACTTGCACTTGAGATTTGTCTCTGGGGCTTTTAAACAAGACCACGTAATGAGTGTTAAGACTGATGGTTCAATGGGCTTTACTTTGTTGAAATAAATTTTGAGTAATGTAAATGATGCTGGCATCCGATGATGTCCTTTTCGTGTAAACCAAAGTTTAATTTCTCCTTCGTCTTCTCCTAACATGTCATCGAAGATGACAAGATGTGTTTGACTCACGTCAGACACGATCACATCGTCTTCGCGAGGAATGCCTTCCACAAACGAAATGGCCTCTCCTTGACTTTCACGAAGTAAGGTGTAAGACGATTACCACTCTTTGTAACACCACACGATGCGTTGAGGAGGACGATCGAACAGATGAGATATGTGTTCGATCAAACGTTTGACAAATTCGGTTTTGCCTGAACCACTCGGTCCAGCAATCAACATGTTAAAAGGATGGCGCAGATACAAAGCTTCCCAACTGGGACGATCTAACTTTTTGTCGATCACTTTGACCACAGAAGAAGAGGCAGAGGAAGAAGATGTAGCCATGACTGAGGTAGGAAGAATTTTGAGAAGACAAAAGACACAAGACATTTTATACCTTTCATACACGTTTATTACCGGACCGATGGATGTACATACAACTGTCGGTGTCGAAGTACAGGACACGATCTCCCAAGACTTCTAAAGCTTCGTCGTACAATTTCAAGCGAGCATGGGCTGTCACGTAGGCTGCAATGACCACGTTGCTAAAATCGTCGGGTTTTACAAACTTGCATTCTTTTTCGAAATTGACAAAGATCAAATCTTCACGGACGATTTCGACGTGTTTCATCAGTCTACTTTTGTCGTCCACCAGTTGAAAGTAGTCACTAGGATCGGTCAAGTATTCCGTCTTTGGTAAGATTGGACGTTGTGCCATTTTCCCCACAAACAATTCAACATGACTTTGACAAACGATCCTCTTCCTTCGTTCTTTTCTACGTCTTCCAAAGTCATCCCTTCGACTGCACGGTACTCTTCTTTGAATCGGACTTGGTCTTCGGGAATCTGACACCACGAGGGATAGCCGCTGGCTTCTTGTTTGAGTTTTAAAACAAGAAAATGCCTGGATGGGAGGCGTCGTCCTTTTGGTATTGTGCTGTGGTTGGAAAGTGCCAGATTTCGTACACTTTCAACAAACGGTATCCTCGATCCAGAGCCCGAAACAATTCGGCGCTGACCCACGTTCATGTCAAAGCGCGTTCTTCCTCCGTGTGGTGACATTGGTGATCTTGGTTTCATGTTTCGGCACACGTACGGCATAAAGGAAACATCAGTTTTCCTAGGCAATGATGAGGTAAGATAGGATGGTACAAGTGGGTCGGGGGTAAGACTTTGCATTTGATCAATCCTTCGTACTGACGAATGTGTTCCACGTCGATGTGTTCTGTCAAGATTTCAGGGTGTCCGGTCTGAAATCGTTTGTATTTGCAGACCCAAGGATACAACGAACACACGTCGATGTATTTGATTTCTTCTCCTCTTGATTCGTCTACGTCGTACAGCAAGCGAGTGGCATTGGTCCGTCCTCCAAACAAACTGGGGGGGGGGGGATCCAAAGGTTCGATGTTGGTCACGTCGTAACTTTCGGCAATGCTTTTAAAATCCAGGATCAGTTTTCAAACGTCGATCGTACTCGTGCTCCCGCATTTCTACCACTTGGTATCCTTGACTTTCTAACTTTAGTCGTCGTTGGCAAGTATGTTCTTACAACTCTTCCATGCTGGTTCGCGTGAAAGGACTTTTCAGGTCTCGTTTAGGAAAACGGGTAGGGCATCCGTGAAACAAACAGCCCTGAAATTCGTACACCGTGTGCGGGTTTTCTAAATCCCAACCATCCACGGAATAAGATCCAATCTTCTTTTCTCCTCCTCCGTTTCTGGCATGTTGTATCCATTTGTCTTCCTTTTGACACAAGTAATGGAGCCAACGCAATGCTTTGGCCAAGTATTGACGACTGGGAAAGAGAGACGTGTTCGAGTCTTTGATGGCTAGTTCGTTCTCGGGCATGAAGTTTTTGGTGTACACTAAGGTACAGGCTTTAGGTAGGGTGCACGCATCTTTCAAAGGATCGATGTCTCCGTGATCTAGAAATAACTGTTGAAACTTTCCACAGCAACGGTGTAAAATGTCCACATCGGATCGGCAGTACTTCAGCATTTCTTCTTGGAAGTCAAACGGTTCTGACTGGTGAGCGCGGTACCAAGCGTGAAACACTTCTCGATGTTCGGGGTGCATTCCGTCGGGGTCGTAATAGTCGACGTCAGGCAAATGCGGTAGTACGGCATGTTGATTGGCTTCCGTATTGAAGAAGTGAGGAAAATATCCTTTAGCCATTTCTGTCATACCAAATGTTTTTGGCATTCGACTCAAAGGCATGGCAAAATAAATCATGGAATCTCTGAATTGGACTTGTCCCACTTTCATGTAGATGAGTTTGGCTCCGTTCATGGTGACTTGGAGGCATTCGGTACCTTGTTGCGAATAATATTTTAACAAAAACTGTCCATCGTATCCCGAGAAATTGTGAGCTATGACGGTCGCATAGCGATGACAGTCTCCATAACGTTGAATGTCCTCTTCGCTCCAAGTATCGTCGATGGGGTCTAAAATTCATTGAACAAACTCGGACAGAGTGTTAGGACCACGAAAGATTTTTTCACGTCCTCCTGGAATCCTACTACAATGAGGACAGTAAACGTGGATAGGTTCTTGGATGCACTTCTCACAAGCCCGATGAGCGACGCAAAAATTGGGAATGTGAATGCCCGTTTCTTGCATGCATTTAAAATAAAAAAAGATGAAATCTACTTTGTTCTTGTTCTTCTTCTTGTTCTGATCCCTCTTTAATTCTTTCTTTAGTGTATTGTCGTACTTTTGCATGAAACATTGATGATCATAATCCACCATTTGGTGACAAAAGCGGCATATTTTCTTTCCAATTCAAACGTGTCTCTTTGGGTCGTTGGTGCAAATCAGGTGTCCACACGTGGAGCACAATTTCAATAAGTCGCAAGCACATTTTTGTTGGTGTCCTTGAGTCTTGCGATGTTGTTCGTAACAAGATGGACTGACAAAAGTTCGTCGACACGTCTCACAATGGACGTGTTGTTCAGGAAGGCATGGCTTGGCAGCAAAACAGCCCCAACATCTCTCTCCCCAGTGAATGTGTCGCTCTCGACTGTTAAATCCTTGCTCGCATTTCTCGCAGTAGTAAGAGTATCCTAGAAATCCTGTGATACTGGTGATGGCATCGAAATGTTCTCGTTGGTAATAGAGGTGAATGTATTTTCCCTCGGGGAAATTGGGTCCTCGAAACAGCAGATCTCCGTGCACTTCTTGAGTGTGTACTTTCAAAGTGTAGCGAGGAGCCAAGATGTCTTGAAGTTGTTACATTTGAGAAATGCCACACACGGTGTCTTTGGGGATGCCTGCTTGTCGTAACAGGAGTTCTGCTTCGTTTAGTTGTTGGGGCCTGTCCAATCGTCGAATGTTCTTCCAGGCTTTCCATTCTGAGGTCTCGTTCTTGTCGGCATACGTTCGCCCCACCACGATGGCACGAGTCAAACACATCTGGTCTTGAGATTTGTCGATTTGGACGACACTGTGTTAGGTACTGCGAAGGTCGTCCACCAGTAACGCTTTCCTGCTACGTCCGCTACCACGAGGAGGGGAGACGTGAGTCATGTGAAGTGTAGCCTTTCTATCGGTGATGGCAAACTCTTCGTTAGATTGTTGAACGTGTTCGATTTTGGTCATGACTTTGGCTGGTGTTAATTCTGCCGGGGTGCGGAACTCGATCCAGACAGGCGACTTCAAACTGTCGTGATGGATGGACAGTCTCAACCGATCGTCCTCTTTGGCTCCGCATTGTTGTTTCAAGTTCTGTAACACAGAATCCCACAAAGGGGTAATGAACCCTGCAGCTTTCTCGGAAGGCACTTCGGACTTGAAGTCTTTAAAGCGAACCGTGTAAGTGTATGCTGTGGTTCTAAATTTTCTAGAGGTCATTTTTTGCGACTTTCTTGGTCAGGGGTGGTGGTGGATTCTTTGGGTTGGGTAGAAGGTGGTACGGTTTCAGGCTCACTCATCTCTTCTTCGAAATCGCTAGCATTTCAGCAAGCGGTGTTTCAGGAGGCACGGAAAGTCTTTGTCGTCGTGGCCTCTTCGTTTCTTCTTCTGTTTTCTCATGGATTTGGCGTGATATTTTCATCTTGAAGCCTGATTTGAATCTGATTCAGTTTCACACAGGGAGACTATATATAGAGAGACCTTCTTACCCTCAGAATCAGTATTCGTGATTGCACTTTCAAACAGTGAAGATGGAAGAGTCAAGAAGACAGATAGCCTTTTTGGTCAGAGATTTGCAGACAGTCCTTCGAAAGTATACCAGTAAGACTATTGACTACTCCTCCTCTACCTCTTGAGATAAAAGTCAAGACACTTGCTATATCTGCCAAGAGAAAGGACATTGGGCTCCAGAATGTCCACAACATTAAAGTAAAGAAAAGTGAGACAAAGGGAAAGATACTTGTTATCATTGTCAAGAAAAAGGACATTGGTCTTCAAAGTGTCCTCAGAAACAAGAAAACCTACCAGAGAGGGAGGAAGCAGAGGGATCTTCAGTCCCAGAAGAAGAAGAAGAACCTATCCCTATCGTCAAGAAAACCAAGAAAGCTAGACGACGGGAAGACAATGAAGAAGAAAAAGAACCCTTGATTTCTGTGAAGAAATTCAAGAAGAACAAGAGAGACAGACAATGAACGATGAACTTTTTTTGAGTGTGGTGTTATGTTCATGGTTAATTATTTGGTAAAAAAAAAGAGAATAGACCAGAATGGAAAAAAAGTAAGTGTCTTTTGTTTTTTTGTTATTTAGAGTATGGACGCACTCATGCACTCACTCTTACACAAAACCAAGGAATGGGTTTAAAGTTTTACTTGATTTGGCAAAATGAATGATGATCTTTTCTAGAGACCTGGGTGGCCCTGAAAAGGACTGTTGGGGTGTTTGTTTGTTAAACAAACTTATGGACTGGACATGATCAACTTCAACTGTCTCAATCCTTTTCCACGACCAACTCCTAATAATCCTCCTGCTGCTGCTTTGGTGGTAGTAGTAGTAGTAGTGAATGGTGGTGGTGGTGGTGGTAGTGGTGGTAGCATCTCACTAGTAGTCGTGATGGGCTTAGCATGTTTGACTCATGATGGTCTCTTTCTCTTAGGTTGAGTTAAAGAAATCTGATACATGTTTCTCAGATGTTTTAACTCCGCTAAAATGTCTTGTAACACACTCACCGTTTTGTTTTCCTCACTCTCTTCCTTCGGTTCTTCACCCTTTTCCTCTTCTAACTTTCTTTGTTCTTCTTCTTGTTTTCTTCTTTTCTCTTCTTGATGAAGAAAAACTTCTTTGGCTTCTCTCTGTTCTTTTTGCCTCTTTTTGAAATCATCCATGACAGGCAAAGAGGCTGGTGGTATAGCAGCAGTCGTGGTTGTTTCAGGTACAAATTCTTGAGACTAAAAATTCACGAAATCTAAATTAAAATCTTCCGGTTGGAAGTTCACTATGGCATTGGTTTATCCACTGTTAAGGTTAATAGTCTGTCTAAACATTTATTTCACCCCAAATTTCGAATTTGTATGGTTTATCTCCACCATGTATTTTCAAGTGCTTTTTCAAGCTTTGAGTCCAATGAAACAGTTTATTTACCACACATTGCACATTTGTATTGTTTTTCTCCAGTGTTTATCATCATGTGCTTCCTAAATTTCTCCTTCTTCTGACTAAGCATCTTTTCACACATTTCATTTTTCCTTGATTCAAACATTTTATTCTTTCTTGGATAAAATGACAATGGGATCAGACCATACATTATCACAACATTACGATCACCCACCCACCCCTAACAATTGTTGTGAATACAAAGCACCAACATACATTGTAACTATACATTACAATATTAATACAAAATCTATGTAGTTCAGCTATATAAACAAAAAGAAACAAAAAATAATAGTATATATATATATATTATTTTTTGTCTTCATCATATACTGAATCTCCATGTTTGCCATGAAGAAGAAAAAGAAGAAGAAGAAGAAGAAGAAAAAGAAGAAAATAAAAAAGGTGTTTCTTATAATTGCTCTGCATCTATATCTATAAAACAAAATCATGTTAGTACTGGTTTTAGTAATCATTTTAGTACTGGTTTTAGTAATCATTTTAGTACTGGTTTTAGTAATCATTTTAGTACTGGTTTTAGTAATCATTTTAGTACTGGTTTTAGTAATCATTTTAGTACTGGTTTTAGTAATCATTTTAGTACTGGTTTTAGTAATCATTTTGGTAGTAGCTTTTACTATTCTCAGTACATCAAATCCAGTGGGAAACATCATTCTATAACCTACCAACCACATTACATTCCAGAAACATACATTCTGACCGTTGCAATAATAATATCAAAAGCTAAATGCATGTACTTCAGTGATGTAAAAACAACAACAAAACCCCTCAAAACAATAGATGTATACAATGTATTAAGGTTCATTGGCAAATCAGCACAATAATGGCTATATGGTGCTGAATAGAGGTAAAGTTCTAAAATATAAATATCCAGCATTCGAAAAAAAAAAAAAAAAAAAAAATATTAAAAAAATTAAGATAAACCCTCCAAATACTCATAAACATTAAGTACTAGAATATTAAAGGTAAAAATGTTAAATATCTAAAATTTATATAAAATAAAAACATCAAGGTAAAAAATATAAAATCCATACAATTTAGTGCCAACACTTTTAGTATAAACTGCATTCCCCCCAAAAGACCTAAGATTTTCTCAGGTGGTACATCATCATAAAGTTCCGTTACTGAGTTCAGATTCAAAAAAAAAAAAAAAATTGTTACATGATACCCTCGACGAAAAGGGAGTGAGATAGGATTATTGTTATTTTGATGTTAATCATATACTGAATCTCTGTATTTACCATTATAATGTCATATACAGATCCCATAACCTATTATCCACATTACATTCCCATAACAAATGCAATATTGTTTCAGGTGAAACGTTATAAAAAGTATAATAAGCAAGTATTTTATGGTTGGTTGGTTGTTATGGGGTTTAACGCCATTTTTCAGCACATGATAGGCAATACATGGCGGCCAGTATATTCGGTGGAGGAAGAACCAGAGAAAACAACGGCAAGAACCACCGACCCATGGAAAGCTACTGGCAAGCTTTCTCACCTAACCACGTTGGCCAAACCCGAGACTCTGGTGAGATATCAGTGATCTGTAAAGGCGGGAGCCTTAGACCACTCGGCCACCCGGGGCCCGAAGTATTTTATGCAAAAATGAATTCTCTGGTAGAAGTTATATGGACAATACAATAGTGAAACCATTATAATTTAGATTTTTTTTTGTTGCTGTTACTTTAACCATTTAAGAATATATTTGGCCAATAGCCAGTAGTAAAGTTGAAATTTTCTTGCAATTTTTTACTCATTGGTTGGTGAAACATTTGAGTTCAAAAGTAGTTTGTAATAATATTTACAACCTTTATTACTATGAATAATAATTTCAAATTGGTGTGGGATAACAGGTCTGGCATTAATGCATGTATCCAATTTGAAAGGCAAGAAAATTTCTGTTAATATCATGCTTTGCTTTAAAACTTTCAAACTTGATACAATTTCCCAGTATGTCAGCAGATCTCTAATATACAGATATATGTAACATTGTGTCCAAACCATTTCTTATACATAATGGTATCTTGTTAACTCTAATATACAGATATATGTAACATTGTGTCCAACCCATTTCTTATACATAATGGTATCTTGTTTACTCTAATATACAGATATATGTAACCATTTGTCCAACCCATTTCTTATATATAGTGGTATCTTGTTTACTCTAATATACATATATATGTAACACTATGTCCAACCCATTTCTTATACATAATGGTATCTTGTTAACTCTAATATACAGATATATGTAACACTGTGTCCAACCCATTTCTTATACATAATGGTATCTTGTTAACTCTAATATACAGATATATGTAACACTGTGTCCAACCCATTTCTTATACATAATGGTATCTTGTTATCTCTAATATACAGATATATGTAACATTGTGTCCAACCCATTTCTTATACATAATGGTATCTTGTTTACTCTAATATACAGATATATGTAACATTGTGTCCAACCCATTCCTTATACATAATTGTATCTTGTTAACTCTAATATACAGATATATGTAACATTGTGTCCAACCCATTTCTTATACAAAATGGTATCTTGTTTACTCTAATATACAGATATATGTAACATTGTGTCCAACCCATTTCTTATACATAATGGTATCTTGTTAACTCTAATATACAGATATATGTAACATTGTGTCCAACCCATTTCTTATACATAATGGTATCTTGTTTACTCTAATATACAGATATATGTAACCATGTGTCCAACCCATTTCTTATACATAATGGTATCTTGTTTACTCTAATATACAGATATATGTAACCATGTGTCCAACCCATTTCTTATACACAATGGTATCTTGTTAACTCTAATATACAGATATATGTAACCATGTGTCCAATCCATTTCTTATACATAATGGTATCTTGTTAACTCTAATATACAGATATATGTAACATTGTGTCCAACCCATTTCTTATACATAGTGGTATCTTGTTAACTCTAATATACAGATATATGTAACATTGTGTCCAACCCATTTCTTATACATAGTGGTATCTTGTTAACTCTAATATACAGATATATGTAACCATGTGTCCAACCCATTTCTTATACATAATGGTATCTTGCTAACTCTAATATACAGATATATGTAACCATGTGTCCAACCCATTTCTTATACATAGTGGTATCTTGTTAACTCTAATATACAGATATATGTAACCATGTGTCCAACCCATTTCTTATACAAAATGGTATCTTGTTTACTCTAATATACAGATATATGTAACATTGTGTCCAACCCATTTCTTATACATAATGGTATCTTGTTAACTCTAATATACAGATATATGTAACATTGTGTCCAACCCATTTCTTATACATAATGGTATCTTGTTTACTCTAATATACAGATATATGTAACCATGTGTCCAACCCATTTCTTATACATAATGGTATCTTGTTTACTCTAATATACAGATATATGTAACCATGTGTCCAACCCATTTCTTATACATAATGGTATCTTGTTAACTCTAATATACAGATATATGTAACCATGTGTCCAATCCATTTCTTATACATAATGGTATCTTGTTAACTCTAATATACAGATATATGTAACATTGTGTCCAACCCATTTCTTATACATAATGGTATCTTGTTAACTCTAATATACAGATATATGTAACATTGTGTCCAACCCATTTCTTATACATAGTGGTATCTTGTTAACTCTAATATACAGATATATGTAACCATGTGTCCAACCCATTTCTTATACATAATGGTATCTTGCTAACTCTAATATACAGATATATGTAACCATGTGTCCAACCCATTTCTTATACATAGTGGTATCTTGTTAACTCTAATATACAGATATATGTAACCATGTGTCCAACCCATTTCTTATACATAGTGGTATCTTGTTAACTCTAATATACAGATATATCTAACATTGTGTCCAACCCATTTCTTACACATAATGGTATCTTGTTAACTCTAATATACAGATATATGTAACACTGTGTCCAACCCATTTCTTACACATAATGGTATCTTGTTAACTCTAATATACAGATATATGTAACATTGTGTGTAACCCATTTCTTATACATAATGGTATCTTGTTAACTCTAATATACAGATATATGTAACACTGTGTCCAATCCATTTCTTATACATAATGGTATCTTGTTAACTCTAATATACAGATATATGTAACACTGTGTCCAACCCATTTCTTATACATAATGGTATCTTGTTAACTCTAATATACAGATATATGTAACATTGTGTCCAACAAATTTCTCATACATAATGGTATCTTGTTAACTCTAATATACAGATATATGTAACATTGTGTCCAACCCATTTCTTATACATAATGGTATCTTGTTTACTCTAATATACAGATATATGTAACTATGTGTCCAACCCATTTCTTAAACATAATGGTATCTTGTTAACTCTAATATACAGATATATGTAACATTGTGTCCAACCCATTTCTTATACATAATGGTATCTTGTTTACTCTAATATACAGATATATGTAACATTGTGTCCAACCCATTTCTTATACATAATGGTATCTTGTTTACTCTAATATACAGATATATGTAACATTGTGTCCAACCCATTTCTTATACATAATGGTATCTTGTTAACTCTAATATACAGATATATGTAACATTGTGTCCAACCCATTTCTTATACATAATGGTATCTTGTTAACTCTAATATACGGATATATGTAACATTGTGTCCAACCCATTTCTTATACATTTTGGTATCTTGATAACTCTAATTTACAGATATATGTAACCATGTGTCCAACCCATTTCTTATACATAATGGTATCTTGTTAACTCTAATATACAGATATATGCAACATTGTGTCCAATCCATTTCTTATACATAATGGTATCTTGTTAACTCTAATATACAGATATATGTAACATTGTGTCCAACCCATTTCTTATACATAGTGGTATCTTGTTAACTCTAATATACAGATATATGTAACATTGTGTCCAACCCATTACTTATACATAATGGTATCTTGTTAACTCTAATATACAGATATATGTAACCATGTGTCCAACCCATTACTTATACATAATGGTATCTTGTTAACTCTAATATACAGATATATGTAACACTGTGTCCAACCCATTTCTTATACATAATGGTATCTTGTTTACTCTAATATACAGATATATGTAACATTGTGTCCAACCCATTTCTTATACATAATGGTATCTTGTTTACTCTAATATACAGATATATGTAACACTGTGTCCAACCCATTTCTTATACATAATGGTATCTTGTTAACTCTAATATACATATATATGTAACATTGTGTCCAACCCATTTCTTATACATAATGGTATCTTGTTAACTCTAATATACAGATATATGTAACACCGTGTCCAACCCATTTCTTATACATAATGGTATCTTGTTAACTCTAATATACCGACATATGTAATCATGTGTCCAACCCATTTCTTATACATAATGGTATCTTGTTTACTCTAATATACAGACATATGTAACATTGTGTCCAACCCATTACTTATACATAATGGTATATTGTTAACTCTAATATACAGATATATGTAACATTGTGTCCAACCCATTTCTTATACATAATGGTATCTTGTTAACTCTAATATACAGATATATGTAACATTGTGTCCAACCCATTTCTTATACATAATGGTATCTTGTTAACTCTATTATACAGATATATGTAACATTGTGTCCAACCCATTTCTTATACATAATGGTATCTTGTTTACTCTAATATACAGATATATGTAACACTGTGTCCAACCCATTTCTTATACATAATGGTATCTTGTTAACTCTAATATACACATATATGTAACCATGTGTCCAATCCATGTCTTATACATAATGGTATCTTGTTAACTCTAATATACAGATATATGTAACCATGTGTCCAACCCATTTCTTATACATAGTGGTATCTTGTTAACTCTAATATACAGATATATGTAACCATGTGTCCAACCCATTTCTTATACATAATGGTATCTTGTTAACTCTAATATACAGATATATGTAACATTGTATCCAACCCATTTCTTATACATAATGGTATCTTGTTAACTCTAATATACAGATATATGTAACACCGTGTCCAACCCATTTCTTATACATAATGGTATCTTGTTAACTCTAATATACACATATATGTAACATTGTGTGTAACCCACTTCTAACACATAATGGTATCTTGTTTACTCTAATATACAGATATATGTAACATTGTGTCCAACCCATTTCTTATACATAATGGTATCTTGTTAACTCTAATATACAGATATATGTAACCATGTGTCCAACCCTTTTCTTATACATAATGGTATCTTGTTAACTCTAATATACAGATATATGTAACCATGTGTCCAACCCATTTCTTATACATAATGGTATCTTGTTAACTCTAATATACAGATATATGTAACACTGTGTCCAACCCATTTCTTATACATAGTGGTATCTTGTTAACTCTAATATACAGATATATGTAACCATGTGTCCAACCCATTTCTTATACATAATGGTATCTTGTTAACTCTAATGTACAGATATATGTAACCAAGTGTCCAACCCATTTCTTATACATAATGGTATCTTGTTAACTCTAATATACAGATATATGTAACATTGTGTCCAACCAATTTCTTATACATAATGGAATCATGTTAACTCTAATATACAGGTAACCATGTGTCCAACCCATTTCGTATACATAGTGCTATCTTGTTAACTCTAATATACAGATATATGTAACATTGTGTCCAACCCATTTCTTATACATAATGGTATCTTGTTAACTCTAATATACAGATATATGTAACACCGTGTCCAACCCATTTCTTATACATAATGGTATCTTGTTAACTCTAATATACAGATATATGTAACATTGTGTCCAACCCATTTCTTATACATAATGGTATCTTGTTAACTCTAATATACAGATATATGTAAAATTGTGTCCAACCCATTTCTTGTACATAATGGTATCTTGTTAACTCTAATATACAGATATATTTAACATTGTGTCCAACCCATTTCTTTTACATAATGGTATCTTGTTATCTCTAATAAACAGATATATGTAACATTGTGTGCAACCCATTTCTTATACATAATGGTATCTTGTTTACTCTAATATACAGATATATGTAACATTGTGTCCAACCCATTTCTTATACATAATGATATCTTGTTTACTCTAATATACAGATATATGTAACATTGTGTCCAACCCATTTCTTATACATAATGGTATCTTGTTTACTCTAATATACAGATATATGTAACATTGTGTCCAACCCATTTCTTATACATAATGGTATCTTGTTTACTCTAATATACAGATATATGTAACATTGTGTCCAACCCATTTCTTATACATAATGGTATCTTGTTAACTCTAATATACAGATATATGTAACATTGTGTCCAACCCATTTCTTATACATAATGGTATCTTGTTTACTCTAATATACAGATATATGTAACATTGTCTCCAACCCATTTCTTATACATAATGGTATATTGTTAACTCTAATATACAGATATATGTAACATTGTGTCCAACCCATTTCTTATACATAATGGTATCTTGTTTACTCTAATATACAGATATATGTAACATTGTGTCCAACCCGTTTCTTATACATCTTGTTAACTCTAATATACAGATATATGTAACATTGTGTCCAACCCATTTCTTATACATAATGGTATCTTGTTAACTCTAATATACAGATATATGTAACACCGTGTCCAACCCATTTCTTATACATAATGGTATCTTGTTAACTCTAATATACACATATATGTAACATTGTGTGTAACCCACTTCTAACACATAATGGTATCTTGTTTACTCTAATATACAGATATATGTAACACTGTGTCCAACCCATTTCTTATACATAATGGTATCTTGTTAACTCTAATATACAGATATATGTAACCATGTGTCCAACCCTTTTCTTATACATAATGGTATCTTGTTAACTCTAATATACAGATATATGTAACCATGTGTCCAACCCATTTCTTATACATAATGGTATCTTGTTAACTCTAATATACAGATATATGTAACATTGTGTCCAACCAATTTCTTATACATAATGGTATCTTGTTAACTCTAATATACAGATATATGTAACCATGTGTCCAACCCATTTCTTATACATAATGGTATCTTGTTAACTCTAATATACAGATATATGTAACACTGTGTCCAACCCATTTCTTATACATAATGGTATCTTGTTTACTCTAATATACAGATATATGTAACATTGTGTCCAACCCATTTCTTATACATAATGGTATCTTGTTTACTCTAATATACAGATATATGTAACACTGTGTCCAACCCATCTCTTATACATAATGGTATCTTGTTAACTCTAATATACAGATATATGTAACATTGTGTCCAACCCATTTCTTATACATAATGGTATCTTGTTTACTCTAATATACAGATATATGTAACTATGTGTCCAACCCATTTCTTATACATAATGGTATCTTGTTAACTCTAATATACCGACATATGTAATCATGTGTCCAACCCATTTCTTATACATAATGGTATCTTGTTTACTCTAATATACAGACATATGTAACATTGTGTCCAACCCATTACTTATACATAATGGTATATTGTTAACTCTAATATACAGATATATGTAACATTGTGTCCAACCCATTTCTTATACATAATGGTATCTTGTTAACTCTAATATACAGATATATGTAACATTGTGTCCAACCCATTTCTTATACATAATGGTATCTTGTTAACTCTATTATACAGATATATGTAACATTGTGTCCAACCCATTTCTTATACATAATGGTATCTTGTTAACTCTAATATACAGATATATGTAACCATGTGTCCAACCCATTTCTTATAAATAATGGTATCTTGTTAACTCTAATATACAGATATATGTAACATTGTGTCCAACCCATTTCTTATACATAATGGTATCTTGTTAACTATAATATACAGTTATATGTAACATTGTGTCCAACCCATTTCTTATACATAATGGTATCTTGTTTACTCTAATATACAGATATATGTAACACTGTGTCCAACCCATTTCTTATACATAATGGTATCTTGTTAACTCTAATATACAGATATATGTAACCATGTGTCCAATCCATGTCTTATACATAATGGTATCTTGTTAACTCTAATATACAGATATATGTAACCATGTGTCCAACCCATTTCTTATACATAGTGGTATCTTGTTAACTCTAATATACAGATATATGTAACCATGTGTCCAACCCATTTCTTATACATAATGGTATCTTGTTAACTCTAATATACAGATATATGTAACATTGTATCCAACCCATTTCTTATACATAATGGTATCTTGTTAACTCTAATATACAGATATATGTAACACCGTGTCCAACCCATTTCTTATACATAATGGTATCTTGTTAACTCTAATATACACATATATGTAACATTGTGTGTATCCCATTTCTTATACATAATGGTATCTTGTTTACTCTAATATACAGATATATGTAACACTGTGCCAAACCCATTTCTTATACATAATGGTATCTTGTTTACTCTAATATACAGATATATGTAACACTGTGCCAAACCCATTTCTTATACATAATGGTATCTTGTTTACTCTAATATACAGATATATGTAACATTGTGTCCAACCCATTTCTTATACATAATGGGTATCTTGTTTACTCTTCTTATTTAGTGAGTCCATCAGCAAATTTATTTTCATAAGCTCTTCTCCTGTTTGAAGCACATTCTTTTTAATAAAAGTTTCCAAGCCGTTGACACATCATGCCAAAGCATATTTCATGTATCCTTTGATAATTTAACTATATATTCATCTCCTAATATGGCAATGTCTTTGATCTTGTATACTTCACATTTAAACAAGTAAACAAACTTTCAACCACTTGCAATGAGTCTACAAATCCAAGTTAATTTTAAAGTTATATTTTTTTTAAAGTATATATTATTCCTAGTCGTCTTTTGTGATCTTATGAAACAGAATTTCCTTTTACTATCTACTTTTGACTTTCATATAGATGTAAATAATAGTTCATTCAATTCACTAATAAAACTTTGCAGAAGGGAGGGAGAGTGGCAAAAAGATTAAGAAATGGTTTAAGCTTGGAACCACTATAGTTTTCAAAACTGTTATTGTACCAATCGGTGTTTGGGTTCGTTTTTCCCAATTGCACACAAACTGTTATTTTACCTATTGGTGTTTGGGTTCGTTTTGCCCCATTGCACATAAACTCTTATATTACCCATTGGTGCTTGGGTTCGTTTAGCCCCCATTGCACATAAAAGTTATTTTACCCATTGTTGTTTGGTTTCGTTTTGCCCCATTGCACATACACTGTTATTTTACCCATTGGTGTTTGGGTTTGTTTTGCCCCATTGCACATAAACTGTTATTTTACCCATTGGTGTTTGGGTTCATTTTGCCCATTGCACATAAACTGTTAATTTACCCATTGGTGTTTGGGTTTGTTTTGCCCCATTACACATAAACTGTTATTTTACCCATTGGTGTTTGGGTTCGTTTTGCTCAACTGCACACTTGTTATAACTGTTACTATTATTAATTGGACGAGTAAGATCTCAGGATCAAACAGTAGTAAAGATACTAGTAATATAAATAATTAAATTTTTAGAGTATCAAGAAGAAAGTACATGATCTTAACCTAAAAAAAAAAAAGTCCAGAATACAAGAGCTTTTTGCATACCCCATTTTCAGCCTGTTATTTTTTTTCTATTTGTTTTATAGAAAAATATTTTCTTATAGAAGGGATTCTTAAATTATATATTTTAAATTAATAAATTTGAAAAGTAATCGGTTTACTAGAGAAATTATATTTAATTTTTTTTTTTTATATCTTTTTTTACATCTTCACCTGAAAAATAGAAAATATCTGCATCTGTCTCTAAAAAAGTGAAATCCTATTATTTTTCTTTACTTCCATTCCTTGTTATATTTTTATACAGTCACTTAAAAGATAATATCTGTCCATTATTTATTTATTTATTTTTAAAATCTCGATTGTATCCAGACAAAAGATGTATATTTGCATATTCTTTCTTTTTTTCTTTTTTATTTCTTATACATTTTTATTCCTGTATTTTATTCCTGAGAGACAGATGAAAATGTTTTTTGTTTTTTTATACATATGAAGATGATGTCTTTCTGGTATATATGAAACAGATGAGGGATTTCATTAAAAACTTGTTGGAAATTCATGGGTTATTGATAGAAGCATGTATGGTAAGCAACTAATTATTGTATAAGTCATCAAAAATTTACATTTTTATTAAATAAAAAAATGGATAATACAAAGATTATATGCAAATTATTTGGGGATTAAGAGACTGGGAAAAGTGGAGGGATGTGTATAATTACCTTTGGATGAAACGAGTATCATGTATATTGTTTAAAGGATACACATTTTACTGAAGACACAAAATCATACATCAGATCTCAATAGGGTTTCAAATATTTCTTTATTTGTTATAGGTCTAATTCAAGGGGATTCTGCATTTTATTTTTTAAAATAATTTTTAAAGTGTTATACAAGATTATAAAAAAGATTCTGATGGTAAATTGATTGCAAAAGATAATTAAAAAAAAAACAAAAAAAAAACCAATTTGATGAAAATCGTTCATTTTTATGTAATTAACATTTTTGAGGACAAATAATACTTGTCCAGATTTTATTCAATAATATAAATGATATTATAAGTGTATATGAAAATAAAATAGTACAACTGAATCAAGTTATAGACATGACCACTCTATGATAATAATAAACTTGTGCTCTAATGATTTTATTAGAGGTAAGGGTTTGTGTGAAATTCAATCACATATTTTGAGATGATAATAAATATGTAAGTGATATTAAAAATTGCAGTAAAATGATAAAATTAAAATATGCATCATTAGATTACAATGGAAAAAAAGAAAATATATCAATCTCAGATATATAGCTAACTATATAACTCATTATTGTCAGTTACTCTTTACGTGGAAATTCATGGTGAAACCATTTGATATGTTTCGTTTAACAGGAAATGTAAGATAAAACAGGAATAGTAACTTAATCAAGAAATGCATTCTTTAGAGAAAGATAAACTTCGAAAATGTATTATATGGTCAAAGGCAAAATGGGTGAAGGAGGCTGAGAAACCAACAAGACAGTTTTGTCACTAGAAAGTTGACATGTGACAAAAACAATTACAAAAGTGACAAAGGATAAAAATGAAATTATAGCTAATTAATGCGATATCCTAAAAGAAGTTAAAGATATTTATGATAAACTTTATAAAGATGAAAATGAGATAATTTCTTTGAAATTATAACATTCCTAAGTGAGGCCAAGACCAGTCTTTACAATTAAATAATATGAAAAATAATGACAGTCCCAGATCAGATGGTTTGATGTCAGAATTTGTAAAAAAAAAAAGAAAAAAATTAAAAATAATTGATTTGGGGAAATTTGCAGTCAGAGCAATTAATTAAGCATATGATGGTCAATAACTTTTAAACAAAGAATTATAACTTCTATACCAAAAATAAACCAAATTGTATTTATAAAACTGGTGCCCTATATCACCGCTTGTAATCGTTTTCAAATTAGCATCAGCATGTACTGCCACAAGAAAAATATCAGTATTGAATGATATAATATCTGACGACCAATTGTTAAATGAAAATATATGATCAGAGCGTAATCAATAATTACATATCTCACCACTACTATTAGTAGTCTCCAGTAGCCATTATAAAAATTACCATCCAGAAGATAAGTTAATACTAAAGTGATCTTGACAACATTTTAACTTGTAATCTTTTTAAAATTGCAAATTTTAACTTTTAATTGGCAATGCCAACCAACCTTACCTACCCACACACCTACATTCAGGGCATAAAAGACATAAAACAACAAATCAGAACATTTGTTTTGTATGATATCATATCAGAGGTACTATAATGAGTTGATAAAAACCTGATATTTAAGTGTTGTATTATTTCGTTTAAAATCATTGTTCTTAAAATCTTCTGCCCACCCCTAGAAACCAGGTTTTACAAGGGAGAAGGTCACAGGACTTGAGAAGCCTTGGAGTGACAGCTATTAAAATTGCATGCATAGTTCTTGTATCAATAATTATGTTGATTAGCCACTACAGACGAGACCTCCCAAGAAATGTATGGTCTCCTCGTCTAATTCCTGTATTCATCCACATGTATAACACAGAGTTAACCTGATGAGGGTAACCTATTACACTATACAATGAATAGTAATTAATAGAGAAAGTGTACCATTGAATGGACATATTTACTCCTATTTACAGCTGCAATGATCAGAGAGGGCCTTCTGAGTAGTTCAGGATGTATATAGCATGGAAGAATCTGGGTGGTCATAAAAACAATACCTAACCCATGTTAGTAAAGCTTAAATTGTAGATCATAGTGACATTCTTTGGTTTCAAGGGTATAGTATTGACAGAGATGCATCAAATTTATTCAAGTTTCATGATTGGAACATAAACAGCAACCCACTGAATGAACTTTAAACACAAAATTTCAACAAAAGTCACTGAAGCATGAAATGTAGGTCACAGAGACATCTTTTTGCAAAAGGATGTAGAATTTCTTAAGATGCACTTCCTAAACCGAGTTTCACAATTCTCGGTAGGATAGTACGCATATAACATGACAAAATTCATGTGGTCATGAGCTAAACACAAAGACCCAACCAGAGCCAGTAAAAGATGAAATGCAGGTCACAGTGAGCTTCTTTTGTCCTGAGAGCATGGTAGAGATGTAATCATCATTAATTTCACAATTCTAGCATTGATAGTGCCTGTGAAATGATGAAAAACAAAATTTAACCCAAGTCATTGAAGTCTAAAACTATGGGTCATAATGACCTAATAATTAAATGATGGAGTAGTGCTCATCAAGGTACATCCCCACACCATGTTTCATGATTCTTTGTGGTCATGAGCTAAATGCAAAACCTTGACCTAACCTAAGTCAGTCATATGTAGATCACAGTGAACTTTTTTGTATGGGTGTTGTACTAAATGAGATGTATACAATCATCTAGTTTAATGATTCAAGCATGAGCAGTAAAAATGAATAATTTAACCAAAGTCACTGAAGCATGAAATGTGGATCACAGTGATCTTCTCTTAAGATGAGGGTGCAGTACCCATCAAAATGAATCCTGTCATCAAGTTTCATGATTCCAGGTACATGTACATAGTCAGTTCAAAGGTTTACATTGTTTCTTTATCTTTTGTGAAAGCCACACTAGGCCGAAAATGTAATAATGTTGTTTGTTGCTTTTTTGATGTTAGAGTGGTTATAACCCACACAACAAGTCATCTGTTCACCTTAGTGCAGTCAGTTACACTCTTGGTTTATAGATTTAATCCATTTATGTTGTCAGTGAAATAAGCCTTTGGCTGTTGTTTCTAAATAAATATATTCTGTTTCTGGATGAGTTAATTATGTCTTTTGATTTGAGTCACTGATGTATATATATACCTCCCCCATATATATATATATATATATATATATTTACCAAAAGCCTGAACAAAATTGCTACAGACATTATTACAACTGATCACTATAACATTAATAATTAATATCTTGATAACAATGGCAGAGCCTCCAATGTAAAAGAGAAACATTATAACACTAGAGGAAAGAAACAAATAGAAAGAAGTAAAGTTAACTTATGGACAGGACAAATAAATATTACTCCAGGGTTCTCAATAGATTTAAAAACTGAGGAGTCATTTAACCCTTGATCCCATAATCTCTAGAGTCAAAACTGAAATCTCAGTAGTCATTAGTTTTTGTCAGTCATAAGCTCATAGCTGGGATTTTTCGTTAGTTGTGGAGCAAACTGATATTTATGATTTCTTGTCTCATGTTGAATAAAGAGAAACATGTGTACAGTATTGTGTAAGAAACAGACAGGCAGAAAGTGAGACAGACATGGCGATTAAATTTTTTTTTTCTCAGGTGTTTCTCTTTCTAATTATGTATGAATTTGTTTATATTTGGTATATTAAACAGAAAAAGGATTACTTTATACTTTATTTTTGAAGATTTGACCTGACCTCACCGGGAAACGGGTTTTGGTCTTTTGGCATCCTCACATCCGTCACATATCATCACTGTATTTCTGTCCTTCACAACATTTTTAACCCATGGAAATTTCGTTTTCCACTCTTAAAATTTCGTACAACTTGTGGAGATTTATTCTCCTTCTCCTCAGAATTGATACTTTCTGTTTCTTTGGGGTCTGGGGGTCAGAATGATCATCACTGGCAAATCGTTTCTAGAACTGAGACAGAGAAGAAAATATACTTCTTTGAGCCATTGTGATTTAATAGTTCACAAATACATCCAATATAAGAAAATTGTTCCATATTCGTATTCAAAATTTAATCTTTTTAGTGGCTGTAAACAAGGTGACTCAATATCTCTATATCTTTTTATTTTAGCATGTACAGAAATTTTGTCAATATTATGAAAAAACAAATAGTTTGTTTCTTGATGGAGTTTTTGAATCTCTTGCATGATCCATTGATGTATTAAATTTGCTTTTAAGGATTTCAGGCCTAAAATGACATATTACGAAAACAAATTCTGCCTGGATAGGAAGTAGCATGTATAATGCTGAAACCTTTCATCATATATGTAAAAACTGCTGTGTGTAACTGACTTTACCATCTTTTGAAAGTTGTCAGTGAACTTGGTACAGATACATATTTAAAATAAAACCGTCTAATTAGTTGTTTATTATTTTGATTACAAGTTAATTAACTTTATTATTTTGCTCTAAGTACAGTATTTTATAATTTAAATCTGATTGCTTGCTTTGTAAATACTTTTCTTGCTGCCTAACAGCCTATACATTAAGAAATTCTGTTCTATTCGTACATGTCTTAATTAAACGTTATTTATAAACTTATTCTTGTGATTGTATGCACTATGATACTTATGTACACAAAACTCTTATTTTAAGATCCATTTTAGACTTGTTATACATTTTTCTTCTTATATTGTTTTACTGTATTTTCAACAATTTTAAAATTTGACTTCTTTTTCATTCTTAATAATAAAAATACATAATTATAACCATTAGTAATTCTTTTCTAATAAATGTAACTAATGTTAAGGGAAAATACAATAGCATGTGTAGAAATACTAGGTACAAAACATCCAGGTTATGAAAAGATGTGCACACCCCGCTGGACTTCCCGCTGCCTGAATTCCAGTCCATTACGTCACAACATACAATTGTTAAATCATTTTTTTTTAAAGGGTATCATAAAAAAAAATGTCTGTGAACTAACAAAGTCTTTTTATCAGTCTAAGCCCTTGAGTCATTGTATCATTTTTATAACATAATGACATTCAAATGATGAAGTAGCTTGTGCTCTAACATGGAGAAAACATTTTAACTGTCAGTTAACGTCACTGGATTTTTCCCAGGGGCATGGGTTGTTTAAGATCAAATTTGATTGCGTTAGTTTGTTTTACTCTATTCCAAATGGCCACAGTTAAACAATTTTTATTATCAAAATGTCATTTATTTTTGTAAATCACTTCCAAAGATTTACAACTGAGTCGTACAAAGATCATATTATTATTATTATTTTTTTTTATCTTCATATGTCTTTGCAGGGTTAAAGAATGCACAGAGGCAGGAAACAGTCAGTCCAATTCCATAACAACATTTTTTCAGTCATTATTTAAAAGTTCGTCTTGGATAACTCACAAAAGTTATCATTTAGAAAAAGATAAAAACAACAATAAAGTCTACTGAACGCTATATCATCTGTTTGTCCGAAAACAATATGGCCTAAGGTGCAATGCCATGTGGGTAAATGATATCATGATATTTATAGAACATGAGGGTATTGCTGAACAACGCTATACAGCATATTTTGTATGTTACCTCCCAAATGTATATTTCAAGTGTTTCTTCAGGTTCTCAGTCCAAGTAAACAATTTATCGTACACTGTCAAATCTCATGGCTTTACTCCAGAGTGTAATGTTATGTGTTTTTGTAGATTTCCCTTCTGACTAAACATTTTTTCACAAATTTCACATTTGTAAGGTGTTTCTCCAGTGTGTATTCCCATATGCCTCTTCAGATTGCCAACATGACTAAACAGTCTCCCACATACTTCACACTTGTATGGTTTGTTTCCACTGTGTATGTTTGAATGCATGTTGAGGCACATTAACCAACGAAACATTTTCCCACATATTTCACATTTGTATGGCTTGTTTCCACTGTGTATCTTTAAATGCATGTTCAAGCTTGAATTGTGACTAAACATATTCCCACACACTTCACATCTGTATGGTTTCTCTCTGCTGTGTGTTTTCAAGTGTGCCTTCAGGCCTCCAGCACAGCTAAAAAATTTACTGCATACAGTACATTTGTATGATTTTTCTCCAGTGTGCATTGTCATGTGTTTTTTTAGATGTCCCTTCTGACTAAACACCTTTTCACACACTTCACATTTGTATGGCTTGTCTCCACTGTGTGTTCCCATGTGCGTGATTAGGTTAGAAGTTTGTCTAAACATTTTCCCACATACTTCACATTTGTATGGTTTTTCTCCACTGTGTATTGTCAAGTGCAGTTTCAGGCTTTCGTTCCAACGAAAGAATTTGCCACACTGTGTACATTTATATGTTTTTTGTCCTGTGTGTATTGTCATGTGTCTCTGTAAGTTCCTCTTCTGACTAAACATTTTGTCACATACTTTACATACATGTGGATTATTTCCACTGTGTATTCGCATGTGCATTTTCAGATTGTCAGTATGACTGAACATTTTTCCACAAACTTCACATTTCTGTTTTTCTCCTCCATTATGTATTCTCAAATGCCTCTTCAGACTTAATAACGAGCTAAGAACTTTTTCACATACTTCACATTTATATTCCTTATCTCCTGTGTGTATTCCCATGTGCATTTGCAGATTTGATCTCTGACTAAACATTTTTTCACATATCTCACATTTGTAAGGTTTCTCTCCACTGTGTTTTCTTAAGTGCTTCTTCAGGCACCCATTCCGACTAAACATTTTCCCACATACTTCACATTTGTATGGTTTCTCTCCACTGTGCATTTTAAAATGCTCTTTCAGGCTTTCGGACCAACTAAACAATTTATCGCACACAGTACATTTATATGGCTTTTCTCCAGTGTGTATTGTCATATGTTTCTTTAGATTTGCTTTCTGACTAAACAGTTTTTCACATACTTCACATTTGTATGGTTTGTATCCCTTGTGTGTTCCCTTGTGTCTATTCAGGTTTGAAGATTGTGTAAATAGTTTCCCACACACGTCACACTTATATGGTTTCTCTCCACTGTGTTTTCTTAAGTGCTTTATCAGGTTCCCACTGATACTAAACATTTTACCACACACTTCACAATTATATGTGTTTCGTGCAGTGTATATTCTTAACTGCATCTTCTGGCTCTTATTTACACATAACATCTTGTCGAAACCGCAAAAGGATCGGACCATCTGGGATTTTGAGCACTGTTATATTAAAATGCATCGGAATAGGTGACCTGGGGTTTCCTTCAGTAGGGACCCATCACGCTTCTAATTATGGACAAAACCCGAGACGGATACGGACCTGAGACTATCTGACAAAAAATACGCTATATAACAAACAATAAGAAGAAAAAAGGCGTATAAAAAGAAGACGAGGAGGATATACAGACATGGAAAACATAAAAGATTACACCGATGAAGCAATATATTTTTTCTATCTTTTTCTTCATAAACAAAAAATGAAACACAAAGATAATACGAAATTAAGCTTTAAATTCAAAGACAAATCTTGAATTCTAAACTATTAACTCGGATTTTAAAGAGATAAGCATATTTTATTTTCTTACAAACTTTAAAAATGAAAGAGATAAATACGTGATGAAAATATAAATATAATAATACAATTTGCAACAACGTCTGTATACCTTTTGTTCAAATACTGAACAAATACTATGGAAGAATTTATTTATTTATTTTATGTTATTTATGTATTTGTTTATTTAAGTTTCACATTCCAAGTTTACAGAATTCAACTTTATAATGACGACTTTATGAATCTTAAAGTACTCTCTCTCTCTCTCTCTCTCTCTCTCTCTCTCTCTCTCTCTCTCTCTCTCTCTCTCTCTCTCTCTCTCTCTCAGTCCGATAAATCTCTCCCCTCCCCCCCCCCAGCAAACATGCATTGATACTGATGGAAGATTTGTGAGTCTGAATTCACCTATTTATAAAATCGAGCAATTGTTTGGAGTCAGTTCTGTCTGCAACACAGACACTTACCGGTATTTTTCGCGTCTCTTGAGCTACCGACGGTTGAAGGGTCCTTTTGGCGATATGTACAGAGTATTTCCCGATCAAATCCTATCATGTTTGACGACTTGTAAATCCACGTGGAATAACACAACCCGATGTATTGTGGCCATTTTGAATTTCGTGGCTACATACGGCTGTTCCCAAATACTGACAAGTGTCTAAACTGTACGCAGACCGACGAATAGTCCATCAGTATGAACACAGATTTGGGGGGTTTATTTCTCTCTCTCTCTCTCTCTCTCTCTCTCTCTCTCTCTCTCTCTCTCTCTCTCTCTCTCTCTCTCTCTCTCGGACTCCCCCACTCCAATCATTCTCCCTCAGAGGGCATACATGGCTTTCTAATATTCACCTTCTATTCTCTCTATTTATCAGATCATAGGGCTTTATCTCCATCTCTTATTATTCTTCCACTTTCAGAGGTCGCGTAGTACACTCTGTCGCCTATCATTCTCTGTATCATGGGTCACGTATAGGTTTCCTTCTCTCTCCTTTTAGTATGTTAGAGGTCATGTGGGGAGTACTTTTTCATATTATTGTTTCTCAACTTCGATGTAAATAGTTTTTCTGTTTTCGAACTTGAGCAGAAAATGTTACAACCTTACAGGACAATAAACTTCAACTTGACGCCAAATTCAGACCTAGCTTGACAATGTGTCAAACTTAACTCTCTCACCAACAGAGCATCGGTAACATTACACTAGGCGTATTAAATCTTGATCGACAAAAAAAAAAAAAAAAAAAAAAAATTAAAGAAGTGAACCAAACTGACATTTACATTTCAAGAACAAATTTACAATTAAAAGAAACAAAGTTAATGATTTTTTTCTTTCAACAGACCAACACAATATATTTGGCATAACAAGTCACCTCTTGTTTAAAATTGTCGAGTCCCAGACTTTTCCAGTCATTACATCCTTTCCAGTCGTAAAGTTGTTGGTGTAGCCAACTAGCTATACACATTTCTTGGTAAGTATAAAGAGTAGATAAAGTGCATAGAATGTCTTCCTCAGAATGTGGTAGAGAAGTCGTATTCATCACTATTCGTGGCACATTTGAGCACAATGAGTTTATAGTGCACAGATAGTGTTTTGGTGGTCATGTCTTCGCATGTACTGTTTATAAATTTGCCACAAAGAATCTGCAAGTAAACGAAATCCAAGAAATATAGTCACTAACACACACACACAACATGTCGTCTAAAAATCAAAGTAATATTATAGTTGTGTGGAATTGGTTCTTTTAAAAGTACCTGGCAATCCACTTAGTTTTGAATGTTGTAATTGACTTCCTTCCATGGAATTTGGTGCAAGACTTATGACAGAAGTTGGGGGCATGTAGAGTCTTATAACATGTTCGCAGTTTATCAATGTCTGACCATTTGAACATTTTCAAAGTAATCAGCCTTTTTATAGCATTCAGAAACCAATGATTAAAAAGTCTATGCCATTTCTTAAACAATTCGCTTGAATCTGGACAAAGTCTCTATAAATGTGCTCACGCAAGTCCAAGGGTAGTGTTTGAAAGTGCCCTTTTAAACTGTCCATTTACAAAAATGTAATTCGGTGCCAAACTTATTGCTGAAGTCGTGGCATTGAGAACCTTATATCCACGTAGAATTTTGTGAATGTCAAAGTTTTTCCCGAGAATTAGCCCTCGTATACTATTCAGATAGCAACAGTTTTAAAATGTTGAAATCATTTATCCTTTGCGTTTCGCTTGAATCTGCGCAAAATACTTGTAAATGTGTTCTCTCAGTTCAAAAGGTAAATTCTGAATGTAGTCTTCTAAACTACCCATCCACAGGAATGTCTTTATTGAGGAAATATTTATACGTTTGCCAAACGGAATTTGCTGGTAAATCATATCGAAGAAATTTAGCTATGACTACACACGTCGTGAAGGACTCTCTTCTTGAGGTAATACCTTTTTTTTATATAAAGTTTTTGGTATTCCTGTAAGTCTTGAACGTTTTCCTGGAATTCATCCCATGGAAATCTGTGTAACACTATAACATTGTATGTAGAAGTCGTGGCGTCGAAAATCTTCTTAGTTGTGGGTAGGTGATCAACCTCTGATCATTCGAACACGTCCAAAGTAATCAGACATCGTTTAGCATTCAGATACCAATGGTTAAAACGTCTTTGTCGTAGAATATGAAAGTGTTCTTTGCATTTCATTTGAATCTGCACAAACTCTCTGTAAATGCGTTTTTGCAGCTCCAATGGTAAAGTACAAACCCTCTGTGTATCCATGAGGATAATAATCATGATGTACCAAGGGAAGGTTATGACAACACGGAGACCATCAGTCATTTTCAAGGATAGCTGAATATTTGTAGTCCACATGGATCGTCACACTACAACTGAAAAACTTCTCCCTTCCCAAGTAGACAAATCCTGCTCTAGTTACAAATTTTGGGAGTGTGGACATCCAAATATTTAGCCCATTTCCCTTTAAACGCTTCACAATAGCCAGGCAAAACCACAGGAAACGTGTATTCTTCTTTGATATCTGATTCTCGATGACTTTGTAGTTTGTTACTTCATGGACGAGATCCATAGATGGAAACAAATAGCATTGCTTTCAATAGTGCAATTATTAAAATTTGTCCGGACATTTTCAGTCTTAGCTAAATTCAGTATTTTTAGTCTCCACTAAAGTCCGAATTAGTATAGAAATTTGAGTACTGGTTTTAGTTTCAGTCATAATTTAAATTTTTTTAGTCTCCATTAAAGTCCGTAATAGTTTCTGAATTTAGTACTACTTTAGCGTAGGTCAATTTGTTTTTACATTTTTCCGGATTTTGTTTTCCCAGTCTACGCTAAAGTCTGTATGAGTTTCGATAGTTCAGTACTACGCTTAGTCTAGGTCAATATTTTTTATATTTTTCCGCACTTTATTCAGTCTTTGCTAAAGTCGTGACATGTTTGGTATTTTATTACTACCTTTAGTTTGGGCCATTTAAATCTAATGTTCCGAATTTTCTCTAGTCTGCGCTAAAGTCCGCGACAATGTCAAAATTTTCGTATTTTCATTTTTGTCTCGGCCATTTTAATCCAAAGGTTTCAAATTTTTGTCTGGTCTCCGAGACTTCGCGAAAGTCCGTGACAATTTCGGCATTTTAGTACTACTGTTAGTCAGGTCCATTTTAGTGTTATGAGTTGGTTCCCTTAATTATAGCTATATATAACAGCAGTACAATATATGTAAATTTACCGACACCTCCAACATGATCAAACCAGACAAAAAAAATTTGTTGTTGTTGTTGTTGTTGCAATAGGCTGGTAAATTGTCCCTCATCAGTTTCAAAAGACCAGTGCTATTTTGTTACGTTGTTGAATGAATGCAGAATTTTTATCGTGAGCAAATTTGGTTATTAAATTTCAGCCTCTAATGATTTGACCTTGTCTTTCGATTTGGCGTGTGCCAAAGTTGGGTCTTAAATTTATTACAATTCTGTGATCGCTTCATGAACTGTAACTTTAGTTTACTCAGTGTGCGGTTGGAAAATAGACTTATTCAAACCATGTTACAAAATTTCACAAGAGGAGTGAAATTGTGTCTGCTTGGCATGAAAATTTTTCTATTTTTATCAATTCGCAGCAAAGTTTGTTACACAAAATTTTCAATGTAAAGTGGCTGCCCTATAACTATATTGGCATCAAAGTACATTGAAGTTGTGCAGCGTTTACTTTGGATGGAATTTTATGCCAATTCAAAAATTGAGAGAGAGAGAGAGAGAATTTAACATGAGACAGAACTAAGGTCTAAATGGAATTTACCAGAGAGACTTTATCATAAAATGTGTGTATGCATGTGTATTTATGTGTGTGTATGTGTGTGTGTGTGTGTGAATATCTTATCCATACTTAAATAGCAAATTAAGACAAGGAAGAGGGAGGATTATCAGATGGTGGGAAGGAGGTAGGTAAGTACGTAGGTAGGTAGGTATGTTGGTATGGGGGTCAATAGATGGATAGATATGTCATAGATTTGTCATCCATCATATTGGAGCGATCTGACTCATCAATCGTGGCAATCAAGGCCTGAAATATGTTTGTGTGTCTGAGAGAGAGAGAGAGAGAGAGAGAGAGAGAGAGAGAGAGAGAGAGAGAGAGAGAGAGAGAGAGATAGAGAATTAACATGAAGACGGCAGTATACTGTCAGTGGAATTGAACATGGAGACAGTACTCGAGCCTCAACGAGAGAGACTTCATTATACAATATGTGTATGTATGTGTGTGTCTGTGTTTGTGTGTGTGAATATCTTATCCATGCTTTAAAACAAAATTAAGATAAGGAAGAGGTAGGATTATGAGAGCGCGAGAAGGAGGTACGTAGGTAAATAGGTAGGTATGGGGTTAATAGAATGATCGATAAGTCACCTATCAAATAGGAGAGATTGTACCCATCAATCACGGTAATCAGACGCATTTGGGTCTCAAGATGGGAAATTCTATGTCAAAAAATGTTCATAGGTTTAACATTATGCGTGTCCAGTTGACATTTATGCCGTCGAGAGCACATTATTGTTAGAAGTGGTTGATCTCAAATAGAAGCCTATGACCAAGTTAGTTAGGTAGATATGGTGGTCAACAGATAGATAACTCACCAATCAAATAGGAGATATTTTTTCCATCAATCGTGGCAATGGAAGGCCAGACATGGGTGTGTGTCTGAGAGAGAGAGAGAGAGAGAGAGAGAGAGAGAGAGAGAGAGAGAGAGAGAGAGAGAGAGAGAGAGAGAGAGAGAGTTCATTACAAACCGTGTGTATGTATGTGTTTGCATGTGTGCTTGAATATCTTATTTTTAAAAAGCAAATTAAGATGAGGAAAATAAAGGAGAAGGTAGCTTGGTAAGTAAGTTGGTATGGGGATTATAGATAGATAGATGGATTTGTCAGCCATCAAACAGGAGAGATTTTATCCATTAATCATGTTAATCGGACACCTGACATGTGTGTGTATCTGAGAGAGAGAGAGAGAGAGAGAGAGAGAGAGAGAGAGAGAGAGAGATTAAAGAAGTTAAAGACTTTTTGGGGGCACAAAACCATTCAGCACCATTGTTTGTCCTCAAGCCAGGTGAAAAGATATATATGGAGAATTCTCACCCACTTGATGTTTTTTTTTTTTTTACCGCCTTTTGAATTTACAATTTTAGCCCTCACCCCCTCAAAAAACAATAAATAATAAAAAAAAAAGTAAAATGCAAAATAATTTAAAACGACTGAAGCAGCTTCGTTGCTACAAAAAATTACGCGTGGGTCTGTTTGGGGCCTAACGGGAATTTAACTTTTCGCGATTAATCCATAGATTTAACATGTGTGTCTACCTGTATGGGGTCTAAAGTGAATTTAACATTAATCTTTAGTCCATAGGTTTAACATGTGCAGGCCTCTTAGTGGGAAATGTAATGTTAATAAATGTCTATATGTTTAACGTGTGTGAGTCTCTATAGGGTTAAACGGGAATTTAACATTGCGCCTCCATGTTGAACTTGTTTTAGGGCCAAACGGAAACGTAATGTCAAAAATGTTCATAGGTTTCACATGTGTGGGTCTGTATAGGGTCAAACGTGAAATGTAACATCAAAACTCCGTCTACTACCCAACACTCAGTTATTTCCGATTATTTCCTATTCAACACCCATATTTACTGTTTAACCATACCATTTGGAGTGATCATCGCCCAGTTATTTGCTATCCAACACCCAGTTATCTACTATCCAACACTCCATTTAGAGTAATCATCACCCAGAGATCTACTATCAAACACCACGCTATACCATCAGCACGTCGTTTGGAGTGACCATCACCCAGTCGTCTACTATTCAGCACCCAATTATCTAATACCCAACACCCACACTATACAATCAAAGTTTGTCAGAGTAGTACAGTGTCATTTTAGGCCATCGATACAAACTACGTTTCTGTACTAAAGAAAACAGATAGACACCATGTTTTGGTATATTGACGTGATAAAGAATCACAATTAAATTTCAAAACACACCACAAAGGTCTATTTGTCTTCTTTTACTGTCTTTCTTTTTGTTGAATTTCGTCACTGGAATGGGCTCTTTTGCTGTTTCTTCTGCCTGTCTTGCTTTAAATTTCTTTTTTTGAAATGGGTTCTTCTTCTGTTTCTTCTTATTCTTCTGCTTCTGATATTTCTTCCTTTTTCTCTTTTTTCACTTTATTGTGACACTCTGTAGACCAATGTCTTTTTCTTGACAATGATAACAGGTATCTGTACGTTTGTCTCTCTTGTCTCTTGCCTTAGAGGTTCTTTTTCATTGATGTCGTGGATATTCTGGAACTCAGTGTCCTTTCTCTTGACGGACATAACAAGTATCTTGACTTTTATCTTGAGAAGAGTAGTCTGGAGTTTCTCCAGAAGTCTTGTTGAAAGTGTATTTTTAAATGACACTCTGTAAATCTCGGACCAGAAGTGTTATCTATTGTGGGCCTTCCATCTTGACAGGTTCAAACTGCATGAGTGTATTCTCTTAGGAAAGGGTTTCTCTCCCTTCCCCCACCTCTCTCTCTCTCTCTCTCTCTCTGTCCGTCTGTCTGTCTATCTATATATAGAATTAAATGAAAAAGTAAATAACGTAAATAAAGTCCAAAGAACTTGATGTCAACTTTGTGAGTGATTAGGTAAAATTTACACTTCAATAAATACCCAACCGTAGTCCTGTAATCCTTATAATTCCAATGTGCCGCCTTTCTATCATCAAATCAACGGATTCCGTCAACAAAACATTTGATTTTAGGTAGCACGTAGTTTTCTTCCATGAGCCTCTTCACATGGCGTTAGAATACCTAGCCCAACTCCGCTAGCCAAGGGTTGTTGACTATTATATAGTATTATAGATAGGGCAGAGTCTCAGAGCGGGTCATAGCAGTGATATGAGGACCTTTTGTCACTTGGTATGAATTTTTTTCAACATTAAGTTTGCGTACAGTACCTGTTCTTTTAACATTCGTTGCTTTCTACGCATTTCGATCTTTCGAAAAAAACAAATTGTGTCCATTCTTAGTGAGACCACCTGCTCATAAATATCATATGAAAACGACTTTCAATAACAGCTGCTGAATAATTGCTGAAGCAAAAAATGGAGTCATTTATGACTGTAGAGTGACTCATAAAGCCTGCCATACGCTTTGTTTGGCTACAGAGGTGAAGGAAGGACTGTCCGATTACATGTTTTTGAACTTATCTTCGGAGATGTTGCAAGTTTTGATCTCACATCACGAGGGAAGGTGTGCGGTTGTTGTTGTTCTTAATTTTGTGCTGTAAGGAGCTGTTATAGACAAAGCTTGTCATAAAGTGCACTAAAAACTGACTGGTAACCGAAAGTAGTCACCAGAATTCTGTAAAAAAATTCCAGACCAGTCTCATAAAGGGAGAAAGATTTGTTTGTTTTTTCTTTCTTTCTTGCTGCAACAAATTTACATAAAAAACAAAGTTAATGTTTTTTATTTCATGCCGCAACAATTCACACATTTTACCCCCCCCCCATATATATATATATATATATATATATATATATATATATATATATATATATATATATATATATATATATATATATATATATATACAAATAAGACGTAGAGACGGACAACAATATTGCACATAATCACAGACAATGACTTATTATTACAATCTATCACCCACACAGGCCAAGAAACCGTTGAAGGATAGTAGGGAATATCAAACGGTCACAAACACTTGTTATTCAAGATAAACACCCAAATATACAAACAAAACATAGGAGGGAAAGGGGATAGGTGAGGGTCACACAATTACATATGGACAAACAAACACTACTAGCTCATTCTTACAAGCAAACAAAGAAACACATATCCTTATTAACAAACAAACAAACACACATCATTACATACAAATAAGTAAGAGCTAGGGGACGATTTTTTGCATAATGCATACATGCATACACACATCCATACAAAATACACATACATGAATGCATGCATAGATTTGTAAGAAGAACAAAAAATGCCAAAACAGTTAAACAATTAAAAGATTTAACCACATTTATAAAAAAAATCCAAAATTGGACTGATTGTTATATAAAATTAAAAAATTAATGTGTAGTAAAAACAATTTAAAATCTCAAAAGTTAATAAATTGTAACAAAAATTAAACAATTTAGAAAATATTACACAAACTTAAGAAATTGTACACAATATTTGTTTTTACGAAAAACAATTTCAAAAAAATTAATTCTTTTACAATTTTTAAATGAAAAAATTTTTGTACGAAATTTCTAAATCATGTTTTGAGTTTATTTAATTTTTCAATGTTTGAGCTTTTATTCACAATCTGTAAACCTTTTAAATATTTTAATTATTGAAATGTACGTTTCTTTTTTGTTTATTTTTAAGTCTGTAAAAAGAATGAATTGTATAATCTTTTGAGAATTGTTTATTTTAAAAATTGCTGTAAGTTTTTACATGTTTTTGAGTTGTTGGTTTCATAATTCTTTTTAAAATTTGTAATGTATGTATGCATGTTTGTATATGTGTACGTATGTATGTATGCATTATCAAATATATAGTGCAGTAGCCCATGTAGGTTTGCATGTAAATATGTTCTTGTTTGTTTAAAAAGAATACTAGTATGTGTTTGTTTGTTCTTTTATAAGGATGTGTGTTTGTTTTTCCATAAATAGGTGCGAGTGACCCTCACCTATCCCTTTCCCACCTCTCTTGTTTGTATGGGTGGGTGTTTTATTTAATAACGTGCGTTAGTGTCCATTTCATTTTCAATACCTTCTCTCATCGGTTCATTTTTAAAAAAAAAATTGTGGCTACTAGATTGTATAAATAATTCATTTTCTTTAATAATATGTGATTTTGTCCGTATCTCCGTCCTATTAGTCCACATCCATTTAATTCTCTCTGTGCTGTTGTATTTGTGTTTGTAACAAATTATGTAGGAAACAATATACCTTAGGCATTCCATTTTTATGTGTGAGGGTATGTTGGGTAGTAAATGTATGTATATGAGCTAGTCTGTTCCCCTTGTATGTGTAATGTGATACTGGATAGTAAATCTAAGTATGTGAGCAACCAATGTTCAATTCCCAATGGGCCCATATGTGTTGTATGCAATTGTATGTTTATTCAAAACAAAAATGCCCGAATTCCCATTGCATGTTTGTTGGATAACAAATATAAGTATATGAGCTATGCCTTTAAGTGTGCATGCTTGTAATGTTATATATATATATATATATATATATATATATATATATATATATATATATATATATATGTGTGTGTGTGTGTGTGTGTGTGTGTGCATCTGAGTGCTCGCAACCTTCCATCAAAATCCTTTTTTTATTTATTTTTTATTTTTTAAATTGTCTTTTTGTTTGTTTCTAAATGTTAATTTATATTTAATTTAAAACTGTTTTCTTCTTATTTTGAAACTTGTCTTTAACTTTTGTTTAAAATATATTCTTTTTAAAGTTTACTTTATTTTTCAAATGTTTTTTTTTTATGAATCATGTTTTTTAATTCTTTCGTGTAATTTCATTCCCTCTTTTTATCTTTTCATGGCTTTCTAGGGGAAAGTTTTCCTTCACGTCTGCATGACTCATCTGATTTATTTGAAAGTTTTATTTGCATTAAACACTTACAAATTTGCTAAAAACTGTTTGTTTTTGTTACATTGTCAATTTTTAAATGATTTTTTAAAATTCTTTTTACACTCTTTTGGCATTTTTTTCTCACTATTTTGTAACTGTGAATTTTGGTCTACAATAATTTGACAATGTTTTTCTCTTATTAAAACTTTAGATTTTTTTTTGTTTTACAGCTATAAAAAAGTGCGTTTACAATTTGT
The DNA here is from genome assembly GCA_029931535.1 of Margaritifera margaritifera. Lineage (NCBI taxonomy): Eukaryota > Metazoa > Mollusca > Bivalvia > Unionida > Margaritiferidae > Margaritifera > Margaritifera margaritifera. Next base: position 1,686,386 of record JAQPZY010001312.1, on the reverse strand, counting down.
CATCAATGTTCATGTTGTTTTTTTTTACAGTTGTTTTACAATTTATTTTGTCTTCATAAAATTTCTTTGTTTTTGAAATTTATTAAATTAATTGAAATTTTTCAATATTTTTTTTGTCCTTCATTTTAGCATTAGAGCGTTGATACGGATCAGGAGAACTGAAATTCAATGACTTTTCAATGACTTTTTAATGACAAGTTTTCAGTTTTCAATGACTAGTCTCAGTATCAAGTGTTCTACTTCCAGTTACTAATTTAAATACAAGAAACAAAATAAACGCAAGATATAAACAGATATAATGAAATATCAAACTCAAATGATAATAAAGTCATTTTAACTGCACCCAAATATTAAATATTGCTATTTAGCTGCTGTACTTTCTCCACCAGCTGCAACTCTAATACTATCACTTGCTCTTCTTTTTCTTTTCTTCAGGGTCCATTGGACTGAGACATTAGTGTGATTGTCCCTTTCTCTTCTGCTTCATCTGTCGGTTTGTCTGCTGCCTGGAAAAGGCTGCTCACATCCATTATATGTCAGCCTTCAGCACATCACTGCTTAGCATTAAACCCATCACCTGAACTGCACCTCCATTGTCAGTCGTTGAATTTGTAGAACCCGCTGACAAAGTTGAAACTGGCTTATATGATGCAGATGACACCAATGACAAAGAATTAAATGATGTTGTTTGCGCTGACCCTACGAACGCTGACATCGAAACGGCAGGCTTGTGTGTTTTCATTAATTCCAACTTCAGGCAGCAATGTCCATTCCTGCAATATCAGTATTTTTCTTGCACACTATGCAAAGCACTCTGTATCTCAAGGTCGCATCTCTTCTCAGCCACTTAACCCTTAAAGTGCTGTAAAGTTTGGTAGCACAAGATTCCTTAGTGCTAAATTGTTTGAGAAAATAAATGAAAAATGCCTTTTGCTTTTAAATTGCCTGTATTTTATTTATTAGTACTGCACACAATCGATACAAAAACCCTATATGAAAAATAATTACTGATGTCTGAACTTTATTATAAGCATCAAGTCACATATGTAACTTTTTCATATTTGCACTTACATGTGCAAATACAGGTAAATATAAAAATTACCTTTGTATTTCCGCTGTCCAATAAAAACCGAAATCAGATCAATCACACCAAACCCACGGCCATAACCAATGCAAAAAAAAAAAAAGTTTCAATTTATCAGGAGAGACAGGCTTCCATTTTCTCCTGCGTCTGTTGTTAATCAAGTCTGCCCCATTTATTCTCTACTGTGCATAAAGATTCATTTGATCTATGATCAGATGCAAGAAATCCAAATAAAAAAAATAGCCTTAAATGGCCTTCAGGCTTGATATTCTCCATTTATACATTTAATTTTGAAATACCGCTGAACAGGGGGTTGACCGGCATGCTGTCAGTTTTTGTCCATCCAGCATGTCCATCGGACTCTTATTCAACATAATTTTGGGGCTAAAAATCACTCACTGGCATTTCGAGTTACACTTTCCCAGCTCTAATAATCTCGTATACTTCAAAACTTTCAAAGTCACTGCCTTCATTGCTATTGCTATCATCAGCCAGTATTTGCCAAATCAAATCGTCATCTCGAGATGAACCATGTTCGAGTCAGCCAGTTTGAGTTTTCTAGATAGTTCCTATCATAAACATACATTTGTAAAACTTCTTTGATGAATAAAAGGTTAAGACTGCTTATTCTAGGCCCAATGTACCAATCAAATTTAGTTTAACAACCATTCATGTCAAGCCGAAGTACCGAGATATGTAAACAGTATAACCTGAAAAAGACTTTAGTCGGAACAACCAGTATGTGACCTCTACCAGTGGCGCGACTAGCACTTTAAGGGTTAATGAAATCTTTGTCTTGCAGTCAACTATTGCTGAATGTGCACTTTTCGGGCACTTTGCGAAGATCGCTCGTTAAAAAGACTATGTTGCTAACGGCCCATTCTTGCTTAGCGGAAACACGTGGTGAAGTGAAGAGTGCACATGCATTAATTACGTGATGTAAAAGGGACGCTATGCACAATGTTTGATCACTTACTGTGGTTTCTGATAACGGCAGAACGGTTAGCAGATGACGGAAAAATCAAAATGTACTACCAATCCTCGCACAACGTTAAATAAATGACTCAAAGGCGAAATTTTTCATCATATTTTATTTTAAAACTAAATGTCTCAAATTCAAGGACTTTTAATGATCTAGGTGAAAAATCAATGACTCTCAAGGCCTTGAAATGAGGTGTTCATTTCTCAATGACTTTAAATGACCTTTAATGACCATGCAAACCCTGATTAAGTTTAGTCTAGTTTGTTTGTAGACTCTTGTAAAGTCCGAGTCAGTTTCGTAAATTTTATATAACCTTTAGTTTCAGACATTTTAATAGTAATATTCCAGTTTTCTTTGTAATCTCCGCTAAATTCCTTTTAAGTTTCAGAATTTTAGTATGACTTTCACTTTCATGCATTTTTATATAATATTCCTTTTCTTTCGTCTTACCCTAAATTCGGAGTTGTAACTTTTTGCACTTTTCTTTACAAGCTGTTAAATTTGTTATACATTATGCAGACTTTTTAAAAGCGTGCATATGCAGTCTTTTTAAAACATAAAAAGATAAAGTCGGCATGCACATGCTTTTCGCACTCTAAAAATTATACTTGCAGTAGAAATCTTGAATGTATGGCATCATTTCCAGTAGGCGTGGTGTCATATTTATATTGACTACATGTTAGATTTATAAAATAACCCTTATCTTTAACATTATGGCAGTAATCTTGAGTTTTTAAAGCTACGTAGCAGACCAATGTTCAATCACCGGACTCCATTTACGTCTTATATCACCTGGTTAGTAAGGATTTCTGTCTGATAGTCATTAAGTGTTTTAGGTCTGCATAGTGACCCACAATGTTAAATTCGCATGAGATCATATACTGTTCCATTTATTCCTAAAATGGCAGCCCATGTTAAATTCATGTGATAGTCACACACAATTTATTCCTTAAACTGAAGCCAATCTTAAATTCCGATGGGGCCCAAAAGTGACCCACAATGTTAACTCTATGGACATTTCGAACATTATATTTCTCATCCTCCCCCAGAGTGGCCCACAATGTTAAATCTATAACGTTTTTAACAATAAAATTCTGCTTGTGCCAGAGCGCTGTATTGTATCTACTCCGACTCCTGTTTGGTATCGCTATATGTATATATAATCTAGTGTACGGTTTGGTAAATTAAAAACTAAAACGTCTAACTGGTAATTTTTCCAAACCGTACACAAGAATACAGATGATAAAGCGACATGATAAAACTGGAAGTGATACCAAACATCCGGAGTTGGAGTAGATACAATACAGAGCAGAGTGGTCAACAACGTTAATCCTATGGACGGTTTTAACATTAAATTCTCCTTATGCCCAGAGTATTCCCCAATTGTAATCCTATGGACGGTTTCAACATTAAATTTCCTTTGTATCCAGAGTGACCCACAATGTTCATCTTATGGCCGTTGAATAACATTACATTCCTATTGTGCCTTTAGGGCCATATTTTCAAAATTGTGGCGTAATGTTAAATTCCCGTTGCACCCATAGTGCCATTTTTGTACACACACTGCGCCTCCCACCCAATCCAGTAACTGCTCATGTATTATTTTCAATTAGAAGTCAAGTAGGACATTCTTATTCTCTCGCAGTATTCTCGTTCAGACGTGACATAGGGATTCTATCGTTCGACTATTATTCCCTCTCTATCAGAGGTCATGCAGTACTTTCTTTTTCTACTATTATTCTTTCACTATCACAAGTCACTTAGGGTCTTTTTTCTCTTCTACTTTTCTGTGGGTTGTAGAGGTCATGTAAGGCATTCTTTCTTTCTGATATTATTCTCTATTTAAGGTCACGTAGGGCATATTGGCACACTACTAGTATTCCCTTTAATTCAAAAGTCACACTGGGATTCACTCTGTATCTTCTCTCTATATTAGAGGCAAGGCAGGGCTTTCTTTCCCTCTCCTATAACTCTCTCATTATTTCATTATTTGCTCCCTCTCTCTCTCTCTACCTGAAGTCATGACAAACGTCACACACTCTCTCTCTCTCTCTCTGATGATTTCTATACCAGCGGTGTGGCAGGGCTTTCTTTCCCTCTCCGATAACTCAATCTCGAATTATTCTCTCACTCTACCAAACGTCACGCGGAGCTTCAGACTTTTTCATATTATATTCTCTGTCACATGACACGTGTTTTTTGTCCCTTGTATTATTCTCAATCAGAGATCACTTTCAGCTTTGATACCCACTCTCTCTCTCTTGCTATTTTCTATCTGATTGCATGCCATTTATTCTGTATCTTTATTTTTAGTCACTCTCTATCATAGGCCAATTAGTGCTTTCTTTGTTTCTTACATATATATCTATCAGAGGCCAGTTAGTGCTTTCCTTGCCGCTTATACATATATCTATCAGAGGCCAATTAGTGCTATCCTTGTCTCTTACATATATATCTATCAGAGGCCAGTTAGTGCTTTCCTTGCCTCTTATACATATATCTATCAGAGGCCAATTAGTGCTATCCTTGTCTCTTAAACATGTGTCCATCAGAGGCCAATTAGTGCTTTCCTTATCTCTTACACATGTATCTATCAGAGGCCAATTAGTGCTTTCCGTGTCTCTTAAACATGTACCTATCAGAGGCCAAATAGTGCTTTCCTTGTCTCTTACACATGTATCTATCAGAGGCTATGTTAGGCTTTCTCTCATATTTGTCTCTGCATATCATAAATCACGTAAAGATGCATTTCCCTCTCGTATTATTCTATTTCTATCAGAGCTGTCTCTCTCTCATGTTATTCTCCATTAGACGTCATGAAATGCTTTCTTTCTATTATTTTTGTTTTATCAAATATCACAGGGGGCTTAATTTCTCTGTCCAATCATCAACTCGCAACCAAAGGTCACTTAGGGCCTTCATTTTATCTCCTAATTTTCTATCTGTTTCAAAGCTCACTCAAGGGTCTTCTTTCTCTCTCCTATTGTTCTCCCTAAAAGGTGCAAGCTGCAGTAGCTCAGCTGTCAAAGTGTCGGACTCGTAATCCAATGGCCGCGGGTTCAATACCCGCCCAGCCAATCGGATTGGCTGCCTCCAAGTGTCATTGGGAAAGGCACTTAGCTCCCATTTCCTCGACATGATTTAGTCAACAATGTGTTAAAATAGCAGTTAAAAACCAACCAAAAATATAATCCATGAAAGGTCACATAGGGTATCCTTACACATTCCTAGTAGTTTCTCTCAATATAATGTAACGTAAAACTTGCTTTCTCTCTCCTAGTCTTCTCTCTATCAGAGGTCACGTACGACTTTCTCCCTCCACCCTCTGTATCCGATTATTTTATCGGAGACGATGTAATGCTTTCCTTACATATCCTATTATTCTTTCTGTATCAGGGCAATCATACTTTTTATGAGAGAATACTTTCGTTTTCTTTCTCTCTCATTTGATTCTCTAAAAAAGGAAACTTTTGGCGTTTATACTCTTTAGCATCGCTCCTTCCCTATCAGACGTCACGTTGGGTTTTCTTTCTGTCTTGCTTTACTTTATTGATCACAGATTATGTAGGAAATTTCTTTTTTTTATTGAATTATATCTGTATTAGAGGTCACAACGGGCTTTCTCTCTACTTTAGTCGTCTTTTATCTTTCTCTCTCTCTCCTGTTCTTCTCTATCAGACTGCACACTGATTGTGCTCTTTTCATTTGCTCTTTCATTGTTTCATTAGTTAAGTTCGCTTAGCGCCTTCTCTCTCTCTGTTATTATTCTCTATTAAGTTAAAGGTCGCATATAGCTTTCTCACAATCTCATATTCTCCCCACACGAGAATTAGGGCTTTCTAGCATGCATTATATCCCCCTTTAATTGTCTCTCTCCTATTATTATCTTTTATATGTCACATCAGGTGTCCTTTCTGTTTATCCTGTTATTCTCTCTATCAGTAGTAGAGCTTTCTTTCTATCTCCGATTTTTATTCGACTGACATAAGTCAAGAAGGCCATTCTCTTTCTCTCCTATATACTCTCTCTATCAGAGCTTGGAATTATCCCTTCTGTCATGTTCTGTGTCGCAAAGGGCTTTCTCATTCTCAGATATTATTCTGTCTCTGTCAAAGATCAGATTGGGCCTACATATGCTTTGCGTGGGGTTTTATATCTTTCTTTCCTGTTTTTCTCTCTAGTAGAGATTACGCATGGATATTGTTCTCTAAATCAAAAGTCTCTCTTTTTCAAAGGCCATGCAGGGCTTGTCTGCTCTGTCTAATAGAGGTCACTTAGGTATTTATTTATTGCATTGTTTCCCGTCTATCAGAGGTCACGTAGGGCTCTCTTTCTCTCTCCTATGTATATCATACTATCAGATGTCACGTAGAGCATTGAAACTCTAATCTCTTATTAATCTCTCTCTCTCTCTCTGACGTCACGAATGACTCTTTCATCAATATTTTTTTCTCATTATAAAAGGTCACCTATCGTTTTATCAGAGTGAAAATTGAGATAGATCTCTGTCTTCTATATTTCACGCTCTATCACTGGTCATGTCAGATTATTCTTTCTCTTCTATTATTCTCTCTGACATGCTAAGTATGGGTTTTCCTCTTTTTTATAATTCTCTTGCTATCAGCTCTCACGTAAGGCCTTTTTTCTCCTGTTATTCTCTTGATATTTGATGTCACATAGGAACGTATTCTCTCTCCCTCTCCTGTTATTCTCTATCAAAATTCACATGGGGCTTTTATACTTTCTCCCATTATTTATTGCAATGTTTAGTAGCCATATTTAGTATATGACGTCTTTCACAGCAAGAACCATCATTTGTTAACTCTATTTTGATTGGTTCAATGTCCTTTTACCGCCCATTATTGATGAATGAAGATTGTTTGTAACATGAACATTTAAAGCGGATCTATCCATCATTGAGGTCTAGGGCACATAACCAGCAAGTGGATATATCCGCTATGGTGGATAGCAGTGCTTGTTTACAAGTGAATTTATCAGTCACTGCGGAGGCAATGCACATGTATGCAGCAGATATACACGTCAGTCGTAGTTAAAGAGTTAATGAATATATTACACTTATGTGAATATATGCTGGTTATGTGCCTTATATAATTAAACGTGTCTCTTCATATAGATTACATAACTTTGTAGGATCGCTTATATAACTGAAAAACAGTAACTCTTGAGCACGTGGATCAAAGAAAAATAAAACAGCAATGGATGTTTAGCTAAAATGTGATCTGGAAGAATGCAATTTGGTAAAAATGATGAATCATGCAAAATCTGCATCTGATATGTTTGGGAATAAACAAGGATGTAAGTGATGATATGCATTTGCACGGTGTAAGAACTGTAAGGTCTCCTGGTTAAACTCTAAGCGGTCAGTGAATTATGAAGCCTTTATTTGCCTTTATTTTATTTCATGTTGGAGAAATCTGAAAATATGCACATGCAAAATAATAACAAAAACAATCATAGTACATGTAGTTTATAACAGTTTAATGATGTAGTAATTGAATGAGAGCTGGCCACTGCTGAGTAATGTATGGCGATCTTGCCAATTCGGTCTTGACATTTTTTGTGTCTCTAAGTGTTTGGACACTGAAATTGCTATATTTTTTTACGTGCATATAAGCCTTGGGACATGAAAAAAAATATAAAAAAATTAGTGTCCCAAGACTTACTGTCCTTAAAGTAGCTTTTTTTTTCCTTCAAAGGGTGAAAATTTTGGTTAGACTATTGACTGGTTCTAAGTTACTCATCTATCAAGCATGATCAAAATGGCACCAACTGGACCAACACATTGTTGCAGAAAAATCTCTGAATATTACAAAACTGCACCTAAACACCCATTTGTATGCTAAACATTTTGTAAAAAAAAAATATTTACCTCTGAACAGTAACCCCACCCCACCCCCTCTCATGGAAGTTTACCTGTATGCCTTAACCCTTTATTGCACAATGATGCCTTGTGACACCTTTCGTGACAAATCTGATTAAGATACAAAGAACTACCAAACTTAAGTCTTTGCACCTATAACTATCACTTATATGGCAGAGAGATTGAATCTAGAAAATAAACATGAAGCAAATCATTAGTTTATTTGCAGGATTAAAGCAACTGTGCAGTTCAATCAACACTCATCCGTTGTATGTAACAGTGTATCCACCATTTGTAAACATGTGCTCTGCGTCTCGCAGTTGCGATGTGAAGTCATTTGAAATTTTTAACATTACAGTTGAAAGATTTTTGTTAATATACACGGGAATTTGCCATTCTTTGAACTAGTCCAGTTTTTTATTATCAAGGTTTCACCAAAAAAGATGAATATTAGAGCAGAGTTCAAACTTTGCAACGAGGCTGTATGCTAAAAATAAGTCACTGCTACGTGTTCACTTCTTAAGTTCATACCTGTCATTTCAGCAAAAAGATTTGACAAAGAATCACCAATTTCTAAAAACTATGGATTTTCGATATTTAAAAGACATTTACTCGCTAACTGTAATACTAATCAGAACAAAAAAATATACAAAAGAAGTCCTCGAATATTCATCTATTTTTAGAAACAAGGAAAAACCATTAGTCACATGGCACCGCAAATTCTGCTCAACTTTACGAATCGATAGTGCATGTTTATCGCGGTAAAATTTACGATTTGCCATTTGAGAATCATGTTTCAATACCTTAAAATCATTAATTAATGTCATATATCATTTTTGAATCATTATAGCTCATAACTTGTTTAATTTCACAAGAAAATTGATGCACGACAGCGAGTACCACAATGAGTGAATCAAGCACTTTACATTTCAAAATCCATTAAAATCGTTAGATATACTAAATACTGCACATCAATACTGATTTCATTCTCAATTGCCACCCCCCCCCCTCCTGGTTTTTCAAAGATCTGGTATAACCTTTGCTTTTAATCGGTAGCAATTTCATTACTGCTCCCAAGAGCACATTTCAAGTTGCTTCCACATTGATAATGAGAGAGTAGGATGGTGTGTTTTATGATTTTGAAACTTTGACAAATTTATTGGCATAGAGAGTTCACAGAAGTACAAAACCAAGCTAACATCATACTTTTTCATTAATAAGGGATATAGAGAAGGGATAAATTTATTTCATAATGGTCTCTGAATAGCTTACCCAACAACAATAATGATCATAGTACACCTCTCCATGGATAACTCGCGCACAACGGTGTTGAAAAACATTGACCGCAAAATAAGCGAGGGCGCAAGTTACCGAGGGACCTAAAAAAAAAGTAAGGGGATGCCATCCCCACTGCTAGAGGTGCTGGACATCGAGAAAACCAGTGGGGGGGGGGTAATGGGGCTGTTGAATGGCTGAATACTCGTTTTATAATTGCATTGGGAATACTTGTCAATAAAGAGTTTTTTTTCTAATGTAGTTGCTCACTTTTTTGTATAAATTACCTTTATTTTCAAGATACCCAACTGCTGAAAGATCATTAATAACATTAGTCCAAGCGGTTTCAACAACACGTGTACGCGAATACATTGTGTATTACGTCCCTGCTTTTTGTTGTTGTTGATTCACAACAAAACAAGATTCCTTTATTACAAAAACTAGGGACATATATTTCGCGAAACAACCGTTAACGTCAAAACTCGATTTATTTATTGTTCTATTATAAAATATGGATGCCGTGATTTCATTGCAAGTAATAGTGAAACATTTTCTCATCCCTGAGGAAATCTCAGAGTTACAATTTAGAAATTTTAAGTTCACTACAAACTCTGGAACTCGCTTCTTCCCTAATGAACTGTATCTGTGAAACAAAGCTTTTTATTCACCAAGTACTCATTTTGTTTGGTTGCCTTTACTATCTTTGATCACATTTGTGAATGAGTAGGGTAATTTAATGTACTTGAATTATATTGCTTACTTAATAATATTTTTAACAGTATTCGATTGATCAATTTAAATGAGTTGACCTGACACACAACAGTGACTGCTAGCTCTTACACAGGTAGGATTTGCATGACTTTTACCTTTTCTTTTATTCCACCCCCTTGATTTGATTTGATACAAAAGACGTAATTAACGTGATAATACGAAGCAGGCCTGCTTTTAAATGAGTGTAACAACTACAAATACTTCTGCAAATCGGAGAAGAAAAAAAAAAACGGTAGGCACTTAATTAGGTTCTCACGGAAATGCTCGCGGACATATGTGACGGTTGAATTATATTTTCCCTAGCATATCTGTGACGGTTGAATTATATTTTCCCTAGTTCTTCATAGAATATTTGTATGGTTTATCTCCACTATGTCTTTTTTAAAATTAAATGGGTGTTCATGTGCCCATTCACATTTGTATTTCCTCAAGTGTATATTATTATGTATTTCCCTAGATCACCCTTTATCCACTTGCTTCACATTTGTATCATTTGTCTCCACTGTGTATTCCCATGTGAATGTTCTAGGCATATTTTTCTCCTGTGTGAATCATCATGTGACATTTTAGATTCCCATTCTGACTAAACATTTTTTCACACACTTCACATTTGAATGGCTTTTCAACACTGTGTATTGCCATGTGGGTGTTTAGGACTGAAGTGTGAGTAAACATTTTCCCACATACTTCACATTGGCATGCCTTTTCTCCACTGTGCAATTTCATGTGCATCTTCAGATTGCCTGCCTGACTGAACATTCTCCCGCATACTTCACATTTATGTGATTTCTCGCCACTGTGTTTTTTTAAGTGCTTCTTGAGGTTTCCATTCAGACTGAACAGTGCACCACAAACTCCACATTTGTATGGTTTTTCTCCGGTATGTATGGGCATATGATTGTTCAGATGCCCCTTCTGACTAAACATTCTTTCACACACTTTACATTTGTATGGTTTGTCTCCACTGTGTATTCGCATGTGCGTATTCAAGGAATAAGGTTGTCTAAACATTTTCCCGCACTCTTCACATTTGTATGGTTTCTCTTCACAATGTATTTTCAAATGCTCTTTCAGGTTTCCAGCCCAAGTAAACAATTTACCACAAACTGCACATATGTACGGTTTCTCTCCACTGTGTTTTCTTAGGTGCTTCTTCAAGCTCCCATTCAGACTAAACGCTTTACCACAAAATTCACATTTGTACGGTTTTTCTCCGCTGTGTTTTCTTAAGTGCTTCTTCAAGCTCCCATTCAAACTAAACGGTTTACCACACATGGTGCATTTGTATGGCTTTTCTCCTGTATGTACTGTCATGTGACTCTTCAGATTCCCCTTCTGACTAAACATTTTTTCACATACTTCACATTTATATTCCTTTTCCCCACTGTGTATTCCCATGTGAGTCTTCAGATTGCCAGTTTGACTGAACATTTTCCCACACACTTCACATTTGTATGCTTTCTCACTGTTGTGTTTTCTTACGTGCTTCCTAATGTTTCCAGTCTGACGAAACATTCTACCATATACTTCACATTTATAAACTTTTTCTCCAGTGACTGCTCTCAAATGCAGTTTGGGCTCTCATTCAGACTAACCATTTTGGCAATATCGCCAAACGATTGGGCAACCTGGGTTAATAGGTAATGCAAACACGCGTCTGAGTACATAAGTATCTGGCAGCTGCCGTCCTTCGTGAGAACCAGGCCTCGCCAGAACCTGTCCTCCCCAGAACCTCTCCCCAGAACCTGTCCTCCCCCCACAACCAATATGAACACGAGGAAAGCTACGATGTATTCCGACTAGTAGAACCATCTGATTAATGAGCCCAACGCAGCAATGCAGACAGGGTCCGGTGTCAGAACGGGTCAATAGAGTAATCTGAAGAACTTTTGTCACTCGGTATGATTTCTTTTCCTTCAGGCAACTGCGTTATTCTAAACATTAGCCACTTGTGCTTGTTATCACTTGTAAGTAACTGATATGTGGAGAATACTTCAATAATGGACCAGTGCAAGCAATTTCTCTTCACCCCTCTTTAGAAAGGTTCATGTATTTAATATTGCATAAATAGGGGTCTTTTATTTCCTCTAGGCATCAGAGTTGCAAATGACTCTCAACAATAATTACCTCGTTGGGCACGGCGTGTCCATTCAAACTTTGGAAATTATGTATAAATATCTGTATATTTTCAGCTAAGCCATACAAGACACCAGAAAATGTATACATGTGCATACACTCTCAATCCCAATTTTATATTTCTTTTATAGCACTCGAATTCTTGTGTACAATTCTGACATGGTTCATAAAAATAAGGAACTAAAGAAAAGAATGTAACGAGAATCGTTCTCCGGTACCTTTGCCGTACCCAGGAAGCTAGGGATTAACTAAAATACGTATAGGTCAATAGAAACTTTGCTTTTATCTCTACCCATGCTGATTGAAAATTAAAACAATTAAAAATGAATCAGCTCAATCATATACAAAATGTGTGACAAGTATGAGACATATTGATGTATGTGCAAGAATATAGCAGTATAAATTTAAGCTTAATCCCAGTAATTGATTATTTTTTGTTGTTGTTCTTCTTCTTGTTGTTAACATAACGAATAATCATCTAGGATGATAACGAAAATACTCTGTAAAATATTCCCAGTTTATAACAATAGGATAAAGTCATTTTCAGAACACGTTTATTATTGTTAATAGTATTATTGAAGTTGTAATTTTTATAGTATGATATGCTTCAATCCCAGAATTTATCGTTTCGCGAGATGCCAAATCGGTGAGCCGTATTTCGTACACAGAAAATATTGAAATGTCATCTGTGTATGATATCAGATGCGCTAACTTGCGTGCGTGCACGTGAATATGTGATGAGAGAGTTGGAGGCAGAAATGAAGAAAGAGAGAGTAAGATAGGAATATAAATAAGTACATCTTTGTTTCTATTTGAGACATTTGTCCGGTGAAAATGTTACTTCAGGTTCGTGAGTGTGTGTGCTAGCTCAGAACCGATATATTTCCATGGATCAGTTAGTGTCCCGGCTCAGAACTACACAATTCACACGCTTTACGGTCATTTCCCCGCTTAGAACCAAGCTTATACAGAGACATTAGAGTATATACCTGCATATAGCCAGCTATGTCCCCAATCATAACGAATCCGCTACAAAGACAGCGCGATACAGTGTCTGAACTTACACTAAACTTATTAAAACGCCCTAAGCTTATATCACTGTCCAAAACCAATTATGTCCTTGCTCAGAGCCAAAGTTGAAAATAGACTTAAAAGTCTATAGACGTCTCATATCACAAAATCATTGATATCCTCGACCAGAACCAATCTCAGAGAAAGACTTATAGGTGTCTCTCCTCTTGGAACTCGATTCATTTCCATGTTGTAAATGTATGACCACCCTACCCCCTTTACACGATCCAACTTTGTCCCTGCACAGAACCAAATATAAAAACAGACAGAACAACCTGCTTGTGCTGAACTCCAACAAGGTTATTTCTCAGGAAACATACATTTAACGAGATTTGATTAAATATTCTAGCTCAGAACCGATATATCTCTAGGGATAAGTTCTAGTCCCGGCTCAGAATAACACAATTCATACGCCTTATGGGCATGTCCCCGCTCAGAACCACGGTTATATACAGACACTATAGTTTATACTTGCATATAGCCAGCTATGTCCCCAATCAGAACGAATCCTTTACAAAAACAGCGTGATACAATGTCTCAACTTACACTGAGCCTATTAAAACGCCTTAAATCTATATCGATTCTTATGAGTAGAGGTAACTTAACAAAAGAAAGAATTACTCAAACAAGCTTTCAAGATTTACAAACAAATTCAATTTCTTAAAATATTAAATATTTCAAAACAAACAAAGTGAAAGAATTAAAAATAACTTACAATATAGAAATTCCTAAATAATCCTAAATTGTTCTATTGTTCGCTGATCCGGAAGTTATCCAAAATATTCCGAATGAAGAATGTTCCGAATGAAAACACCACTGTGCTGATGTACCGACAAGAATAAGTTATATCCAAATATTAATAATTCCAAATAAATCTTTGTGAATGTAGAATATCACACAAGTTCTAAAAAAGTTTCCAATAATTCCAACAGAGATGAATAATTCTTAAATCTTTAAATGTCAGTACATAATCCCCAAAATGTAGTCTGGAAATATTTCTGAAATAGATAATCACACACAATGAACCAATCTCGTTTATGACCTCTCAAGCTGATGTAAATATAAGAATGCTGGACGCAGAGATTACATTTCTTTTATAGTATTTTATATTGCGCCTTTAAAACAAATAGAACCCAGTTCTTAATTCCATCTTAAATAAACATCTTCTTATTAGGATCTTGCACTCTAACTTCTGATCAACAAATGAATCATTCTTTGAATTGCGAAATCCAGGTCAGAACAAAAATACAAAACTCACGTGCTAGGTCACGTGACATGACTCATGCTTAACCGACAATATTATTGATTTTCCCAGGACCAATGTACTGGGTCACATTGAAATACCGTATATGTGCACTATGCAAAACAACGGCTATTAGATTATAATACAAAGGTCATAAACCAAATAAAACTATATTATAATTTAAAAAGATGATACATAATTCCGTAACACGATGTACAAAGCAATTATGTCTTTCTCCAGAGCCAATTATATCTTTGCTCAGAACCAAAGTTTAAAAGGCCTATAGACGTCTTATATCCACAGAATCATCTTTCTCCTCCATCAGAACCAAGCTTAGAGATAGCCCTTTGGGCGTTTTTCTTCCTAGAACCAGATTAATTTACACATTGTATGTATATGTATCCCTCCCATCAACTTTTTCCCTGCACAGAATCAAACATTAAAGCAGACAAAACAAGCTGCTGGTGCTAAACTCCAAGAATGTTATTGCTGATAAACAGAATGTGAATGAGATTTTATTGAATATTCTAGCTCGGAACCGATATATTTCCATGTTACAATATATCCATGCATATAGCCAGCTATGTCCCAATCAGAGCAAATCCTTTACAAAAACAGCGCTATAGAATGATTGAGCTTACACTGAACCTATTAAACAGCTTTATGTTTATATCGTTGCAAAAACCAATTGTGACCTTGCCCAGAATCAATTATATCCTTGCTCAGAACCAAAGTTTAAAATATACTTAAAAGTCTATAGACGTCTTATATCAACAGAATCATCAATCTCCTCCGTCAGAACCAAGCTTAGGAATAGCCATTTAGGCGTCTTTCCTCTTAGAACAAGATTAATTTACACATTGTATATGTATCACTACCACCCCCACCCCCACCCACAACTCTCGAGGACCAACTTTGTCCCTGGACAGAACCAAAAATTAAAACAGACTAAACAAGCTGCTCGTTCTAAAATCCAAGAAGATTATTGCTGATAAACAGACTGTTTTGAGATTTTATTAAATATTTTACATCAGAACAGCTACTACATACACAAATGAATTTTGACAAGACTTTGTATTTAATTCCATTTTAGTAAACCAATTAATAGTCAACACTCTGACATTGATTTCATGGTACAAGGCCTTGGCTCAGTTTTTATCTCTACCTACATGATGATACAAACGACAAGAAATGGATATTTATCATTTAACCCATTTTGTGGATATATCTGAAGAATGACTTGAATGTTGCTAATTGGATAACGTGAGCTTTTCCAAAACATAATAAGTTTAATCACACTCAGCATGTGGGTATATGTTGATACTGTCTGAGATAGTTACGTTTATTGAACTACTGTCCATAATAATCAGGTTCAAGGTCAAATGCAATAATGATGGCAAAGAATTTTCTACTGCTGTTATTTTGTAATATGTTAAATCGAACATGTATTCATTTTGTTGTTTTATACCAAATTTGGTGTGTTGGAGTTTGCGTTGAGTGACAGAGGTGCTTTCAGTACTCAGCAGTCAAAAGAATAAAGGACAGAAGAAACAGATGTTTTCATGGATTTATAACATCTTTCATTCCCAAGTCATTATTGTATATCAGCAAATACCAAAATCATTAAAAACAGACTTGACTATTTACATTGTATAATGTCACATATGCTTTTAATTCTAAGAAAATCAAGGAAAATGTTGGTTGCAAGATTGCAGAGTAGTTTACCTTCATAAACATTTTTATGTAAAAAATTACTAACATTGACATCAAAGATATAAATATTCTCAATCTGGCATTATATGTTTGTACCATGCTGATTTAGTTATGAAGACAATCAATAAGTCAGTGCAATAATATGCAGACAATCTCTCCAATATCTCCATTTAAAATAATTTGTATGAAGCTAAAATACCCTTGTGGCACATGTATGGCACTAATGATGTATGTATGATTTTACTCTGGTACAGTTGGGCAATTAATTAGTTCACATTTCAAGTTTTGATTGTGGCACATTAGTAGATAAATAATTGAAAAATAATTCCATTTTCAGACCACAACATTTTGTGAACCAAAAGTGGACTCCTGTGCACTTCTGACACATACTTCTAGCATACTGATTTGTGTGCCACAAATTTACAGAAACTTGTGGTAAACTTTTCATTTCTTTAAGGGAGTTTGCAGAAATCATCCTAGCTAGTGTTGGGAGTAGTTTGCAAAATTCAACATAGCTAGTGTTGGGAGTAGGTTGCAGAAATCATCCTAGCTAGTGTTGGGAGTAGGTTGCAGAAATCATCCTAGCTAGTGTTGGGAGTAGGTTGCAGAAATCATCCTAGCTAGTGTTGGGAGTAGGTTGCAGAAATCATCATAGCTAGTGTTGGGAGTAGGTTGCAGAAATCATCATAGCTAGTGTTGGGAGTAGGTTGCAGAAATCATCCTAGCTAGTGTTGGGAGTAGGTTGCAGAAATCATCCTAGCTAGTGTTGGGAGTAGGTTGCAAAAATCATCCTAGCTAGTGTTGGGAGTAGGTTGCAGAAATCATCCTAGCTAGTGTTGGGAGTAGGTTGCAGAATTCATCCTAGCTAGTGTTGGGAGTATGTTGCAGAATTCATCCTAGCTAGTGTTGGGAGTAGGTTGCAGAATTCATCCTAGCTAGTGTTGGGAGTAGGTTGCAATTGTACAATCGATTATTTTTGCTACACAAGAAACCGATAATAGAATACAATTGGATGACTTAGTCTGACAATGAAAACCAGCACAAATATATGAGAAAAGGGCTGTAGCAATGTGAGAGCAGGGCCATTAGAGTTTCATCTGAGATGGACATGTTACAAACTTATTTAACAAACCCTTGAATGCATATTTCTTGTAACAAATTCAGCAGGCACATTTTGGCATCTTCAAATTTTCATAGGTTGCTGGACCTTCCTTAATTTAATAAAATGAAACATCTTGCACACTTTAGCCCAGGCCACATTCCAGTGGTAGGTGTAGATCTGTTCTTGATGCTGTTCATCATCTGCCATGTTCACATGTGTGCTATCTACATCTAACATACGCTTTTCACGTACAGTATCCAGCCACACTCATATAACCACGAGAAGCCTCTCAAGGTATTCATTCATCAACATATCCTCACGGCAGCTATATGTGAACCTAAATTGAATAGCTCCACTTACTGTATTGATGATATCCAGATAGGATTCGACCGGATGGTTTATTTTGCATATTAAAATCGAATTTCATTCTCCAATTACTGGAAAGCTGATTATTGCAACTGAGTGTATAAAGTTAGAGTGTAATTAACTAAGTTTCAAATTTAATCGATTATTTGGACACCACTATGCATAGCATACCGGCCAATGAAGGTTTTACAAGTGATACAATTCTGTAATATAATATGGCCACTGTTACAAAAACTATAAATAAATTAAGCAATATTTTCTCAAAAGCCAATTGATAGCGTTTGACCAAACTTGACAGTAAAATGTCTGGCTTGAAAGTCTTACATACTTATACAAATGATGTAATTCCACCATCCACTATAGTGTCACTTTTACTAAAAACAGAAGGACACCCACCCCCCAACTTTAAACGGCTAAACCTAAGAAAAGTTCTACATAATTTGACTACGTTTGTCACAAAGCAGCATGGCATGGAATCCTTTTGCATTTGTATACGTTATGTTGATCCATCACCAGATATGATTGTCTATACTAAAAATTGAGCGTAAACCTTCGAATAACTTCTGGAAATCAACTCGACAGACTTTGTACTAATTTAACAGAAAGCATAGTGGTGTAAAAGCCATAAATGTTTGTATAAGTCATGTCGATCTGCCATCAAATGTGGCAGAAGATAAGAATATAATGGAAATAAATCTTGAACTTTTTTCAATACCAGCCGATCGATTTTAAAACAAAATAATGACAGAAAGCATCCTGGTTAGTAATATTGTTTGGACATCTGCTCTTGTATTCGGCTATTGTACAGATTTCAGCCTTGTGAGCAATCTAAGGCAAACTTGGGCCTCTTAGTATGAATCTTTCTGTTGTTATTCTTACAATTCGTTATGTTCTTCATGATAGAATCATCTCTCTCTCTCTCTCTCTCTCTATATATATATATATATATATATATATATATATATAGAGAGAGAGAGAGAGAGAGACAGAGAGAGAGAGAGAGAGACAGAGAGAGAGTGAAATCAAACATGCAGCAATGTAAATCCTGACAATTAAAACTAATGATAATAAGCAGTCATGAACAATAAATTGATACTCTGTCACAAAAGTTAAGAAAATCACTCATGGAATTTCTACAATTCCAGATTGTATCCGTGACAAAACTATTGCTATTCTTTCTTTCTTTATGTCAGGTCATTCCACACAGTCTAGTTGAGGAAATGAATCAGGCAGGTACCGTTCCAACGAAGACTGCAGAACAACTGGATCTGTTCCTAACCTTCCAGCATGAGACGGGCAACATTCTCTACTTAGGTAAAAAAGAAAGGCCCCTTGGACTTTTTGGAAACTGATTATTTTACCAGTATTGTGCATCACATTAAACTTGTCTCACCCTATTTATCATGGTTATGAAGGGGATTGATATCAAAGTGCATGTCATACTATATTTGTTAAATACCAATAATATATGAATTAATATAACATATACAATGAATTGTACGTGTACCGGGATATATGCATAATTGGGTATAGTGCATATAAACGCTCTATTATTTGCTATGAATTAGGAATGGTAATATTTAAACTCTCCTGGTCATAGATCAGAAGAGTTTATGTCATGATCTGTTTTCTGTCGCCCGTTGTCCATCCAGCCATTAACACAAGTGTGTTATCAGTGCTCCTCCTAAGCTACTTGGTGGGTTGCCATGAAACTCTACACACATTCATTCATCCCATGGTATAGTTGGTCTAAATGAAAATGGTGCCGATTGGACATCTAGTATGGTCACCACATCAGCCATATTGAACATCTTGTTATCGCTACTTCTCCTGAATGGATGTCAAGTAGGTCTTACATGAGAATGACTTCAATCTGACGTCCAATATGGCTGCCACAGTAACCATCATGAAAATCTTGTTATCGCTACTCCTACTGAATGAAAAGTAATATTGCCATAAAGTTTTCACCAGAAGACTTCTTATGATGTCTAGTTGGTCCTAAATGTAAAGGGTGCCACTTGCACATCCAATATTTCCACCAAAACAGCCATCTCAGAAATTTCGTTATGACTTCTCCTCCTGAATGGAAGGTCATATCAACGTGGGGTTTTTACTACATGAATTCTTATCATATCTAGTTGGCCCTAAACAAAAACGATTCTGCTTAGATATCCACTGTAGCCACACAGTGGCTATCTTGAAAATCTTTTTATCACTGCTCCTGAATAAATAGTCATATCAGCATGGAGTTTCCACTGGAAGACTTCTTATTCTGTCTAGTAAATGAAAATCGTGTTATGGCTACTTATCCTAGATGGCTGGTCATATTAATAGTGTGCTTTCGTCAAAAGATTTCGTATTATGTCTAGTTGGTCTTTAGTGGAAATAGTGCCAATCTGATATCCACTGTTGCCACTGTGGCAGCCATCTCTATTTATTGTTATTTGTCCAAATTGGAAAGTCATATCAACATGGGGTTTCCACCAGAAGACCTCCTGAAATATATTGTTGGTCCTAAATGATGTCTTGATGGTCCTAAAAAAATAAATAAATGGTGCCAATCTGACATCCACAGCAGCTAATTTTGAAAATCTTGTTATTGCTGAAGACTAGCAGATCTGGTTTCCATACTCAGTAGTTAAAAGGAAAAGCAGGTATTATCTTGAAATCCCGTAAAGTCTTTTTGGCCACTATAGCATCATTACCTCCGATGAATGAATTTTCTTCTTTTTCTCTAACCCATCATTTATTTTTCAGTTTATTGGATCCAATGTTTGAAAAAAATATTTGCTTTCAAACTTTATTTTAGCTGAGATGTGTCAGGGTTGATCCAAACATTTGTGTGAAAATAAAATAAATAAATAAATCTGCAAAGTGAAAACTTCAGCATGCTTTCAACATATCATTTCAGAATATATCTGCAACATTTTAAAATAACATTTTACCAAATTATTCCAAGTAGTTTATCAACTACATGACATTATGCAACCAAATTTATTGTAGTCTCTAGATCCTTAAAAGTTTATGCAACATATTTTGATCCTATATTTTAAGGATTTAATATTTTGTATCATTAGGTTTTATTAAAAAGTTGTAACATGTTGTAACAGTATCTTTAAGGTCTGTATGTTTATTGAGAAGGTCTATGTTCCTAAAATTAATTTGTAAATATTTAATGTCTACATTTTTAGAACTTAACATTTGTTTGACACTATGCAGCCATTATTGTGTTGACATGCTGCTAATCCCTCTATTACATACATATATACATGCATGCACCGAGTGAGAGTCTGGTATTGGTAATTGTATGTAACTGATAAGTGTTGCTAATTTCATTTCTTTAACTCTCTCCAAAATCCCCCCCCCCCACCCCCCACCCCCACATATGATCTATATCGTGAAGTCAACATGATGTAATTTGTGCACAGACAATAAATGTAAACATGCCTGTCATGTAATTTAGAGGTAATAGGATATATTTAAATGTGTGCTCTTTACCAGACTAATATGATTTAGGCTGTTCCAGTAAAATATGCTTGGTACACAGGGAAGGCACTTTTAATGTGGAGTGGTCACCCATATATTCCATTTAGAATTTTGTATTATTTTCATATGAACTCTTTGAGTAATCAGAATAGCCTGGCATATATTTTTACAATACTGCCTTCCCTGTATGTTTGAATGGAACAGCCCTTGTCAAGATTTTCATGCAGAAGTGAAGGCCACTGCAGGTAATTTGTTATCTGTCCACAAAAAGCAACAAAATATTGTTTAAGAATTATGAATTTATGTGATCAAAATTATTAGTACAGGAACCCGCTTAACATTTAAACCAATCAGCAACTTTACCAGATTTTTATGCAAGCCTTATTTTTGAGATTATAATCAGTTGTGTGGGTCTTTACCAGACCCTTAATCAACTTATATCTATCAGGGTTATTTGAGACTGTTTGTAAAATATATAAAAAACTGCAAGTACAATATATTTTGAAATATATTTTGACCAAACCTAATACATGCAATCAAAGCAACAACACAGATAATATTTGGCCGATTTCGGGTGAGGCAAAATATGTGTCAAGGTTGAAAGGGAGGGTTATGGTCTGGGTCTGATGGGGGATATGTAGTAAGAAGAGAAAACAAATAT
Organism: Margaritifera margaritifera; assembly: GCA_029931535.1. NCBI lineage: Eukaryota > Metazoa > Mollusca > Bivalvia > Unionida > Margaritiferidae > Margaritifera > Margaritifera margaritifera. Next base: position 1,664,615 of record JAQPZY010001312.1, on the reverse strand, counting down.
TTACTACAGAAGAGAAAAGAGAATTTAGGTGATATGTAAATGTAGAAGTTGGACAGTTTAAACTTAGCCAGTGCAGACTCTGAAAAACGTTTAATATAACCACGTCTGATTACAAATTATTCTCAGCTCAAAGCTTGTACTCTGTATTCGTATTTCTGAGAGAGAGAGAGAGAGAGAGAGAGAGAGAGAGAGTGAGAGAGATGACTTATTACGATGGTATATAGATGATCTACGTCTCTATGGATCATAACGACCATGACTGTAGTACCATGACCTTAAGATACGAAGGGTGGCTAAATGTCTGACAAATATTATAAACATTATTTTATTCTAAATTGGTGATAGCGTAGCCGTATGTCCAAAATGCTGAACCATGTCAAGGACTTTATATATCTAAATATATATATATATATATATATATATATATATATATATATATATATATGTGTGTGTGTGTGTGTGTATATATCAGATTTAAATTGAAATAATTGAACATGTATTGTACTGTACTTAAAAATGCACAAAATATATAATACGATTAAAAACCAAACATTTTATCGATATATATAACTTTAAAATGAGACATAAAGTTTCTACAAAATCCACCAAACTGTCAGCTAGTTAGAACATAAATCATAGTAAATAATCACATAATTCAACGTATGATTTTAGATAGCATACACATCTTGGTACAAGAATGAAGAACAATTCACCTAAAATGTGTCAACATCATACCCAAAAGTAAATGTTTAATCATGGTCCATCATGCCTGCCATTTTATTGATTTTCTGGAAATGTATATCTTTATACTCTTTTCAAATGAAACAGAAGAGTATTAAATTTGAACGACAATATATTGTTAACATTTGATGACCTACCCTTCTTACAATCATGCCAAGTATTGAAGAGTTTGCTCTAAATTAAGTTCACAAACAAAATAACAATTCAATTTGTATAACTGCATGGGCACTAAGATCTAAATGTCGTTAACGTGTCACGCCTTGTGCATTTCTACCGGCTCTCTTGGAGTTATATTTCCAGGTTTTAGTATTTCATTGTCTTTTTCACTCTGTTTGTCACCTCTTTCACCAGGTATGACACCGTGACTCTTATCTAAATATTATGTTTCTTTTTTTAAACGATTTTAGGGACCTTTGTTAAGAATACAAAGTTGGTCTTGTTACCGTCGCTTTAGAGAGAGAGAGAAAGAGAGGGGAGGAGGAGAGCGACAGGGCGAATAATCGGTTTTGCTATTATACTTAATTCCGTCTCTGAAAATGTGGTCATGGGATATACATATATATATATATATATATATATATATATATATATATATATATATATATATATATGAGGGTGTGGGTGTGGGGGTCCTTCAATCTTAACCAGTCTGCAGTCGTATTTTTCCTTCTGTGGTGCCGGCATTGTACGACTCCGGTCCATTGAGTGATACTGAAAACAAGCCTGAAACGTTGTACTGAAAAGAGAATACTTCATTAACGATCTATTTTGCTGAGCTAAAGACGATATACTGCTTTTTTCAGAGGACATGATATTAGCACAATTATCGACCGTCTACATGACTTGTTTCTTCGCATCATGGTTCTTTTCAATTATTGTTGCCTCAAATAAGATATTACAATTGGATCAAGAATTTATTCCGCAGAAACATGTTTTCATTTCTATTTCAGGAGGTTGCAAGAAGGCAGTTCACTGCTAATAAGAATAATAATATATGCATCATCTGACACGTGATATATATATATATATATATATATATATATATATATATATATATACATATATACACATATATGTATATATATGTGTGTGTTTGTGTATGTGTGTGTATCTCCCTTTACGTATCATCGGTTTATTATTATATTGATTAATGTTTTCAAATAATTGGAGTACAAGGGAGAATATACTTATCCGCACGAATTAGCGGTGGCATACTGCGATAGTCTATCTGTCCGTCTGTCAAACTGTCCGTAAGTCTATATGCTCCTGCATTGCTCGGTGGAAATTCGTCAAACTTGAAAAATATGTGTTTTATGTGGTAGCAATCTACGTGCAGGGTATCAGATTTTACTCTTCATTTTGAGCCTTAAAAAGGAGAGTTGGGGGATAGGAGGGATCATGCTATATCATTATTACATTTGCAATTGATTGTACCGCTTTCGCGAATTATCAGCCATATTATTATCATTTATTTTGTAAACGATTCGGACACAAGCAACTAGATAATTAGCTTCAAGTATTGATGGGGGTTGGGGGAGTCTCCGATGGTCTGTCCATAAATATGTCTATCGTCCTCAATTATATCTCCTTCTGATCCGCTTGGTGGAAATTCGCCAAACCTGGAACACAGGTTTTTGATGTGGTACCATCTACGAGAGTAATATCTTTTGTTTTTCTCCCCTTTGAGTCTTTGACGGGGGCAGGGGCGGTCATCGGTCAAATATAAAAAAAACTGCAAGTACAATATATTTTGAAATATATTTTGACCAAATTTAATACATGCAATCAAAGCAAGAACACAGATAATATTTAGCCGATTTCGCGTGAGGAAGACGTGTGTCACGGTTTGAAAGGGAGGGTTATGGTCATATGAGACAGACAGTTTAAAAAAAATCTACCTCACTGTCAGCTAGCTAGAACATAAATCAAACTATATAATCACACAATTCAGCGTATGATTTTAGATAACATACAAAGCTTGGTACAACAATCAATAACAATTCACGCCTAACATGTGTCAACATCCGAGTCAAAAGTAAATGTTTAATCATGGTCCATAATGCCTGCCATTTTATTATCTTTCTGGAAATGTAGATCTTTATACTCTTTTCATATGAAACAGAAAAGTGTTAAATTTGAATGACAATATATCGTTAACATTTGATGACCTACCCTGATTGCAATCATGCCATGCATTGAAGGGTTTGCAGTAAATTAAGTTCACAAAACAAAATAACAATTCAATTTGTATAGCTGAATAGGCACTAAGATCTAAATTTCGTTAACGTCTCGCGCCTTGTGCATTTCTATCGGCTCACATGGAACCATATTTCCAGGTTTTAGTATTTCATTGTCTTTTTCACTCTGTTTATCACCTCTTACACCACGTATGACACCGTGACTCTTATCTGAATATTATATTTCCTTTGCTAAGAATAAACAGTTGATCTTGTTACCGTCGCTTTAAAGAGAGAGAGAGAGAGAGAGAGAGAGAGAGAGAGAGAGAGACAGAGAAAGAGAGGGAATGAGGAGAGCGACAGGGCGAATAGTCGGTTTTGCTTATATATGTAGTTCCTTATCTGACAATGTGGTCATGGGATATATATATATATATATATATATATATATATATATATATATATATATATATATATATATATATATATATATATATATATACATATAGTATATATGTATATCTATGAGGGATGTGGGTGTGTGGGCCCTTCAATCTTAAACAGTCTGCAGTCGTATTTTTCCTTCGGTAGTACGACTGCGGTCCATTGAGTGCTACTGAAAACAACCCAGAAACGTTGTACTGAAAAGAGAATACTTCATTGGCGATTTATTTTTCTGAACTAAAGACGATATACTGCTTTTTTCAGAGGACACGATATTAGCACAATTATCGACCGTCTACATGACTAGTTTCTTCGCATCATGGTTCTTTTCAATTATTGTTGCCTCATATAAGATATTATAATTGGATGAAGAATTTATTCCGCAGAAACATGTTTTCATTTCTTTTTCAGGAGGTTGCAAGAAGGCAGTTCACTGCTAATAAGAATAATAAGATATGCATCATTATGTGTGTGTGTGTGTTATGTGTGTGTGTGTGTGTGTGTGTGTGTGTGTGTGTGCATCTCAGTTTGCGTATCATTGGTTTATTATTATATTGTTTAATGTTTATAAATGATTGGAGTACAAGGGAGAATATACTTACCTGCACGATTTAGCGGTTGCATACTGTGATAGTCTATAGACTATCTGTCGGTCTGTCAATCTGTCCGTAAGTCTAATATCCTCCTGCATTGCTCGGTGGAAATTCGTCAAACTTGAAAAAAACATGTGTTTTATGTAGTAGCAATCTACGAGAAGGGTATCAGTTTTTACTCTTTATTTTGAGCCTTAAAAAGGGGGGTTGGGGGATAGGAGGGATTATGTATATCATTATTACATTTGCATGTGATTGTGCCGCTTTTCATGAATTATCATCCATATTATTATCATTTATTTTGTAAAAGATTCGGACACAAGCAAGTAGATACTTAGCTTCAAATATTGATGGGGGTTGGGTGAATCTCCGATGGTCTGTCCATAAATATGTCTACCGTCCTCAATTATATCTCCTCCTGATCCGCTTGGTGGAAAGTCTTCATTTCCATTATTATCTGCACGCATTAGCGGTGGCATACTGCGAGAGTCTATCTGTCCGTCTGTCAATCTATCCGTCTGTCAATCTGTCCGTCTGTCAATCTATCCGTCTGTCAATCTGTCCGGAATTCTATATCCCCCTGCATTGCTCGGTGGAAATTCGTCAAACTTGACAAACAGGTGTTTTATGTGGTAGCAATCTATGAGAACGATTTCCGTTTTTACTGTTTATTTTGAGCCTTACAAATGGGGGTAGGGGTTCGGGGATAGGAGGGATGATGCTATATGATTATTACATTTGCATGAGATTGTAACGCTATTCGCGTGTAATCATCCATAGTTTTATCATTTATTTTGTAAAAGAGTTGGAGACAAGTAAGAAGATAATTCGCTGGAAGTGTTGATGGAGGTTGGGGAATCTGCGATGGTCTGTCCATAAATATGTCTACCGTCCTCAATTCTATCTCCTCCTGATCAGCTTGGTGAAAAGTCGCCAAACTTGGAAACCAGCTTTTTGATGTGGTAGCCTGTATGTCTTTTGTTTTTCTCCCCTCTGAGTCTTTGACGCGGGCAGGGGCGGTCATCGGTCAAATATATAAAAAAACTGCAAGTACAATATATTTTGAAATATATTTTGACCAAACTTAATACATGCAATCAAAGCAAGAACACAGATAATATTTATTCTAATTAGGGTGAGGAAAATATGTGTCACGCCGGTTGCACTAATAATACCAACAGTTTTTGTTTCTGTAGCAAATTTTCTAAGAAGGACCTTTTACCTACTCCACATATTCCTCCGGTTTCAGCTCTATCTATTACTTGCCAAACATTTTGTTTTAAATGATGAGAGTAACCTTGAAAAATTTAACCTATTATTTGTTTGGTGGAACCAAAAGAACAGTAGCTGTAGCATTACCAGGTAGTCTGATGACCTGGTTATTAAATGTTGTTCCAAACAAGTGCATTTCTTGTCTTGTCATTAGTTGTGTTGTTACTCGCTGATTTCGTCAGAAGTAAAAACAAAGCGGCTAGAAGAGGTAAAGGTTTGTAACCTACTTAAAAGAGTAAACCATACTAGCTCACACGGCCATGAATATACAAATCTACGATTGTTTCTTTATTTCGAGATTAATGTTGTTGTTGTGTCATGACAAAACTATTTGATTTTCTTTCATACATGTCATTCTCTATCAAATAGAAATCATTGTGTAAAGGTAAAAGCCACCGTCATTCTGACTGATTCCAAAAGATGTACTACCTTGCTGTACATTCCTTCGATATACAAAGAGGATGGGGTGGGGTGTTAGGTGGATATACATTTCTCATTATTGAATAGCGGATGAACTTGCGTGTACCACAATTTATCTCCTTGATTTTCGTCCTGTATGATCTTGGCTATTAGCTGATTTATTTCCAATAAATAATCAATTAATGATTATTAAATCGCGGGAGGTGGTGAGCGTGGAGGGGGAACTGGTGAAAGTAAGTGTCTGTGTATGTTGTGTTTATATGTGTGTATATGCCTGCTTCTGTATGTGTCTTTACAATGGAACCAACTGAAATTATCACTGTGAAGCTTTTTGTATCTAGATTTTTATGGTGATTAAACAAAAAAACTCTGAAAGAATATACAGTGGTTGTGGTGGTGGCGGGGTTCTACCCAGGTAAGTAAATGACAACTGACAGTGAAGCTAGACGTGGGCCACTTGCATTTTATTGCGCTTGAACGGTCCGCTCCTTCTCTGGGCCTTTATGGTATGTACACCATACCCTTATTATTATTCGTGGCATACAGTGATACACTGAGTATCGAATATTTCACACCGACAGCCATAGATTGAAATGGACCAGGACGTTTTTCTTAGAAGCAAATGTCTAGAAGTACTTACAAATTATAATGGAAACTTTGACCCATATTGTTTAACAAGGCATTGATGCAGACAGAATGTATTGTGACTGTATAATGCAAATAATATCAAAAACAGACTTGGTCCCCAAAATTACGTCTTAATGATATGAAAATACCAATATAAAATAATTATGCCACAAGCGTACGCGTTATGGAGAACACATTATATTATACATTTCCGATATTTGATGGCTTTTAACATTCAATGCATACGGGATTACAATTGACTCTGATCTGTAAAATTATTGGAGGAAAAATTGAATGTTAAGTGTCTTGTTGTGGTTGGATATTTCTAAATTGAACTAGCGTACACGTCAGAGGCACAACACTGGATCTACTGAATTGGCTTTATAGAAGAGTAGTTCACTGTGGTCCTACTAAAACAAGATCCCCAAAAGTGTCACGAGATCACTCTACTAATTATGTTACAAAGTAATCACAAAAGGATAAACCAAAAATAATTGGACCATCCCCATAACCTAGCGTACGACACACGTACTTCCTATTCAGTTGTTGATACACCAGTTAACATATAAATAATTCCAATTTTTTTTAACAAAGGAATATGAATGTCTAATCACGAACCTATTGACATAATTTAACTAAACGAATATAATAGTGTTTCTTTATCTGTAATTCTCATGTTCATAGTTCAATGTTGAAACTGCCAAGACAACATCTCCCTAAAGACGAATCAATCAACGTTTTAGGAAAAATTGCTCGACAAATGTATTATTTAAAATAAAAAGCAACACTAGAATCCCGTTGTTTATTGGTTAAAATTCAAACATGTGATATTTACTCTGGTAATTTCCCTTTGTGCAGGATCATAATACAATTATTGTCCTTATTTTGAGGTTAAATGACACTAGTACCAGCTTAAACATATGTCATACTGCCCTCGAGCCGAGTTGCCTAGTAACATTACATATGCCTTAGGTAGGCAATTCGTCACAGGTACATCCAAATAAGGTCAATAACTGTATAACAATGTTCATTATTATACATACATGGATCATTGACACTTGTTTTAAATACAACCTGACACTGTCTTTTCCAGTTACCATCGCCTCATTATAGCAGACAATCAAGATAAATAATTAATTCAGCAATTCAAAATTTCTCATCAGTAAGTTCCTTCGTAAAGACTTCGTAATTCCAATCATCTCTCTCCACCACAATGGAAATTCACTAATTCCTTTAACAGGCTGATTAGTCACTTGTCACTTTACCCTGTGTAAAAGCTAAAGCAACAAATTTCAAATACAACTGAATACAGTACATGCTTTATTTAATTCGTTCTTCTTTCTTTGAATAGCCATACTAAACTTGTGTAACTAGTATTCATTTTGGAAAATAAAAAAAAAAAAACATGCAAAACAAATATTTATTTGCAGATATAATGAAAACAAGCCAATACAAGATCCATTATATAAATGCATGGCTTGAATAAAGTCTCCAGTTCAGTTCACGTTTAGTACAACTCATTATATCCTCACACAGGCTCTCTCCTGTCAAGCATCGAGGTTTACAACGAATTATTTCATCGTTTCAACGACAGAGCAAACGTGTTCAACCTGCAATTTTTCGACATCACTGGGATTTAGCTTATGAGCTTACTAGAAACGTCACCATTTCAATGGGAGGTTAGCCCTTTACGCTTTTTCATTAACACCTGATCTTGCCACACGAGTACTCGCCCTTACAAAAAGGCATTGCCCTTTGGGAAACCTAATAGTTCATACTTCATGTCGCAAAATGAAGGTGTAGAACAACCCTGTTACCAATCTTTTACTCCACTCCATGCACATCGGTTTTCGGGTTCCTATCTATCAGTTAGTAAACTGCTATGTACAATACAGTTCCAGTTTGTTAGTATCAAGACGGGGGAAGGGGGCAGAAGGAGAGATAAAGAGTTTGCGTAAGACAAACTCGATAAAGAACTGCAGCTTATTTTGTGTCAGAGAACTGCAACCTGACTTATTTATTGACATAAACGGCTGTCACAGACTCCCACGTGTTGACATATCCAGAGTACTATACCGTTTTATGTGATTTATTGAGAGTCGCACGTACAAGGATTCCTTCGAAAAACACACTGAGTTAAATCATGTACTCAACTTAAAAATTACTGAAATCTTTTATTAACTTAAAAAGCCCATCAAACGACCGTTAAAATTAATTTAATTTCCGTTCGAATCAAAACTTTTTTCAATTTGTACCAAGCATGTCACATGTGCATCGCTAATCGCGAGTATTGCTTACTATTCAACAACTGCCACGGATTTAACTGCCTGAGACCTTCAACTTATGTAGGTTTTGTGTGCCAGGTGTATACTTTCTATTTCTCGTATTTTTTTTATATATGTTACACAGTTTGCCCATGTGAGAAAGTCATGTTGGATACGTCTATCCGTGGAAGGCATTAAGTGACACTTGAGTTTTGAAAGCTAAAAAGGAAAATGTTCCGGTTTATAAACCTAAATCTTTGTTCTCAAAAATATTTCTGTTAAAAATAAAATAAAATAAATTAAAAAATGATCTTTTTCTACTTTTAGTTTTTTTAAACTATATATTTTTGTTGTTCGATCTAACGACTCATACATCTTATTAAAATACCGAGGTTTTATAAAAGCTACATGATTCGCAATCTTTTGTCTACTACCCTTTCTGATTATAAATGAGACAAAATAATCAATCGCATGCGTTGGTGTGGTATAGTACACCACACTCTCTGGATCAGAATTTGTGGGCAGGAACGTAGAAAAATCTCATTCTTCCCCACACATTCTAACTCTCCGATGGGAGTTCCCTATCACATACCATTTCATGTACTGGATTTTCTCTCTCTCTCTCTCTCTCTCTCTCTCTCTCTCTCTCTCTCTCTCTGACTCTCTCTCTCTCTCTCTCTCTCTCTCTTAATACATTACACTCTTAGCTCAGAGCCTTATTATAACACATACATCTCTTTTCAGCTTGATATTAAGTTATTTTAAAAACAAATTGGTTCAATACACTGAGAATCAAACGAAGAAAAAAGACTGTCGATTTGTAAGTACTGTTGCACGGAGCATCTGTACGCCCCGTAATTAATACAAGGTCACAAACAGTTCCACTTGACTGACAACGTGAGACATATCTGTGTTATAATGTATATATTACTGTTATCGGACGCCATGCAACATGTTTTAACCAACGAACTTTCAGCATTTGTGTAAAAAGCTTGAATATTGCAATTACTTTAACTTAACTAGGAGTACTTTTAGCACCGTGGGATCGAGTTTTAAATACACTGTTACATTAAGAGCTCAAGTAAATGCCGAAGTTTGTTCACAGAATACTATAATCCTGGATATCGAGAGTTTCGCTAAATGTTTGCAAACATGGTATGTGATGCAGTGTTGTTTTAGGACAGTATATCGACAAAAATACTCACAACCTGTTGACTACGTCTAGAACGACGCGATTGATGCTGACCGTATTAGACAGACGTTGACTGTAATGACACTCTAGAGACGTGTCGCCACATCAGCGTTTATAGCCTTAGCAAAGGAAACTAATTTGCATTGAACGGTATATATCTGGATTGTTGTTAGGTTATGTTATTTTTAAATTTTGTGTTTATTGTAAACTATTTGACCGTTTTTTAACTAGCTGCACAGTATTTCTTTGCTAAAGAGTAAAGCTTGAAATTAGTATAATCGATTGGAGATCTTCGACTTTTATCCAAAGCTCAACTCTGTTCCGACTTCACCATAAACTTCCGGTTGACGAAAACGTGTCAAAGCTTACACTACAGAAAATCTGTATGTAGATATGCGCGTTATCGTAACAACTCTTTTCGTGCCGCTCAGACTCTGCTGGCCATTAACGAAGAATACTATGAAACCCGTTAATGCGTTTTACTCGCTCTGTTAATTAATTAGTGTTGCCCTTTAGCAGAAATGTATGTAAACTGTCCAAAGGGCTTCTTTATTCTTATCACACGTAAACAAGACAAATCAAATGTAACACATAGTTCCCCCAAAAACTGTAAGTCATTTTACTGTAGTTACTTTAGAAGAATCCTTTCCGTATTACCTTCCTAACCTAACGTACCAGTTTTTCAAAAGTGTTGATGATATAAAAATGGCATTCGTTTCATTAAATAAAATCTTAACTATACACAAAATGAATGAGAAAATAAAGCAAGAGCATTGCAGTATTAGAGAATACACAAACTCTATACATTAAAGGGGAAGAAAACAAAATTGAAGTATCAAATCAAAGTACTGGAAGTACTTAAAATCCTCAGCCATAGCACATAGATGGTTGTCTTTCCTCGACCATAAAGTATTGACCTAACATGACTTGTCATGAAATTTTTCACTTGAGCGCATGTATTCAACAAATATTCATTGGAGAAGTGTCTTACCCTAGCTTTATTTGTGTCGTGTAGATTAAACTCCTCTTTTTGTGAAAAGCACATAGAAAATAATAAAATAGACGTAATTGCTCAATTGTTTTTTTTTTCTCATTAAGTTTTACAGATATAACCTAAGTATGAGAACGATGTATTACATGCTGTTTTGTCCATTTAATAGCAAATATGTGACGAGACTATTTCAAACGGCTACAAATTCGACACACTCAAGTGTTTTTACCTCCTTTTCTTTATAAATAAATATATTTTACTCGCGAATATATGTTGTAACATTTTAAGTATGTATAATGAATTGTATACGAGTCAAGAAGGCGATGGTACAAATCAATATTTCAAAATTTTAAATTTTACGCTGACAAGCGATGTAAAGCTGAATTGCAACATTGGTCCTTTATTAAAGAACGGTAAAATTAACAACGAAAATGGAATACTAGGAGAGGCAGTTAAGAGTATGATAACATAAATATTGATCGTGAAGTTGAAAGTATGTCCTGCTATGCATATGATCTCGTCGACCGACACAAACCTCTAAATACCATCAGGTCAAGGCTTAGCGAAAGAATACTTGTACCTAACCTTTGGTTTCCTCAAACAGTTAGTTTATTATTCTTTTAATGACACAGCTATTTCAATTTAAGCCTAAGACGGCTTTCGATACATTATAATGCCCTATAATCGTTTATTTATCCATCCCGTCTGTCCATCTATATGTTACCCCATCTGTCTAGCACGTTTCCTTTTCCCTCAACCATCGAATGGAATGACATATACATCGATTACTTACCCACACCACAGTATTGATTTGGTCCGCAGAAAGAGTAAATAATAAATTATAACTATAAAATTACCTTTTCTACAATTTTCAGTATATATATATATACACACATATATATAGGCACAAAAATCGAAAACGGAGCAAATACAAAACAGTTTCCAAACGTTTCGAGCTAAAAAAAGCTCTTTTTCAGGTTAAGAAACAATTTACATAAACAAAACAAACACGTGTAAACTATATATCTATGTTATCATGAGTATCACGCAGAGGACCAACGTGTTTCGATCTAATTCCAGGTTGGGAACAAAGGACTGACACCAGTGAAAAACCAACGCCATCATCAAAATGTGTACAAAAAGTTTAATCCCGGTAAAGTTATGCATGGAGGTACAAAGGAGGTATGCCAACAGTATGGTATAGCGGGATAATGGACAAGAGTTCAAATAATAATAATAATAATAATAATAATAATAATAATAATGATGATAATAATACGAAGAAGAAGAAGAAGAATATCAATAATACATGTAACGAGTTATGGAACATTTACTTGTGTAAACATTATCGCAATAATTGGGCACGTCTGATAAACTGATGCCTAGCTGTAGATTTGATAAGATTGCATTAGGAAGGTTAGCTATTTCATTTAGGCCGAACTCCTCATGAGTTTTCAATTGAAGTATTCAGTATCGTTTCTTACGTTTGAGTTCTATATCGGTCGACCCAAGATTAGAATCAATCGGTTTGTAGCGGTTGGCGAGTTTCGCGTTGATTTTGTTGTGAATGTGGCTCTTGTCATTATTCATTCGTTTCTGAAATAAACGGTTTCATATATATATATATATATATATATATATATATATATATATATATATATATTTATATATATATATATATGTGTGTGTGTGTGTGTGTGTGTGTGTGTGTGTAATCGCCCAAATCAGTTCATAATCAATCAAGAGAGAGAGAGAGAGAGAGAGAGAGAAAGAGAAAGAGTTGTCTTTATTCTCCAGTCTGTACAAGATTACTTTTTACCAATAATCACAATGAAATTAGAGTTGTTGTTTAATGGCTATTTTAATTAGGAAGGATTGATACCAATTACAGATTGCAGTATGAACTTGGAATGTCTGACCTAATACAAATTGCAAGATTTGCTCTCATTTTCCTCCGTGGATGTCTCTGGCGGTACTAATAATCTCAGTAGGTGTGAAGGACTTCAAGAGGAACTTGCACAACTTTAGACATGTAATACCTCCCATTACGTTTGCTGCCTTAGAGAAAATACTGTAAACATGTTGCCTCCATGTTACGTCTAAAGTCAATGTGAGTCCAAGGTGAGTATGATAATTCTGGTTTTCAATGGTTATGTCATCAATTTTAAATTAAGAATAACAATATTTTTTTTTAAATTTCTGAGTAATTTTCCCAGTAAACTGTATCGTAACGAAGACTCATATAAAATATCCAATTACGAATCTGAAATTAAATGCATTGATTTGTGTCCAAATTGTTAACGTTTCATGATATTCAGATTTTAATCTTCTTTTGAAAATATATTGATTTTAACTTAAATTATTAATCCACCACCAGGACAGGTTCGATATTTACATATAAGTTGTAGGAAGCCTGATAGGAAATGTCATTTGAACATATAGATAATGTAAGTCTAGATTCCAAAAGATTATGTCATATGTTACATCCTGATGCCATCATGGACAACACGAAATAACTTCAGCTAGGATCCTAAACATGTTCATAAGTTTGCAATCAGAGAACATACATTGACCAGTGATGCTAAAGCCCTATAGGTAGTTACATGCAAGGATTAGAATTGTATGTATTGTACTTTACCAGGCATTGTATTTACCCAGTTACTGATTTTTATCATGTCTATTATAATAATAAGTTTTTGTAGTCGAACAAAAATGAAATAAAAAGTGACAACAAACCAAAAGCATAAAAAGAAGAACAAGCTTCGAAACACACACACACACACACACACAGATATATATATATATATATATATATATATATATATATATATATATATATATATATATATATATATATGCACTGGAGTGGAGAATATATTGGACTATTACGACAGTGCTATACAAACATTTTGGTTCTAATATCAATCAAACTTTAGTTTTATCCCACATCAAGAAAAACGTATCACATTGCAAAATTGCGACGAGATGAAAGAAAAATTGATGGTATATATTGATATGTTTAGGATGAAAATCCGTGGACACGTGCACTATTTGTTGCATGCAGTAAGTGACGGTTGGTGATTCAAAGCGTGCAAGCTGTTGTTGCTGTTATCTTAACATAGGCGGGATGATTGGATCAATTCAAAATATTGATTTCTTTACTACGCTATAATTCAGTCACAAATGAGATTAACAAACAAAACACACCAACAAACTGCTATACGAAAAAATAAATATAACAATAGTCAGAATTGCTACAGGGAGATGCATATACGTATGTAAAAAGTGTTTCGTATATTCTGTAAAGTATACTTGAGCACATATAAATGAGAGGCAAAACAATTATATCAGGTTGTGATGGAACCAAGCACAGAACGTTTGCAAGTAAGTCTGAAAGCACCTGCTACAACGTGCGAAACATTATCTAAATATGCAGTAAATTAACGTAATACTTACAAAAACTTAGAAATACATTATACTTATTGTAACCCAAAAGGAAGTTTGACCCAAAGTAACTGGAAGTTCCAGTTATAAAACTTGGCTCAGAAATGCACGCCGTGGGTGTATCAAGAAGTGGATTAGTACTGTGACTCCATTGAAATTGTACTGACAAAATATGGAGGACAAAAGGTGAGAAAAAGAAATATCTTGTCTGAATTCCTTGAATATAAGCTTTATGAAACCAACTGGAGAAAACTTGGACAGTAAACTTTGTTTGCAATTTGTTCAATTTTCAATTGGTTGAATTATATTTTGTTGAGCAAAGCTACCCACATCAGTCTAGCTGTTTAGTTCTTTGTATTTTATTTCGACAGTTTTATGCTAGTTATTGATTCCTAATGTGCTCTGTATTGCATTACCCAAGTCATAATGGTTGTCATTGAAATAACTTCTACCGGTTAAGATCCTACACTATTTGTACTTTTCAGGTTCATAAGCATGTTGGAATTTTTATATAAACTTTTAAGAAATGTGTTCATCATGCCACCACATTATATGTATCACATAACGACATAAAATGATTTTATTAGAAGAAACTGCAATGTAGTAAAATGAGGTTGGAATACATTCAGATGCCTAAGTCAGTACGCCTTTGCCTTCCGGTACCCCATGATGTCATGTGTGACGTCACAAAGTGTTACTGTACGCGTCACATATAGAAGCAGTATGATATGGGTATATTTACATAACCCTGTAATCATGCGATAAACATTGTTCTTGGGAAACAAACCACGGAAATAAGTCAACAGTCTTCATTAGAAATTGGACTTTATCGCCCCAAATTAATAGCTCAACTGAGCGACCCAATTTGACATCAGAAGTAAAGTATGAAATAACATCCTTAAATGCCTTAAATACCAAATAATTATTCACGCGTAGAGTATGTTTCGAGGAAATGATCCTGCTTTTTTAAAACAATAGTCACAAATAGGCAGGAAATAATTATATGACTCCATATTAAGGCGTTTATAAATTTTGCTAAAATGACTATTAAACAACTATCATATGAAGGCAAGTATATATGTAAGTATATGGCTACAAATTCAACATTATAATTATGAAACATGAATAGAAATGCAATTATTACCATGGTAAAATGTGAAATGTCATGAGCTCAGGAAATTGTTTTGCAAATAATTTAAATAGCACATTGTTTCAAAGGATCAGTGTCTGATATATGCCACGTATCATGCAAATTTTTGTAGGAGCAGCACAACAAGTATAGGTTATTAACTGACTATTGATAAATATTGTGCCCTAGTTCATGTGGTGCAAAATGCCCCATCATGCTAGGGAATACTAAATCGCATGAACGAGGGTCCAATGTTTTGCAGTCAGTGATTTCTTTTTAATTAAATACTTAAAAACAAGGATATAAATCTTTGTTTTTTGTTTGTTTTTTTTTTTTTTTGTTTTTTTTCTGGTGTTTTTATATAGGCATAACACAACTGAAACAAAAATGTATTGCAACGTCCTTCACTGTATGAATGAAACCTGAGCACCCCGCAGTAATATAAATTAGTTTACTGCTGAGGAAGCGCGCGGTGATTCTCATTCGGCAGT
This sequence comes from Margaritifera margaritifera, assembly GCA_029931535.1. Classification (NCBI taxonomy): domain Eukaryota; kingdom Metazoa; phylum Mollusca; class Bivalvia; order Unionida; family Margaritiferidae; genus Margaritifera; species Margaritifera margaritifera. The sequence goes on along the minus strand of JAQPZY010001312.1, from coordinate 1,648,830 downwards.
TAACAAAACTAGATACTTAAAGAGGCTGGAATGTCATCAAGTCAAAGAAGTACAATGAAGTATTGATATAATGCAAGCATGACGCAAAACATTAATGAAAATTTAAGATACAATTTAAAAAAGAGGAACCAAACATATTCTGTCTAAAAGTGGTCGTTGTGATTGCCCTTGTTGGATGTTGTGGTGGGTAAATTTCAGATGTATGCGTCACGATTATTCCTAGGGTGTTATGGCCCATCGGCCTTGGATGAAACCTGAGAAAGGATATATATATTCATTTCGGAGCCGCTTGTGTTACTGAGAGTAGATACAAGTGCACTGTTTACAAGAAAGAGAAGCTGTTTATTGAGACATTGTATCAAAGGTCAGTTTGTATCTCTCTCTCTCTCTCTCTCTCTCTCTCTCTCTCTCTCTCTCTCTCTCTCTCTCTCTCTCTCTCTCGTATTAACAATAGCAATTAGCGACCACTAACAGTCCATTTTATATATTGTTTTTTAAATCACATCTACTTTGCTTTACCCTTGCAATTTAAGTCTGTGGATGTACTGTATTAAGATGTTCTTTGTTTAATATAGTCATATATATTTTCTTTGGATGATTGCTAGATGTAGTGTATGCATATAAAGAGCAATACCAAAAATCATTATTCTCAGATGGTGGATTCACCGGAACTGGCGTCAGGTAGAAGGGGCTACAATCACTGTTGGGCGTCACATTTATGACGTGGTCAGCATCTGACGCTGATGTCGACATTTTTATTTAGGAATAGCTAGAAGTAGTGCATAGAATGGAGGCACTTGTTAACCATCTAAGGAAGCGGTGACTATTTATTTAAATTACTGTCAATACCGCTGGATATTGACCGGTAGCAACAACACTAAACTAATGGGAATATTGATAAAGTATATAATAATAATAATAATAATAATAATAATAATAATAACAGATCATGACAAGAATCGTTAAGAAAGACTTTGCATCTCCAGATATCTCTGTGAATAAGGGATCATATTTCTATGTAGTCTTTAACGACGAGTTGTGCAAACGATGTTACCCACATTTTTACAAATATAATGTAATTATGACTACAGTGTAGAAGATAATGATTAACAGGCAGTCCCTGTAAGTACAACTACTCCACACAATGATTCATGGACCACGTATACAAAATCAATTTGATCTTACTCGGATACATGATACTTTCATATTCAAGAAATCAACTTTGTAAAGAGTTATGCTCAAAAAGAGATATGTCGCGAGATTTCCAGTAGAGATAAATAATACTTTCCACGTCTGACTTTACTTCAAACTCCTTTTATATCGATTGCTTTAGAGTCTACAGCTGCACGATGATATAACCATTCATTTTAGCCCCAATAAAAGTATCAATTTACAGCAAGGTTTTACAATGTTTGGTACACTTTGCACCACCTGCCATGTTGTATAGGTAATTAACAAATATATATATATGCGCCTTGTAGTTGTTAAATTTATAGAAAGCAGGAAGAACATACATGTTAGAAAGAATGTTTCAGCATGATCGAAGCAATCTGTTTAATTAAGCAATATCATTTTAAAGTAATCAGCTGGCGCACTGACTGCAACACATTATCTAATAAAGTTGTCCATGTAACGTAATCAGTATTTAAATGTAGTCGCTGTTTGCAAATATAGTAGATATTTGACAAGTAATCGTATAATTTGGTACCTTATTTACATAATAATAATAATAATAATACTAATAATACTAATAATAATACTACTACTACTGCTACTACTACTACTACTAATAATAATAATAATAATGCGATTTTGAGAAAGCACTATGAATCGGATGTGAGTTCAATGACATACAAAGAAAAGGCAGCTGGTTCCAGCATATAAAATACAATGCAAAATGACTTTTAACTGCAAATGTAATATTACCAAAAACTCCCTAAACTTGTAGAAGAACATTTTCTTTGCGTACTTCTTATGTAACATAATCATACATATTATTTTTCATCCTGGGTATGATTAATCATACGATGACCTTAGTACCAACAATACTTGCATGCATCACAGACACACGGCTTATGATTCGTTGTTTAAAAGTATCGTGTTCAGTTTTAATTTCATGTTGAGGATGTTTTTTGGGGGGTTTTTTTTGCGTACTTTTTATATAACATAACCAGAGGGAAAGTTCGAAATTATTGTATTTACTGCAATTAAAATACTAACACCACAGGCAATTGCTGTGCGCCAGGTTCCATGATATACAATAGATCCCTCAATGTGAAACGTGTTTGTATATTTTCATTTACTATGTAAGAGATCGATCATATCATATGAAATGAGGCCACCTTCCAATTAACACCATGATCTATTCTCTGGTCCGCTTGGTGCATGCATTTGCATCGGAGTCTTTGTAAGAGGGTGATCTTTTCCACTGGAAATAACTGGGTGTAATATAGAGGCAACTGTAATATCGAGGTTAATTTTATTTCGGATATATTATATTGGGTCTTGAAAATTGTGGGTATCTTATAAAGGTGCCTGCCTTACAGATATGGCTGTTTGAGAGCAATGTTTAACTGTACTTTATTATATTGGGCCTTGAAATGTGTGGTTTACTTATAAAGGTGCCGGCCTTACAAATATGGCTGTTAGAGCAGGTTTGACTGTACTGTGTTTTCTGATGTTTTGAGACACGGAATGTATTATCCCCACTCTTTAGCGGGAAAAATATTGTGATACCCTCCGTCTGTCTGTATGTCCATTGGACATTCTGTTCGTCCGTCTGTCTGTAAGATGATGAAGCCGGGATGGAATTGGATTTAGCGAAGACACTGAAAGCAATTTCGTGAATGAGATCTTTATTTATAATGTAGTTGAACGATGAATGAATCTGACACCATACTCGTGCGCATATAGTCGAACAATGGATTTAATCATTCCGAAATGGAACTAATCAAAGCATGTAATTTCAGCAATTAATGAAGCAAGAATCAACTTATGGAGATTATAAACAAATATGATTGATATATGGATCTCTGGATAAATGTATATAATTTATACACTTATATGGACAATGTATGATTCTATCACCAAGATTGATTAAAGTATAGGCCTTTGTGAAAAATCTCTCTCTCTCTCTCTCAGTATTTTCTTAGTAGTATGTCTTCAGTCAAGAGTGTTGAGCAAATTACGTATTCAGGACTCAACACATATTTACGGTGAATGTTTTTCTAGCGAGCATTGTTACTCACTATGGGAGAAAATCGAGCCAACTGCTAGGAACATTAAAAAACACACCTACTGTACTTCATATAGTCAAAGCTGTCGGTCGCAGAAACATCTTGGAAGAAAGAAAACTGGTATTGCAAGAAAGACGAATGCATAACAGAGGTTTGTTCCTTCAGCAGTTGTGAGCACTGCACCTCAAACAATGTTATTTAAAACACGTGATTCCTTAGTACAGGTGACGTTGGGGCAGGTTTGACTGCAGCTTCACTTGCCCTAAGCCCTGCCAACACTCATTTGCATATAATACCTTTATTTGTCGAGCAACTGAAATATCAGACCCATTTATGCTACTAAAAATAAACTGACCTCAAAATTTGATCTAAATCTAAATGATAAGTTTCGTGTTATCAAAGCTCAAATTTAATGCACGCAAGCGTTCTTTACAATTTATCATGCTTTGTGGAAAATTGTCGATTTTTGCGCCCACATGTTTACCTGTCTTTTGTAAGAATGAACAGTCACTCTAGCCAATCAACAGCTGGCAGTTCTTGTATTGGCCATAGGTAAAGATATACTGAGTTGCTAACTACTGTTGATGTATACAGTCTAGCTATTAATTTGATGAACACTCCTTAGCTTCTCAGTATAAAGTCATAGGATTGTGAAACTTCCGGTTTGTTTAAGCTTACCATGGATAATCAGCTAGTAAAGCTGTTCATGAGCATTTGTTTGGCACACTTGTGTCTGTCAGGTAAGTAAAACTAGTTACTTCTAAGAAACAATATGAAGGTATACATACATACATACATACATACATACATACATACATACATACATACATACATACATACATACATACATACATACATACAGACATACATGCATACAATTGGTCTAAACATCGCAGGTTCAATCCCCGCCCAGGCCTTGGGAAAGGCACTTAGCTTCTTGGCACAATATAGCCAATGCTGTTTTGAAAGTGCCCTTAAACCTAAAAAAACAACCACGCTGCATACATACATACGTACATACGCTGATGTGTATAAACCTTCCTGTTTCACAACAAAAATTGACTCACATATTCGTCAATACCTTTTTACAAAGCTGTCCGGTGTGTGGTAACAGGAGTCCCAAGAAAATTCAACAACACGTCAGATAAACAGACTAACAATTCGTTTACCCATGTTTATTTTTCATCGACTTAACGATACTGTGTTTATTTAGAACAGATATTAAACAAAGCATATGTTAGAGAACATTCTTCTGCCTTTGCAAAATGACTTGTATGGAATTCAAAGTCACTTAGTATTTCCACATCATTTTGTTTATAAAACAATATCAAAAAAAGTTCGTGAAAACTAAAACAAATGGGTGTGTTTTAATCATTCAATAAGAATGAAAACTGAACAAAGAATGTACGTAAGACAACTATACATGCATTGATACATATATACATACATGCACCAAAAGACACAGCCATATATACATAGATACATACATACATACATACATACATACATACATACATACATACATACCCATACATGCATGCATACATATATACATATATATACGTGCATACATACGTACGTACGTACATACGTACATGCATACATACATACACAGAGAGACAAATAAACATATGTTGGGACATTTATTTCAGCTTCTATTTCTATTGTACCGTCGATGACTCCTGGCTGTTCTCCTGGCTCCAGCCGTGTCAAAGACTGTATGTCATATAATTGTGACGAGAACAAACAGCATGTATGCATATACATTTATAATTTAATTATATCACAAAGAGCTATGAGGGCATAAAGAGGTTGATATGATGCTTTGTTTGAAATAACTTCCCATTTTAGTGGCTAAGCCTGTCCTCCATGATCTGGGTTTATTCGTGTTTAGCGTGATAGAAGAAAATAATAGTTTGTATATTTTTTATGACAGATTTGCATAAATAAAAGAAACGGTTCGTAAACTCTGTATAAAACGCAAATTATTCATTTGTTTATTTTTTGAAATTGTTTTTGCTTTCCCGACACGCCGACATGTTTGCGTCAGTTACTTTTTTAACTCACTTGAAGTCAACTATTGTCATATAATCAGTACAATCTTTTTACCAATAAGATGGTGGACATAAGAAGGGGACTAAAAAGACTAATAACGCCTGATGAGACTGATGGTAGTATTAATATGCACCCGAATGTTACGTATAGTGGATTTTTCTTATCTGCATCTGGTACAAATCAGCGCTTTGTATGAAATATAGACGACTGAGCAGGAATATTAATGCCCCTTTTCACTATTTTTCTCTTTTTTATTGTTTTGTTTCTTGCCTTAAATTGATATCGATTTATTCTTGTTTTAATCGCTACTAAAATAGCAGAAATTTATATTATAAAAGTATACAGTTCATCCTCCATAATGGATTTTCAATGAATATATAAAGTACAATTCTTAAAAGGATTACAAGTAGTAGTAGCAGAAACATTGATAATTAATTATTACTCGGTTCTTTATCAGTTATTGTACTTCTTATTTGTTTACTTCTGTCCCTCCTAAATTATAATAATAATAATAATAACAATAATAATAATAATGATAGTAACAATAAAAAATATTATTATTATTATTATTATTATTATTATTATTATTTCAGGTTCGGAATTGGGCATAACTTATACAGGTAAAATAAACATTTGCACAATTATTCCATAGCGATATGAACTTTTTATCCCTATTGTTTTAATGTTTCACCAAGCGTACATCTTTACAATCATCTATTATACATATTTTCAATTACTACTACTAGATATTGTCAGTCTTTGTCAGTCTGCGACTAAGGAAGACATCGGCCTACCGTTAGTCCGTGCGGTTCTGACAATGTTTTCTATCGGCAGTGCTAACAGGCACAGCAGCCGCTAGTAGCCGCTAACCAATCAAATAACATCTGGTTTAACTCGCGTTGAACGGGGCTTTACGTAAAGGCGCCAGCATCTGACGGCATCATTTTCATCAATTATAACAATGGAAAACAGTGAGCAAATCACATTGTGTATTAGTTATAATATACTTATACACACCGATATGCATTTGTAAATACTACATCCTAGATTTTAATGACTTTATTGAGAAATAAACTTACCAATTGTATTTAATTGTTGCTGAAACTGGCATTCTCACCATTAATGATTTCCCGAAGGGTCAAGCATGGCGGCAACATTATCATTATAACCACTATATAATGTACTAGTCACAGGTGCTCTTCTTGTTGCTTACTATTTACATATATATAATGCATGTACTATATATAAAGGATCTCACATGGGTAATGATTTAATACTGACTTTATGAAGCGAGTTGAATCATTTCCAGCTTTTGCTCCATCGAAAAGAGTGTCGATTCAACCATGGATATTCACCGCAAATGAAGTTTTGGATATGGCTGAAAAAATATAATTCCAGTTGTTGGATATTTGTCTGAAAGGATGATTACTGGATGCAGAAAAAGTACAAAATATAAAGGTGTTATGCCGCTGCCGGTTTGCATTCATACCGATCAATAGAGATTGAATGTTTTTGTGACCAGATATGTGTATTATTTGATTTGGAAGCATATTGTGGTTGGATAAATTTGCCATTTGAGGGACCAGCATATGTCGGTGATTCTTTGAAAAACGATGTGACTCGCATAGGTTGACATTTAAACCATGCTTGTATTGCGGGTGGCTGCAAGATCATACCTCGTGATAACGGCAATGCAAAAGGGTCTGCCTGCATTAAAATAGGCTGTTGGGCGTTTCTCTGCATAAACTCAATATGTTCATGTTAGTCAACGATACAGATTGTCTTGGTTCTCCTACATTTTCAGTTTAACTAGGCGAATGTTCAGTGGGTAGTAAACCCGCCGAACATTCGCCTAGTTAAACTGAAAATGTTTATGTATTAGTTTGGTTTCGGATAATTCTGTGCAGGGTAAATGGGTCATATTCCGACATACGTAACCAATATGTGCATTCTGTGATAGTTGCCTGCTATTTCCGCCCCGATTGGAAAGACTCTCACCATACTGTTAATAATAATAGCAAAATAAGGTGGTTACAGAAGGCGGGCAAGACAACTTCCAACTGTCGCAGCCAACAATAATGACAAAACTGCGCAAAGGATTTCATGCGTTTATTTGGCCCAATCAGATTCACAGAAACGTCCTGAGATATCAGACATATTGCAAGCTCTTTAGGTGAAGTGCACAAACCATGTGATAAATAATTATGTACAATTTACCTATAAATAATACATGCACTACATACATGTTTTGCATGTATAACATAAATTAAAATTTCGTGGTAGCAACCTTGACCTTAGACTTATCAGATGCGAGCAGTGAATACAAGCTGCTACTGTCGGTGTGTATTATACCAATGAAGATTGATACAAATTGAGTTAATGTAAGCTACAGACACGGATAATGCGTTTTCATCTTCAGTGACGATGACCTTTGACCTACTGACTGCAGATTTAATAGAGAGCTCATAATCCTCATTATCTTCAAATGTAATGTAACTATAAAGTTCATGAACAAACTTTCTGGCAAACTTTAGGTACGTGGACTTATTATGTCAACCCCAAAATGACTAGTTCCTACGAGACTACGCCTTGATGTCTAAACCTGAAAAAATAATAAGGCTTTAAAATTGATAATGTGTAGGTAATTTATGAAGTCTGATATAAATTCAAATACCCTATCGACTCCATGGAACATGAGCCTTCACAATTCCCCCTTAGAATTCTTGGAAAACTGTTACTGCCTATGTGTAGTCTATGAAGTTTCAGGAAAATTAGGCGACGAAATCGGCAATTGCAACTCCTGCTATCTTCACATTGGACGTAGTAGCCCCAAATAAATACGATGCTGACTCGACCTGTCTGTAGGGAATATATACGTTTTAGAAACAATTGCATTATAACCTTAAATTATGTTCTAGAAACCATCTCCTCTATGTCAATACTTCCTATATACTTTTAAAGTACTTTTTTGTACTGACCCTGCACGCACACCATCATGTTGTCTGATCTGTACTAGAGAAACTGGGTCATTTTTAAATATACGTCTCCGAACTGTTTCATCTTTGCAACACGATGATAGATTCCATCAAAGTTAGAGAATAGGTGTGGTTTGTTTTTCTTAAAAACACATATTGCAGAAAGTACGAAAAGAATTCAAGATAAAACGAAAGGACAGTTCATTCATACATATTGTTAAAATATAGAGTTCATGTGGGAAATGTATTGCAGAGTTCACAGCTACCACAACAACAATGAGGACAACAACTCCAACTACCACCTGTACTGATGGATCCAGTCAGGAACAAGACTGTAGGTCTCGATTATGTGACAGCGGACAATGGACGGCATTTGAATTCAATCCTACAAAGGAGTGCTGCTTGAAGGAATTCGACCCAATGTGTGAGAATATATATGTATAATTAGAATTTATCAAACAAATCGTGCATATATATCGGCATTTCTCTATATCAGCTATTCTGACCGACTTAATATAATGTACATAAGTGATAACACTTCTAGATGAACCTTAAAACATTGTCTGAACGTCTTTGCCTTCCTATATTTCATATACATTTACAGGGATATCGGGCTCATGCTAAGCGTTTGTGACATATGGTATTTTCACCGATCATTCAATATAAATTTAAACCTGCTGAAGATCTGATTGTGCGATAGAACTCTTTTCACGAGGTTTTGTTATGGACTTACACTTTAAATCTTGACGATGTCATCACTTTTCTCTATTTCTCTCTCACACTCTCTTTCTATCTCTCTCTCTCTCATTCTCTCTCTCTCTCTCTCTCCCTCCATCTCTCTCTCTCTCTCTCTCTCTCTCTCTCTCTCTCTCTCTCTCTCTCTCTCTCTCTCTCCAAACTATCAACATATGCGTGGTCATTAGTGAATGGAATCATGTTTCTCAGTTTCACTTAAGGTCGCCGCAATATACATAATATCAAGTATTCAACTAGATTGTCGATGTACATTGTCTGCAATTCCTTTTTTCTTCCACTCATTTTCTATCACACATAACTGGGAGTCTACTCACCATGCAAATAATACAACGATCTCTCTCCTAAACACTCTTTATTGTGATACACGGTACGTAAACAGTGTAGTAGTTATGTAGTAATTGTATGAAAAACAAGATTTTAGTTAAGAATGACGTTATTGCTACTTACAATTATCTTTTTAATTTTCAGGCACAGTAATGGGCTTTACAGGTAACCAAAATACTAGTATTACATTTACGAAAAAAGAACGTAAAGTGGTACAATTGATACGACAAAAAATATCCTCGGAATTGTATGTCTCAAGAGCTCCTACGCTTTATGCAGATATTTTTTTATCTTCAGCACACCTTGATTTTGCACGACGGTCAGTGATAGGTTGTGCATACCCTTGGAAGGACAGAGATTTCTTATTCTACCCTTAAGGTATACTAATATTGGGACTTTATGGCCACTCGGATAACTTTAACCGAAGCTCAAACTAGATTTTTATATGTCTTTGACCTTGCATGTTGGTCACAGGAGAAAAAGTTTTCCATGGATAAGAAACGGATGAGCTTCCTCTAACCGAAGAACGGAAGATAACGCGCACGAACCGTTGCTATTAATATTTTTAAAAACACATCATTTCACCACAGATAATCTTGAGGTTATCGATTGATCTGACAGCGTTATGCATAAACTAAGACATACATTAAATTGCAATAATGGTGAGATTCAATGTGTTTCACGTAATGAAATACATAGCTGTTGAAGTTATTCAGACCAAGGTGTATGTATGCTTTTGCATGTATAACAGAAATTAAAATGTCGTGGCAGCAACCTTGACCTTATACTTATCATATCCAAGAGGAGAGTAAAAGCTGCTACTGTTGGTGTGTATTATACCAATAAAGTTTGATACAAATTGAGTCAATGTAAGCTAAAGACACGGATAATGCGTTTTCATCTTCAGTGACTATGACCTTTGAACTACCGACTGCAGATTTAATAGAGAGCTAATCATCCTCATTATCTTCAAGTGTAATGTAGCTATACAGTTCATGAACAAAGGTTCTGGTAACGTTAGGTGCGTGGACTTATTATGTCCACTCCAAAATGACAATTATACTTGAATATAAGCTTTGTCGTCTGAACCTAAAATAATAATAAGGCTGTATGATTGCTAATGTGTAGGCTATCTATGATCTATGAAGTCTTTAGAACATTCAAATCCGAAACGTGACTTTTCAAACGTATATAACAACTTACACTCTCGACTTCATGGAACATGAGCCTTCACCATTCCCCCTTAGAATCCTTGGAAAACTGTTACTGCCCATGTGTAGTCTATGAAGTTTCAGGAAATTTAGGCGACGAAATTGGCACTTTCAACTCCTGCTATCTTCACACTGGACGTAGTAGCCCCAAATAAATACGATGCTGATTCGACCTGTCAGTAGGGCATATATAAGTTTTGAGAAACAATTCCATTGTAACCTTAAATTATGTTCTAGAAACAATCTCTTCTATGTCAATACTTCCTATATCATTGTAAAGTACTTTTCTGTACTAACCTTGCACGCACACCATCATGTTGTCAGATCTATACTAGAAAAACTGGGTCATTTTTAAATATACGTCTCCGAACTGTTTCATCTTTGCAACTCGAAGATAGATTACATCAAAGTTAGAGAATAGGTGTGGTTTGTTTTTCTTAAAAAAATGCAGAAAGTAGGAAAAGAATTCAAGATAAAACGAAAGGACAGTTCATTCATACATAGTGTTAAAATATAGAGTTCATGTGGGAAATGTATTGCAGAGTTCACAGCTACCACAACAACAATGAGGACAACAACTCCAACTACCACCTGTGCTGATGGATCCAGTCAGGAACGTGATTGTTGGATCCGATTATGTGACAGCGGACAATGGACGGCATTTGAATTCAATCCTACAAAGGAGTGCTGCTTGAAGGAATTCGACCCAATGTGTGAGAATATATATGTATAATTAGAACTTATCAGAAACAATCATGCATATATATCGGCATTTCTCTATATCAGCTATTCTGACCGACTTAATATAGTGTACATAAGTGATAACACTTCTAGATGAACCTTAACACATTGCCTCAACGTCTTTGGCTTCCTATATTTCATATACATTTACAGGGATATCGGGCTCATGTTAAGCGTTTGGGATATATGGTATTTTCACCGAACATTCAATATAAATTTAAACCTGCTGAAGATCTGATTGTGCTATGGAACTCTTTCCACGAGGTTTTGTTATGGACTTAGACTTTAAATCTTGACGATGTCATCACTTTTCTCTCTTTCTCTCTATTTCTCTCTCACTCTATCTCCCTCTCTCTCTCTCTCTCTCTCTCTCTCTCTCTCTCTCTCTCTCTACAAACTATCAACATATGCGTGGTCATTAGTGAATCGAATCATGTTTCTCAGTTTGACTTAAGGTCGCCGCAATATACTTAAGATCAAGGATTCAACTAGATTGTCGATGTGCATTGTCTGCAATTCCTTTTTCATTCCACTCATTTTCTCTCACACATAACTGGCAGTCTACTCATCATGCAAATAGTACAGCGATCTCTCCTAAACACTCTTTACTGTGATACACGGTACGTAAACAGTGTAGTAGTTATGTAGTAATTGTATCAAAAACAAGATTTTGGTTAAGAATTATGTTATTGCTATTTACAATTATCTTTTTAATTTTCAGGCACAGTAATGGGCCTTACAGGTAACCAAAATACTAGCATCACATGTAAGAAAAAAGAACGTAAAGTGGGGCAATTGATACGACAAAAATATCATCGGAATTGTATGTCTCAAGAGATCCTACGCTTTATGCAGAATTTTTTTTTTCATCTTCTTCACACCATGATTTTGCACGACGGTCACAGTGATTGGTTGTGCATACCCTTGGATGAACAGAGATTTCTTATTCTACCCTTTAAGTATAATAATATTGGGACTTTATGGCCACTCGGATACTTTAATCGAAGCTCAAACTAGGCTTTTATATGTCTTTGATCTTGCATGTGGGTCACATGAGAAAAAGTGTTCCATGGATAAGAAACGGATGAGCTTCCTCTAACCGAAGAACGGAAGATAACGCGCACGAACCGTTGCTATTAATATTTTAAAAACCACATCATATCACCACAGATAATCTTGAGGTTATGGATTGATCTGACACCGTTATGCATAAACTAAGACATACATTAAATTGCAATAATGGTGAGATTCAATGTGTTTCACGTAATGAAATACATAGCTGTTGAAGTTATTCAGACCAAGGTGTATGTATGCTTTTGCATGTATAACATAAATTAAAATGTCGTGGTAGCAACCTTGACCTTAGACTTATCAGATCCGAGAAGAGAGTAAAAGCTTTTACTGTCGCTCTGTATTATACCAATAAAGTTTGATACAAATTGAGTCAATGTAAGCTACAGACAGGGATAATGCGTTTTCATCTTCAGTGACTATGACCTTTGACCTACTGACTGCAGATTTAATAGCTCATCATCCTCATTATCTTCAAGTGTAATGTAGCTATACAGTTCATGAACAAAAGTTCTGGCAAACGTTAGGTGCGTGGACTTATTATGTCCACTCCAAAATGACAATTATACTTGAATATAAGCTTTGACGTCTCAACCTAAAATAATAATAAGGCTGTATGATTGCTAATGTTTAGACTATCTATGAAGTCTTTAGAACATTCAAATCCGAAACGTGACTTTTCAAACGTATATAACAACTTACACTCTCGACTTCATGGAACATGAGCCTTCACCATTCCCCCTTAGAATCCTTGGAAAACTGTTACTGCCTATGTGTAGTCTATGAAGTTTCAGGAATATTATGCGACGAAATTGGCACTTTCAACTCCTGCTATCTTGACATTGGACGTAGTAGCCCCAAATAAATACGACGCAGCCTCGACCTGTCAGTAGGGCATATATAAGTTTTGAGAAACAATTGCATTATAACCTTAAATTATGTTCTAGAAACCATTTGTTCTATGCCAATACTTCCTATATCCTTGTAAATTACTTTTTTGTACTAACCCTGCACGCACGCTATCATCTTGTCTGATCAGTACTAGATAAACTGGGTCAATTTTAAATATACGTCTCCGAACTGTGTCATCTTTACAACACGATGATAGATTACATCAAAGTTAGAGAATAAGTGTGGTTTGTTTTTCTTACAAAACACATATTGCAGAAAGTACGAAAAGAATTCAAGATACAACGAAAGAACAGTTCATGCATACATAGTGATAAAATATAGAGTTCATGTGGGAAATGTATTGCAGAGTTCACAGCTACCACAACAACAATGAGGACAACAACTCCAACTACCACCTGTACTGATGGATCCAGTCAGGAACAAGACTGTAGGTCTCGATTATGTGACAGCGGACAATGGACGGCATTTGAATTCAATCCTACAAAGGAGTGCTGCTTGAAGGAATTCGACCCAATGTGTGAGAATATATATGTATAATTAGAATTTATCAAACAAATCGTGCATATATATCGGCATTTCTCTATATCAGCTATTCTGACCGACTTAATATAATGTACATAAGTGATAACACTTCTAGATGAACCTTAAAACATTGTCTGAACGTCTTTGCCTTCCTATATTTCATATACATTTACAGGGATATCGGGCTCATGCTAAGCGTTTGTGACATATGGTATTTTCACCGATCATTCAATATAAATTTAAACCTGCTGAAGATCTGATTGTGCGATAGAACTCTTTTCACGAGGTTTTGTTATGGACTTACACTTTAAATCTTGACGATGTCATCACTTTTCTCTATTTCTCTCTCACACTCTCTTTCTATCTCTCTCTCTCATTCTCTCTCTCTCTCTCTCTCCCTCCATCTCTCTCTCTCTCTCTCTCTCTCTCTCTCTCTCTCTCTCTCTCTCTCTCTCTCTCTCTCCAAACTATCAACATATGCGTGGTCATTAGTGAATGGAATCATGTTTCTCAGTTTCACTTAAGGTCGCCGCAATATACATAATATCAAGTATTCAACTAGATTGTCGATGTACATTGTCTGCAATTCCTTTTTTCTTCCACTCATTTTCTATCACACATAACTGGGAGTCTACTCACCATGCAAATAATACAACGATCTCTCTCCTAAACACTCTTTATTGTGATACACGGTACGTAAACAGTGTAGTAGTTATGTAGTAATTGTATGAAAAACAAGATTTTAGTTAAGAATGACGTTATTGCTACTTACAATTATCTTTTTAATTTTCAGGCACAGTAATGGGCTTTACAGGTAACCAAAATACTAGTATTACATTTACGAAAAAAGAACGTAAAGTGGTACAATTGATACGACAAAAAATATCCTCGGAATTGTATGTCTCAAGAGCTCCTACGCTTTATGCAGATATTTTTTTATCTTCAGCACACCTTGATTTTGCACGACGGTCAGTGATAGGTTGTGCATACCCTTGGAAGGACAGAGATTTCTTATTCTACCCTTAAGGTATACTAATATTGGGACTTTATGGCCACTCGGATAACTTTAACCGAAGCTCAAACTAGATTTTTATATGTCTTTGACCTTGCATGTTGGTCACAGGAGAAAAAGTTTTCCATGGATAAGAAACGGATGAGCTTCCTCTAACCGAAGAACGGAAGATAACGCGCACGAACCGTTGCTATTAATATTTTTAAAAACACATCATTTCACCACAGATAATCTTGAGGTTATCGATTGATCTGACAGCGTTATGCATAAACTAAGACATACATTAAATTGCAATAATGGTGAGATTCAATGTGTTTCACGTAATGAAATACATAGCTGTTGAAGTTATTCAGACCAAGGTGTATGTATGCTTTTGCATGTATAACAGAAATTAAAATGTCGTGGCAGCAACCTTGACCTTATACTTATCATATCCAAGAGGAGAGTAAAAGCTGCTACTGTTGGTGTGTATTATACCAATAAAGTTTGATACAAATTGAGTCAATGTAAGCTAAAGACACGGATAATGCGTTTTCATCTTCAGTGACTATGACCTTTGAACTACCGACTGCAGATTTAATAGAGAGCTAATCATCCTCATTATCTTCAAGTGTAATGTAGCTATACAGTTCATGAACAAAGGTTCTGGTAACGTTAGGTGCGTGGACTTATTATGTCCACTCCAAAATGACAATTATACTTGAATATAAGCTTTGTCGTCTGAACCTAAAATAATAATAAGGCTGTATGATTGCTAATGTGTAGGCTATCTATGATCTATGAAGTCTTTAGAACATTCAAATCCGAAACGTGACTTTTCAAACGTATATAACAACTTACACTCTCGACTTCATGGAACATGAGCCTTCACCATTCCCCCTTAGAATCCTTGGAAAACTGTTACTGCCCATGTGTAGTCTATGAAGTTTCAGGAAATTTAGGCGACGAAATTGGCACTTTCAACTCCTGCTATCTTCACACTGGACGTAGTAGCCCCAAATAAATACGATGCTGATTCGACCTGTCAGTAGGGCATATATAAGTTTTGAGAAACAATTCCATTGTAACCTTAAATTATGTTCTAGAAACAATCTCTTCTATGTCAATACTTCCTATATCATTGTAAAGTACTTTTCTGTACTAACCTTGCACGCACACCATCATGTTGTCAGATCTATACTAGAAAAACTGGGTCATTTTTAAATATACGTCTCCGAACTGTTTCATCTTTGCAACTCGAAGATATATTACATCAAAGTTAGAGAATAGGTGTGGTTTGTTTTTCTTAAAAAAATGCAGAAAGTAGGAAAAGAATTCAAGATAAAACGAAAGGACAGTTCATTCATACATAGTGTTAAAATATAGAGTTCATGTGGGAAATGTATTGCAGAGTTCACAGCTACCACAACAACAATGAGGACAACAACTCCAACTACCACCTGTGCTGATGGATCCAGTCAGGAACGTGATTGTTGGATCCGATTATGTGACAGCGGACAATGGACGGCATTTGAATTCAATCCTACAAAGGAGTGCTGCTTGAAGGAATTCGACCCAATGTGTGAGAATATATATGTATAATTAGAACTTATCAGAAACAATCATGCATATATATCGGCATTTCTCTATATCAGCTATTCTGACCGACTTAATATAGTGTACATAAGTGATAACACTTCTAGATGAACCTTAACACATTGCCTCAACGTCTTTGGCTTCCTATATTTCATATACATTTACAGGGATATCGGGCTCATGTTAAGCGTTTGGGATATATGGTATTTTCACCGAACATTCAATATAAATTTAAACCTGCTGAAGATCTGATTGTGCTATGGAACTCTTTCCACGAGGTTTTGTTATGGACTTAGACTTTAAATCTTGACGATGTCATCACTTTTCTCTCTTTCTCTCTATTTCTCTCTCACTCTATCTCCCTCTCTCTCTCTCTCTTTCTCTCTCTCTCTCTCTCTCTCTACAAACTATCAACATATGCGTGGTCATTAGTGAATCGAATCATGTTTCTCAGTTTGACTTAAGGTCGCCGCAATATACTTAAGATCAAGGATTCAACTAGATTGTCGATGTGCATTGTCTGCAATTCCTTTTTCATTCCACTCATTTTCTCTCACACATAACTGGCAGTCTACTCATCATGCAAATAGTACAGCGATCTCTCCTAAACACTCTTTACTGTGATACACGGTACGTAAACAGTGTAGTAGTTATGTAGTAATTGTATCAAAAACAAGATTTTGGTTAAGAATTATGTTATTGCTATTTACAATTATCTTTTTAATTTTCAGGCACAGTAATGGGCCTTACAGGTAACCAAAATACTAGCATCACATGTAAGAAAAAAGAACGTAAAGTGGGGCAATTGATACGACAAAAATATCATCGGAATTGTATGTCTCAAGAGATCCTACGCTTTATGCAGAATTTTTTTTTTCATCTTCTTCACACCATGATTTTGCACGACGGTCACAGTGATTGGTTGTGCATACCCTTGGATGAACAGAGATTTCTTATTCTACCCTTTAAGTATAATAATATTGGGACTTTATGGCCACTCGGATACTTTAATCGAAGCTCAAACTAGGCTTTTATATGTCTTTGATCTTGCATGTGGGTCACATGAGAAAAAGTGTTCCATGGATAAGAAACGGATGAGCTTCCTCTAACCGAAGAACGGAAGATAACGCGCACGAACCGTTGCTATTAATATTTTAAAAACCACATCATATCACCACAGATAATCTTGAGGTTATGGATTGATCTGACACCGTTATGCATAAACTAAGACATACATTAAATTGCAATAATGGTGAGATTCAATGTGTTTCACGTAATGAAATACATAGCTGTTGAAGTTATTCAGACCAAGGTGTATGTATGCTTTTGCATGTATAACAGAAATTAAAATGTCGTGGTAGCAACCTTGACCTTAGACTTATCAGATCCGAGAAGAGAGTAAAAGCTTTTACTGTCGCTCTGTATTATACCAATAAAGTTTGATACAAATTGAGTCAATGTAAGCTACAGACAGGGATAATGCGTTTTCATCTTCAGTGACTATGACCTTTGACCTACTGACTGCAGATTTAATAGCTCATCATCCTCATTATCTTCAAGTGTAATGTAGCTATACAGTTCATGAACAAAAGTTCTGGCAAACGTTAGGTGCGTGGACTTATTATGTCCACTCCAAAATGACAATTATACTTGAATATAAGCTTTGACGTCTCAACCTAAAATAATAATAAGGCTGTATGATTGCTAATGTTTAGACTATCTATGAAGTCTTTAGAACATTCAAATCCGAAACGTGACTTTTCAAACGTATATAACAACTTACACTCTCGACTTCATGGAACATGAGCCTTCACCATTCCCCCTTAGAATCCTTGGAAAACTGTTACTGCCTATGTGTAGTCTATGAAGTTTCAAGAATATTATGCGACGAAATTGGCACTTTCAACTCCTGCTATCTTGACATTGGACGTAGTAGCCCCAAATAAATACGATGCAGCCTCGACCTGTCAGTAGGGCATATATAAGTTTTGAGAAACAATTGCATTATAACCTTAAATTATGTTCTAGAAACCATTTGTTCTATGCCAATACTTCCTATATCCTTGTAAATTACTTTTTTGTACTAACCCTGCACGCACGCTATCATCTTGTCTGATCAGTACTAGATAAACTGGGTCAATTTTAAATATACGTCTCCGAACTGTGTCATCTTTACAACACGATGATAGATTACATCAAAGTTAGAGAATAGGTGTTGTTTGTTTTTCTTACAAAACACATATTGCAGAAAGTACGAAAAGAATTCAAGATACAACGAAAGAACAGTTCATGCATACATAGTGATAAAATATAGAGTTCATGTGGGAAATGTATTGCAGAGTTCACAGCTACCACAACAACAATGAGGACAACAACTCCAACTACCACCTGTACTGATGGATCCAGTCAGGAACAAGACTGTAGGTCTCGATTATGTGACAGCGGACAATGGACGGCATTTGAATTCAATCCTACAAAGGAGTGCTGCTTGAAGGAATTCGACCCAATGTGTGAGAATATATATGTATAATTAGAATTTATCAAACAAATCGTGCATATATATCGGCATTTCTCTATATCAGCTATTCTGACCGACTTAATATAATGTACATAAGTGATAACACTTCTAGATGAACCTTAAAACATTGTCTGAACGTCTTTGCCTTCCTATATTTCATATACATTTACAGGGATATCGGGCTCATGCTAAGCGTTTGTGACATATGGTATTTTCACCGATCATTCAATATAAATTTAAACCTGCTGAAGATCTGATTGTGCGATAGAACTCTTTTCACGAGGTTTTGTTATGGACTTACACTTTAAATCTTGACGATGTCATCACTTTTCTCTATTTCTCTCTCACACTCTCTTTCTATCTCTCTCTCTCATTCTCTCTCTCTCTCTCTCTCTCTCCCTCCATCTCTCTCTCTCTCTCTCTCTCTCTCTCTCTCTCTCTCTCTCTCTCTCTCTCTCTCTCTCTCCAAACTATCAACATATGCGTGGTCATTAGTGAATGGAATCATGTTTCTCAGTTTCACTTAAGGTCGCCGCAATATACATAATATCAAGTATTCAACTAGATTGTCGATGTACATTGTCTGCAATTCCTTTTTTCTTCCACTCATTTTCTATCACACATAACTGGGAGTCTACTCACCATGCAAATAATACAACGATCTCTCTCCTAAACACTCTTTATTGTGATACACGGTACGTAAACAGTGTAGTAGTTATGTAGTAATTGTATGAAAAACAAGATTTTAGTTAAGAATGACGTTATTGCTACTTACAATTATCTTTTTAATTTTCAGGCACAGTAATGGGCTTTACAGGTAACCAAAATACTAGTATTACATTTACGAAAAAAGAACGTAAAGTGGTACAATTGATACGACAAAAAATATCCTCGGAATTGTATGTCTCAAGAGCTCCTACGCTTTATGCAGATATTTTTTTATCTTCAGCACACCTTGATTTTGCACGACGGTCAGTGATAGGTTGTGCATACCCTTGGAAGGACAGAGATTTCTTATTCTACCCTTAAGGTATACTAATATTGGGACTTTATGGCCACTCGGATAACTTTAACCGAAGCTCAAACTAGATTTTTATATGTCTTTGACCTTGCATGTTGGTCACAGGAGAAAAAGTTTTCCATGGATAAGAAACGGATGAGCTTCCTCTAACCGAAGAACGGAAGATAACGCGCACGAACCGTTGCTATTAATATTTTTAAAAACACATCATTTCACCACAGATAATCTTGAGGTTATCGATTGATCTGACAGCGTTATGCATAAACTAAGACATACATTAAATTGCAATAATGGTGAGATTCAATGTGTTTCACGTAATGAAATACATAGCTGTTGAAGTTATTCAGACCAAGGTGTATGTATGCTTTTGCATGTATAACAGAAATTAAAATGTCGTGGTAGCAACCTTGACCTTATACTTATCATATCCAAGAGGAGAGTAAAAGCTGCTACTGTTGGTGTGTATTATACCAATAAAGTTTGATACAAATTGAGTCAATGTAAGCTAAAGACACGGATAATGCGTTTTCATCTTCAGTGACTATGACCTTTGAACTACCGACTGCAGATTTAATAGAGAGCTAATCATCCTCATTATCTTCAAGTGTAATGTAGCTATACAGTTCATGAACAAAGGTTCTGGTAACGTTAGGTGCGTGGACTTATTATGTCCACTCCAAAATGACAATTATACTTGAATATAAGCTTTGACGTCTGAACCTAAAATAATAATAAGGCTGTATGATTGCTAATGTGTAGGCTATCTATGATCTATGAAGTCTTTAGAACATTCAAATCCGAAACGTGACTTTTCAAACGTATATAACAACTTACACTCTCGACTTCATGGAACATGAGCCTTCACCATTCCCCCTTAGAATCCTTGGAAAACTGTTACTGCCCATGTGTAGTCTATGAAGTTTCAGGAAATTTAGGCGACGAAATTGGCATTTTCAACTCCTGCTGTCTTCACATTGGACGTAGTAGCCCCAAATAAATACGATGCTTCCTCGGCTTGTCAGTAGGGCATATACAAGTTTTGAGAAACAATTCTATTATAACCTTAAATTATGTTCTAGGAACCATCTCTTCTATGTCGATACTTCCTATATCCTTGTAAAGTACTTTTTTGTACTAACCCTGTCAGTAGGGCATATATACGTTTTCAGAAACAATTCCATTATAACCTGAATTATGTTCTATAAACCATCTCTTCTGCACCATCATGTTGTCTTATCTGTACTCGAGAAACTGGGTCATTTTTAAATATACGTCTCCGAACTGTGTCATCTTTGCAACACACTGTTACATTACATCAAACTTAGAAAATAGGTGGGCTTTGTTTTTCTTACAAAAAATCACATATTGCAGAAAGCACAACAAGAATTAAAGATAAAACGAAAGGAGCGTTCATTCATACATAGAATTAAAATATAGAGTTCATGTGGGAAATGTATGGCAGAGTTCACATCTACCACAACACCGGTGCGGACAACATATCTAACTACCACCAGTCAGGAACAAGACTGTTGGATCCGATGGTGTGCGAATTGACAACGGACGGCATTTGAATTCAATCCTA
Source organism: Margaritifera margaritifera (assembly GCA_029931535.1). Classification (NCBI taxonomy): domain Eukaryota; kingdom Metazoa; phylum Mollusca; class Bivalvia; order Unionida; family Margaritiferidae; genus Margaritifera; species Margaritifera margaritifera. The sequence goes on along the minus strand of JAQPZY010001312.1, from coordinate 1,627,319 downwards.
CAAACCCGACACGTGACTTTTCAAACGTATATAAAAACTTACACTCTCGCCTTCATGGAATATGACCCTTCACCATTCCCCCTTAGAATCATTGGAAAACTGTTACTGCATTCGTGTAGTCTATGAAGTTTCAGGAAAATTAGGCGACGAAATTGGCACTTTCAACTCCTGCTATATTCACATTGGACGTAGTAGCCCCAAGTAAATGTGATGCTGCCTCGACCTGTCAGTAGGGCATATGTACGTTTTGAGAAACAATTAGATTATAACCTTAATTATGTTCTAGAAACCATCTCTTCTATGTCAATAATTCCTATATCCTTGTAAAGTACTTTTTATATACTAACCCTGCACACATACCATCATGTTGTCTGATCTGTGCTAGAGAAACTGGGTTATTTTTAAATATATGTGTCCGAACTGGGTCTTCTTTGCAACACGATAATATATTTCATCAAAGTTAAAAACTCGGCGGGGTTGTTTTTCTTTAAAAGCACATATTGCAGAAAGTACGAAAAAAATTTACTAAAGAATAAAACAAAAGGACAGTTCATTCATACGTATAGTTCAAAGATAGAGTTCATGTGGGAAATGTATTGCTGAGTTCACAGCCACCACAACATCCCTGACGACAACAACTCTAATTACTACCTGTGCTGATGGATCCAGTCAGGAACAAAACTGTATGAGCCAATCATGTCTGAAAAGACAATGGACGGTCTTTGAATTCACTCCTACAAAGGAATGCTACTTGAAGGAGTTCCACCCAATGTGTGAGAAGATATATGTATATTTGCAAATTATGAAAAAGATAATATATATATATATATATATATATATATATACAGGCATTTCTCTATATCAGCTATTCTGACCGACTTAATATAGTCTATATAAGTGATAACGCTTCTTGATGAACCTTAACACATTGCCTCAACATCTTTGCCTTCCTATATTTCATATACATTTACAGGGATATCGAGCTCATATTAAGCATTGGGATATATGGTATTTTCACCGAACATTCAGTATACATTTAAACTGGCTCAAGATCTGCTTGTGCGATAGAACTGTTTACACGATTTGTTGTTATGGACTTTAAATCTTGACGATCTTTATTTGTTTCGCTCTCTCTCTCTCTCTCTCTCTCTCTCTCTCTCGCAATAATAGATTGTAATATCAAACTTTTGCGTGACCTTAAAAGCACTTTCAGCGCATATAATTTATATTCTCCTCCTCTTTTCTCTCTCTCATTTATTATGATATCCAACTCAAAACGCTATGAACAAAATTCTCTTTGAAAAACAAATTAATATGAAGTATCCCTCCTCAAGAGGTTTCAGTGTGGTGCATGATACCGAATCAACTTATTAGAACATGATTAAGTTGTATTGGAAGCATTAATTTTTTACTGAGTTGTGTTATATTTCTTATAATTATATCATATCATTCTTTTTCAGGCAGAGAAATGGGATTTTCATCAACAGGTAACCAAAACATTAATAATTGACGATATGTTGTTCTGGAAGGGGGTAATTATCTTAAGAAGAAATTATATATATATATATATATATATATATATATATATATATATATATATATATATATATATATATATGTATGTGTGTGTGTGTCTGTGTGTGTGTGTGTGTGTGTGTTTGTGTGTATGTGTGTGTCTCACCAGCTGCTCCGCTTTATACGTATACATTTTCAGCTGCTAATTATCTTTCTTTGGCACTGTGATGGTAGATTCATACGCCTTTAAGAAAGAGCTTCCCAATTCTATCAGCAAAGTATGTTAGCATTGGAACCTAAGAAATAACTTTAACGGAAAGTTCCACCTAGATTTTCATACATGACCTTGCTCTTGCATGATGGTCACAGGGAGGATAGAGGAAATGAGCTTCCTCATTGGACTGTCTAAATGTGAAAGTTGTCTCTCAGAAGGTCTTGGACTAACGACAATACACATGAATAACCAATAGAATAATCGCTGCACACCATTCAGACGGTTGTGTATGAATGTGTTTGTATGTGTAACATGAATTACAATTTCAGTGCTAGCAATATTGATCCTAAGACCTATCCGTTCAGATAAAGGATTAGGAGTTATTACTCTCCATATGTATTATATCTATGAAGTTTTATTAAAATTTGATAGGTGTTCGTTAGGTTATTATAGAGGAGCCAATACTGCATTTTCATGTCCAGTGACATTGACCTTGGGCCTATTCATTGCAGACTCAAAAGGAAACTTATCCACTCGTGTGTAATGTACGTATACATGTTTTTAAAATAAACCCAGGAAAGTAAAGTATTATGAAGAACCCAAAATTACAGTTTTAGTTCTGGTGACCTTCACATTTAACCTCTGGATGCAAGGATAAACAAGGCTGTATCGCTTTGAACGCGTAGACGACCCGTGAAATATGATGTAAATTGAATTTGAAAAGGTGTATAAACGGATATAAACAGAGTTAAAATATCGGGTTCATAGGTCTTTACATTTCGCAATTCACATTTAGAATCGATAGGAAAATGCTTCCTATCTATGTGTTGTCTAGATATGGATTATGATATTGTCCTCACACATTGCACCTCAAAATAAGCCATCTAAGGGTTTACTATTTGCGTATATAAGACATAATTATTAAACAAAATCGTAACCAACATTTTCATATATCTTATACTTTGCTTCTGGGAAAAGACATTTGTCCATTATAGGTGTACCTTCTGCCATAGAGCTGCAAACAAGTTATAGCCAATATGACTAGATCTGCCTTTTGGTCAGTTCGATTTAGTATTCTGAAAAAATAAGCCTGTTCATGTTGATCACTTTGATTGTTTTCTTTTCTCATAAGCTCCTAGACCGCTTTGAAATATCTGAATACAAAAGCCTACGGCTTCTGCATACAGTCTGACAAAATACGAAATATTGCCCTCTCATAAAGTCTTAGGTCCATAGAGAACAATATTGCAATCCAAGCCATTACTAAAACAAAGCTGAGACTCAAATGTAAAAAATTCGGGAAGATTTTGAATGCACAGAGTTATTTATTACATCTTTCCCCATCATTGCAACTGTCAAACAACGGTATGGCTCTGGAGGTTCCACTATGTCCGGGCTGGCGATCTATTTGGTCTAGGATACATAATGTGCTTTTATAGCAGTCGTTTCGATGCAGCATGTATGAAGGATGAAGGTATCATGAAAAACACTTAATGAAAGAAGAGACTGAATATATGTGACATCAGATGCATAATGTATATATATATATATATATATATATATATATATATATATATATATATATATATATACATATATATACAGAGAGAGAGAGAAAGATAGAGAAACATACAGACAGACAGACAGTGAAAGAGACAGAGAGACGGTAAATATGTGTAAGCAGATGTAAATTAAGCCCCTATTATCGATATTGAATCTCTGGTTTTTTATAAGATCAATATCGCTTAGTATTAAGGTAGACTGCAGGCCAGATAATCTAGTATAAACTTATGCGTGCAATGACGGGGTGAAAATGCCCAGTATTAGAATCCTAGAATATTGGTCAACTGACAAGGGATAAATATATATGGTTCGAGTTAATGTTCCGAAGATGCTACTCAACAGAACCTTACAACATGATTGTTAGCCCAAATTTGTATTTGCTAGGGAATTGTCTGATAGATGTATATAATCAACCCATGACGGAGTGTTTTGATATAAGTTTCATGAATTTGTAAACATTCCGAGGTTGAATGCAAAGCGCCTTATGTCAGTAACGTCATATCTTTGTTCTTAACTTTAAGATTTGGCTATTGTGTGCATACCAGAGCATTTAGTGCCTCCAGAAAACTACACTTTCTACAGAGAATAATCAGAGTATTTGTTTCTTTCGCACGACCTTATACAAAAAATCAGAAGTCAGAGGAAAAGTGTCGAGACTGATTAGTAATTCTTTTCGACATGTCAGATCTCTCTGTGTGCTCAACAGGTAATACAGAATGGCTTCAACGTGGATATTCTCATTAATGATAAATGATTTGTAATATCCGTATTGGAGGAGAGAACATCTGTTATACAAGGTGGTACCTTAAGCATCGCATGTGTTCTGCAAGCTGATCGCACAGCCCTGCTATCTTCATCATTTAATGGCATACGTATTTTGCTTGAAACCTCCACTACTTTGCAACTACGATAAACCACTGAATGAGCCTTATTGTCATAGTTTCTGTTCAAAGAAAAGCCTCCCACAAGAAGCCCCTCTCCCGCTTGATGCTAAGCAGATTCCTATAGTTACATCAACAAAATGTTCTCGGCTTTTTCTTTACTCGGGAATTTATGATGTTGTTGCAGTGAATGATGCGGTTGCAAAGGTAGCTCAGCATTTTATTCCTTTGTGTAAAGATAGGCATAGGACAGGATGGTATATATCCAATTAATAATGCTATAATCTGGACAAAGATAGATTTTGCATGCTATGACATATATGGGTACAAATTGTAGTTAAAATTCACTCAATCACAGATATATGACCTGGACGTTTGCGAAAGAAAAGCTGCAAGAAAAGTTCAAAGTCTCAATCAGGAGTCGTCCAGAGAGAAAAGAATAAATAGTCTTGGATAGTGGTCAGTTTAGGAATATGTAAATACAATCAAACTCGTTATTTCTTTTTGACAGTTTTTTGCAGATAGAAATGTACATTAGCATTTAAAACTGTGTTCAAGACAATAATTCTTGACTTCCTGATGTATGGGTGTAAGAGCACTGGTTTTGTTAAAACACAAACTTTGAGAATATTTCCACTCATTGCTGAATACCCTCTTTTCTGGGTCTGAATATATTTAGAAGAGAAGTTTTCACTCTTTCGAAGAGAGCCCGTGGGGGCAATCCTAGAATCTAAACACAAATATTTACATTATGTATGTGTACAAACTGATCTTCAACCACTCGCCTCTGTATATACGATTTGAGATATTTCCGTGAAAAGACTTGGCCTATTGCTGATATTGTACATTTGTTGATGTGTTAATCTCTTTGAAGTATCATTGTAAACTGTGTGAAAGATTAGTCGCAGAAAGAGTCAACTATATTCGATTGTACCCAAACCTAAAAGATGAATGCAATTATAATACTATTAATGGACTATATAAACATAGTAGATTCACACCGGCTTTTCTGTAAAGACGATGATACTTTACTTCACGTCATGTTGTGTAAGAGAGTAGAACACTTTGCCTATATAGATGACTATACATGGCATATATGTGTTTGGTGGCAGAAGGATTATGTCTGATGTACAGAAGAAAAAATAAATGAACTCAAACAGGATATCTGCCAATACTCCTGCAGATTAGACTAGATAAATAATTCCTGATATTGCACATATGTTGGCATTTTTTTAAGCATGCTATTCTTGACGTTCTTTTTTCTTATATTTTTCATTTCCTGCGAGTTTTCTCGCTCATGTGACTATAATAACCATACGTGTATGTATGGTCTACTCTGCTGTTTCTATTTCTAGGACACTACTCTAACACTGCTGTTTATACAGGATATCATATTATTTAAATTGAGGTAGAACATATATTCTTAATGCAGAGGTTTAGTGACAATAATTGTACTTTTGTATGTGTATTGATATTAATAGCGTGCTTCGTATTCATGAATATCACCGTACAGTTTCTACTGCTATTATTTAATAATTAAAATGGCTAAATATAATCTCTCTGAAAGAGGAAAATAAAGTCAATCAGATATACATACACATATACGGACACACAAACATACCAAGAAGAATATAACTCTTATGTAACATATATTTCAGAGTTGATACCTACCACTACATCTCCGACCACAACATCCCAGACTCCTGCCTGTGTTCCCGGTTCCAGTCGTGAACAAGATTGTATGATCTTGATATGTGAGCACGGACAATGGCAGATCTTTGAATTCACCGCTACAAAAGAGTGCTGTTTGAAGGAATTCCATCCAAAATGTAAGAATATATGTGTATATTTTAAACTTATAAAACGCCTGACCGTCACATTGGCCTACAAGCGTTGAATACGTTGCAGAAAAGTTCAATGAATCATTGATCTATATCCATCTGTTAAATAAAACAACAAAATCTCAGCTTAATAATATATACACGACTACACAGCTTGCAGTAATATCCCTATTGTGTATCACTTTCAATAATATGAAGCAATTTGATAACAAGAAATGTTAGCCTATTGTATATCATATATAATTTACATTTATAGCAGAAGTTTATATTCAATATCCAATACACATGCGTTTTATTTAAACCGAATCTAGAAAATAAACACTACAGCTTTTGCGTATTTTTTCAAGGAAGTAGCTAATGACTTGGCGTCCAATGCAGTTCGCATGAATGACCTTATCATCAAATAAGATTCCTAACAAATCCAACACTCTGTGCAGAAACCGTGCTTTACAAAGCTTCATGACAGTGAAGTCCAAATTATTTAGCAAGTAAACACATATCTTGACAGATGTGTACTTTCCTAATCTTGTTGCTGGTATTTAGTTAGATCAAAAGTTAGAGGCGATTGTCTCGAAAAGATCGATTATTGACCCATTCACCTGATATAACAATCCAAATGTGCACATATTACGGAATAAAGTAATACATATAGATATACAGCAGGAGATGAAAACTGTACTAAAAAGAGCGACACGTTCCCAAAATAATATCGTATAGGAAGGTATTCCGTCCGCATTGGTAGAGGTGTGATGGTCAACGTATCCTTGACTAACTATTGAAAGCTACAATAGTTTGTGACACACGTAATGAAACGTTCCAATAAGGTAACTAACCATCTTTGAAGTTTTGATAATATATAGATTGCATACACTTTGAATTAAAGACAAAGCGCTGCTTCAATTAACTATGTATTATTTAATAAAAGACAATGTATCTGCATTGATTTCAACATTGGACAATTCTTTCAAGGGAGACGAATATTTAAAGCTAGGGACATGATATGGGGATTTAGTCATTTGCTCGCCCCACCCCTCTATCTCTCTCCCAACGTGTCCCCGTTATAGTTTCGTCAATGGTCGTCGACATTCCATTAACACCTTAGAACAAATATGTTTATTTATGTTACATGTTTTCTACATTGATTGACACATATCTACAATATATTTGAGATGTATGTTAATCCACAAGATGCTGCACATTCTGTCTGTATGTGTGTGTGTGTGTGTGAATAGAAAGTGGAGTGACACAAATTATTTAAGCTCCTACTTTTATATGTTAATTGAGATATCGTCTCTATAACCGCCTGAAGATACTGGAGACTTTCGTGTGGTTTTAAGCCATACATTTTAGCTATATCCCCGATCTTTATATTCCTCTTTCTTTCTCTCTTTCATGACAATATCAGGTTTGCAATTATTCGTTTTATTTCTTTTTTGATATTCACATTATATAGTTGTTATACTCTTACCCAAAATAACAGAATGTTGTAAATAAAACCAAAATATTGATGTATAAGAATATTGATGTATATCTCTCCTAAGTGTCATTGTGGTACATCATACAGAACCAATATAATAGTGCACATAGCAGTAGCAAGGGATGCAAGGATGTGAGATTTAAATTATTAATTTATTATTATTATTATTATTATTATTATTATTATTATTATTATTTCAGGCGCCATACTGGGCATAACATCTACAGGTAAACACAACTCTTCTGCTACTAAAAATGAGCTTCATTATTCTAACTTCGAATAATGATACTGATCATTATTTTGACTATATAAACAAACTTTAATCAAATCCCTAACCAATATTTTCAAATGGCATTCACCTTACACGTAAAAAAGATTTCTATTTCAGGGTTAGTTACCGTGACCACAGACATATCGCCCTCAGAATTACAAATTGATTTTTAATTTATTATGAAGAAATCAAGTAGGAAAGTTGTATGCAGCGACCGTGACCTTTTATATATCGATGAGAAATTATACATCTTAACTAAAACATTAACTAAGATTATTTACATAACCTTGACCTTCCAAGGTGGTAAGAGGGAGGGTCGAATTACGTAAATATGAACCGGAGAGATTCTCATTTTACCTTCCAGGCACGAGTACTACCCATTCCAGTTTAGGATCTATGACCATACAGTAAATCTGCAACCCGGAACTTAACAAAGATTGTCAAATGACCTTGACCTTGCTCATGAGAGAAGATGTGTTTGTGTGTGTATGTGTGCAGATGAACGTACAATGCTTACTGATTCTAGGGGATACACATGAAATAATCTCTTCAAGGGTTAGAAGTAAAAAACATAGATATAGTCTTAAACCAAACTGGACAAGATGTTTCAATGATACCGATCTTGCTACGGGGGCACACGGGGGTTGGGGTGGAGAGGGTTGAAAGGTAAATGCATACATATTTCACAATCCAAGCATGATATATATCTATATAAGGTATTGAGACTTATTATTATGCAAAATGGTTGACCAAAACTATTAAATAGGGTTGACCTTGCTTCAAGAACAATGTCAACCAAATCTAATCTCCAAGTATGATCCGATTCTCTCAAGGTTTTTGTAGTTGTGATCCAAAAACTTAACTAAGATTTTCATATGAACTTAACCTCGTCTGATGATGTATATAGCGTGTGTGAGTGTATGGAAGTAAAAGACCAATGTTTGCTAATAGTATGGTTTAAGTGTGACAGCAATCACTCAAAGGGTTAGGGATCTACCACCATAGAACAACAAAAAAATAACACACACACAAAACAAACTTGAATTAAATCTTAACAAATGATGATGGTGACGACAACCGCTGTCAAAATGAGTGAGTCCTGTGTTGCGCCTATGCTAAAATAGGCGAGGCAAGGAGTAATGAGTCAGTTGGTTACATTTGGCCTTTACATCGAACCAGTTTTTCCTGGGGTAATTGCATTGTCATTAAGGCAATGTGACAGTGTTGTGTAATATGAAAAGAAAAGTAAATATTGAACAAAAACAGAACTTCATATCAAATGTGATTTGTGATTTGTTATGAAGGAAACGATCACACTGAAGAATAAACCATTCGAATGTACGAGCTATATCGTAGATTATATACATGTATATGGACCCCGATATTAGCATTATTATCCTTCAAGTTATTGAATTGCTGCTTCAGATATTGTTTACAAGTGATACAGAAATAATACAAGTAATATATGAATTATTCCCTCAATATTTAGATGCTGCTACTGATGATACTTATCGCAAACCTACATAGACACATCAGTCGCAGAACAACTTACATCCACTTAAAAGCGCATGGTTGACTGTGACGTCATAAATGTAACACTCCCAAAAAAATATATTTGTTTGTAATGCTCCTCTAACAATCATTTCATATGGCAATCACACTGTGTGTTGTGCACTAATGCCACATGGACTATTTGAGAACGAACTATTCTGAATTCTTTTCAAAAGAACGATAGGTTTAGTTTGTGTTTTACGGCACAGCAACATAAGTTGGTTTTTAATGCCGCGGCAAATAGAGTAAAGTGCATTGACTAATGACACATCACATTTGTCGACCCAGACTGATCCGATGATTTAATTTGACCTGCACCCTAACCACTACGCTACCTCGGCTCCTGCCTCCATTATCGCCTCTTACGTCATGCAATATCGAGCACATGACCTATTCTACAAGAGCTCAAAGAGTTTGAAAAGGACGGGAAATTGCGTGACAATTCAAACAGAGGAGGTGGGGTTTTCTCTTTAAACAAAGAACGAAAATTTTAAAGATAAAAAGTAAACAGTAGATACATACACATATGGATAAAACGCTTACGTATCATATTTTAGGCTTCAGTTCTTCCGCCACATCGCCGACTCCTGACTGTTCTTCCAGTACTAGTCGTGTACAGGACTGTGGGGTCTACTTATGTGAGAACGGAAAATGGCAGCTTTTCGAATTCTTTGCTACAAAAGAGTGCTGCTCGAGAGAATTCCATCCGAAATGTAAGAATATACGTGTATATGTTCAACGCATCTTTCACAAATGTTCATGTATAAATATGCACATCGTTTGGATTTCTAAGACTACTTTACAATCTACTGACTCGTCTGCCATCCCTTAAATAACGATATATATATATATATATATATATATATATATATATATACATATATATATATATATATATATATATATATATATATATATATATATATATATATTATCAATTCGAGAAGTTGAAGCCAATACCTCACAAAAATGTTAGCTGATTCTAACACGTCCATCATGCACATTTACAGTAGATGTCTCGACGCAAAATACATGTCAATTATCCCTTAACTGATTTGCATGTGAAATATTATCTAAAACAAGCCACTCGATTTATTTCAAATTTCATGCATACTGAAATATTAAATATACGGAATAATTTCGGTTACATGTGCATAAAGATTCGATAGAGAACCTTACATGAAAACTAAAGTACTATCACCTGGTATTTTTCTGTAAGTATGCAGACTTTTGAGTTTTCCCAAATATTATATACACTCTGAAATTTTACAAAACGTGCTTAAGTTGCAACCAGATTGAAATTCCCATTTTTTGTCTGGGCGAGACAAAACAGACGCAGGCACGAATTTTGAAAAGTCCTCCTTGTTCGGAAAATCATCAACTTAGTAGGAATCAGCTTCCAACAATAATGGTAACAATCAAAACAATGTCAGCACAAGTGTTGACAACTTACGCAAAAACTGCAAAACATCAGGTATTCTAGGTATAGCTTATAAACGGGGATTATCGGAAGATTTTATATATATATATATATATATATATATATATATATATATATATATATATATATTATCATCGTCATATACAGGCCTATAGAATAAAAAATAATAGTGAAAATTGAATCTTTTGACCACATATCAAATATCTGTTTTCCATTGGCGGAAAGCGTGATCGGTAATATTACTTTAATTTCATTGATATAAAACACAACTGTCATCGAAGTTTTATTTCGATGAGCTTTAAACATTTAACGGAATTTGTTTGAACCAGAATCCATGAAACTGACATATATTATCGTGGAAGTGGCTGACGACACGATTGGCACTCCGATGCTCATGGATGAATGTGATGTTATAACGTAGATTCCAAACATGTCCCATGCTACATGTATATAAAAATAGTCGACAATACTGCCTGGCAGCAAAGTATCCATTCTTAAGCAAGCAAATCTATATTATGACAGATATATAGTACTGTCACTGGGGTTTAAATAGAACAAACGTTAGATATGATAAACCCAAAATAATAAATTATGAACCTATGCACCATATGTAACAATACAATTGTGTTCTTAGAATGCAAGAACATTATACTTATTGAAATATCTGATGGCCACACACGAACCTTGAAGCTCACGCTTTCATTTAACTGTAAATTAAGTTAAATTCTTCTTGACTTGGGGGTGAAGGTGGGATGGTCAACCTTACATACGAGAACTATCAAAATAATTATTTTCTAATATATGTCATTACAGGTTACAGTAATACACTTAACTTTGTTTTGGTTTTTATAATACATACATTAATGTTTCTATGAATTCAAGACGTAATGGCTTCAGTTAAGTAACTAATGCATACTAATATTTATAGAAAAATGTTTTTATCTAAAATGCATTCAACAAGGAAGGATAATCCATAAAATGATGTACGATTCATTCAATGGAGACTATTATTTTAGAGTGGGAACATGATGTTGGACTTTCTATGATCTCTTTCTCTCTCTCTCTCTCTTTCTCTCTATCTTTCTCTCTCTCTCTCTTTCTCTCTATCTCTCTCTCTCTCTCTCTCTCTCTCTCTCTCTCTCTCTCTCTCTCTCTCTCTCTAGTAATACGGCAACACCAAAGGTGTGGACGCTCATACTTCCACATGTGTACATTCAGTTAATATATGTATGAAATTCTGAGTATATCACTTTGTAAAAGTGTGTTTATAATAGGAAGCCTATATATGATTTGGAGTTTTTATTCTTGACAATGACACTTCTATCCCTCTCCCCCCCCCCATATCTCTCTCTCTCTCTCTCTCTCTCTCTCTCTCTCTCTCTCTCTCTCTCTCTCTCTCACGGGAGAAAACTGGCCTCATAAAACCTGGACGCCTATTCTTCTACATATGTAAATTCAATTAATTTATTTTGACCTTCTGATGATATAATTTAACAATCGATTCTTTTTTTAACCAGGAATATCGTTATTTTGTTTCGTTTTAATTTTAATCTTGACAATGGCATTCTGTCTCCATTTCCCTCTCTCTCTCTCTCTCTCTCTCTCTCTCTCTCTCTCTCTCTCTCTCTCTCTCTCTCTCTCTCTCTCTCTCTCTCTCACTCTCTCTGTTTTAATACTAGCCACATATACGATGTTATTAGTGAGCGGATTCATGTCTACCACCTTAAATAAAGTCCCCACAATGTATACAATTTCAAACATTAGGCATCACTTTCAAAGAATTTGTTTACATTCAGCGTATGAGATTTCTTCTTTATCTTTCTGTATTCTCACTTTCACTTTATCTGTTTTGTGCATGAACATACAATAAAGCTCATCAATGTCGTACATGTAAAAGTAGCAGTGAAAGCAAGTTTATTTGTATATATTACGTAATTCCTCTATGTATTCATCTCATTATTATTACTAGGTTTCGTTTCATTATTATTATTATTATTCAGGCACAACATTGGGCATAACACTTCCAGGTAAACGAAATTCCATTATTCTTTAAAAAGATGAGTTATTTTAAGAGGTATAGTCCAATTAACAAGAGATTCCAAGGAATTATATGTCTCGCCTGCCCATCTACTAAGTACAGCTATATTTTCACTTTCAAATGACATTGACTAGGCATGGTAGTAAAAGGCTACATGTATTCCACAGGGTAGAGTTTCCTGATTCTACTGGTATTTTATGCTAGGTGTTAAAAATGTTAAATTAATGTATTTTTGCCTCAGAAAATTGACCTGTAATGATTTGACCATATATCGTTATTCATAAACCAAGTCATAATCTAAACTATAGTAATCGCTAGCTTTGATGTTCTTTTGTATTCCTTGAAATGGGAATATTCCAGTGCTATTTAGCACGTGTGTGTGTGTGTGTGTGTGTTTGTGTGTGTGCAACAATCATTACAATTCGAATAGCACCAAGCTTGACATTATACATATCGACCTGTGTAATGAATTAGGAGCTGCTGCAATACAAGTATAGTACACCTAAGAAACTTTATGAAAATTGGATTCATGTTAGTTAAGTTATTATGCAGAAACCAATAACGCACTTTCATTTCCAGTGACCTCTAACTTTCATATATCGATCGCAAACTCAATAGAGAGTAGCTCTTACTAAAGTGTAACGCAAATATGGAGTTAATAAAGGTTACTTGCTGGAGGCTATAGGAAAGTGCACTTATAATGTGCAAGCCAAAATGTTCAAGTAACGTGACCTTTGACATCAGGGTCTGAGAATCATTGAGGATGTGACTGCCCAATCCTATTAGCAATGAAGTCTAATAATAATTGGTTCCAGAAAACTTGACTTACCGAACAGAAACAGAAACAAAATATTAAAATAATTAATGCAGTTACCTTTAACTATCCCCCCCCCCCCCCCCCGGCCTCAGGATGAACAGTCTCTGCCCATATGTGATATACTTATGAAATTATGATGAAGTTGTACATAAATGCCTTTTAGTGTGTGGGGATAAAATACCAATCTTAACTGATTCTTTACTGAGTATATGGTCTATATTTAAAATAAACTGCTAAATGCTTTAGGGGCCTCTGATTTGGAATCAGAGTCTCGGGGTGATTAGCCTTAAACAACCCATTTTATTCACGGGAAACCAGCATTATATTTCCAATATCTTGAATGCTAAAGATGAACATACCTGCCGATCGCAACTTGGAGGAAAGCTGTGACAGTGGAAGTTGCTATTTTCTAATACTGTGTCCGTGTTGATGGCGTATGTGATTTCAACACTTTATTCTGCTTCGTCTTTGGTTTGCTCACCAGTTGTAAAAAAGAGCCAACTGTACAGGGTAAAAATAAAATTCTTTCAATAAGATTGCATACATGAACTCGTCATGACCTCCTAACCAATGACATATCGGTATCAAAGCCATATGCATCCATCGATATATTTGTTATTCACTTATTTTGTGTCAAATGTGATTTGAGGAAGTACTTGCATAAGTGGCATGCTATTTTCATGCATCAATTAGTATTAGATTCAATGTCTTTATTGAAACTTGGGTAGTGTCTGACAGACTCTATTTCATTTTCTTTCTGAACCATCTTTACCGTAACATTGTGATAAATAATGTAATAGTCATACGTAACTTTTTAAAAAGATTGTAGCACTTAGGAAGTTATACCTGTAATGTTCACGATTTCAATAGGCTCATATATATATATATATATATATATATATATATATATATATATATATATATATATATATATATATATATCTTTTTGTAAGATGTTTAAAAAGAGCACACACAAAAAACACGCAACACGCGTGTAGTAAAGTGTAGAGAAGAACAGTAGGAAACAAAATTAAAACCCTACTAGAAATCATTGAATCACTTTATTTGGACAGTTTGTTTCACCCGCTCATTTAGTGATTCCATTTCACTTGATCCGTGCTTGTTTTCTTTTATTCCATTCTAAATCTAAATTTAAGATAGTCCAAATTCCATGTAGTGTGTCTTTATATTTTTTTCAGTTGCTTCTCACCACTGTTTCTACTTTAGTTTTCAATTTTATGTGCAATAATCTGGAAACATCGAAGTTGACTTTGAATACACACTCCCCAACTAACTGAGATGAACCAGTTTATATCATATTTCAAATGCAAAAATGCCCAATAATGCATACCCTTGGTTTGTAATTCTTCTAATGACTTTTGTATGTTTTGAGTATCACTCAGCTGTCTTTCTTCAAATGCAAAAAGGCAGAGTAAATGGGGATACACAAACATATCTAAACACACATATAGGAGCTGGTCGAGTAAATCCGACATTTGAAGAGTGGTTAAGACATTATCTCACATCCACGAACCTTAGATAATTGGTTATCTGAGGTTATGGGATTAATCTGTTTGGAGTGTGATAAGTTAGATAATATTGTTACACAAGGAAGAATGTTGATGTCTTAATTTCATACTTAAACACTGGAACATACATTGTGCATTTCTGTATGCTTCGCACCCATACACGTGTTTCAGTTTCAGCATTCGGTGTGAGAAGTGTTACATCATGTGCTTCAAAACTCAAGCCACCTTATCGTACAATCTTTTCCAATATGAGTCATATCTTAAGTTCTCCTAATCTTAATAGTTTACAAAACTTAGGTCTACTAGAAAGTCAGCATTATCTAAGAATAATGGAAAGATGGAGCGATACTACTTTTTCTTGAGTAGGTTGTAATTGAATCAACTCGTAAGGCTGTTGTTTAGCACTTGTTTAGTACGGTTATGCGCTTCAGATAAGCGTCATCAGACGGACTAATCTTTAGTACAACTTCACAATTAATATAGCTTTTATTGACGCCAGATTTGTAATGATTTACTTTTCCGTCAATATCTTGTTAAGCGACTGGCAAACATAAAATAATTAAAGTCGAAAGTAACTTGTCTCCGTTTAGGGACGTTTTTAACAGATAAAGATCTATTGGATTGTGTGTATATTTTTCGAATTAATGGCTTTAGATTATTCTCATTTGGTCCTCAAAGCACCGCATTTTCGATACCTTTGGTGATGATATCCCTTTATTACCCCCTTAGACAAATATCATAATTCATATTATGATATTTACATTTACTCCACCAATTTGAATTATAGTTCATATTGATATATTAACATGGTTATGATGCTGTCATAGGAGTCCAGTTTTAGTAACACAGACGGCCTGGGCGTCCTCTTGGTCTGTGTTGTCGTCTTTATCACACTACCATCGGCTTTATCCTAATAGCTCGGATAGGTTAAGAGACAAACATTTGAAATTCACATTGTTGAAATCTTCTCAAGCAATGTGCATTGAAAATAAGCAATTTCGTTCTTAAAATAAGCAATTTAGTACGATATCAGCATCCAATTTTATTTACCCGCAAATCAAATTAACTTTAGCAAAACTTATTCCTTTTAAAATCTGTATTGTGGTTATGTATAGCAATATTACAATGACAGAGAGAAAGGACAAAAATATCTGCTCGGATATTTAAGTTGTACGAAAAGAAAAATAAATTGGAAGAATTTGCAAATGAGGATAGCAGGAAAAAGGAATAAAGTAAATTATTATAAAATATAGTAAGATAGATGATAAAATGAGAAACCATGCTATGTCAACTTTGATCGCTTTCGTCACGTCTGTGTAGTTTATTATTGGGAAAAGCTATATAATTGTTACATTGTTTGACTCGATCTATTATTTTCATATCCTACTCAAAATTCCGTTTTTTAACAGAACATCGCTATAATCAGTAAATGGTTGATTCATACGTTATCACAGTCGAAATACAAAGTAATATTTAGTAATTTGAATATTTGTATAAAACTTATCTTCAAAAAAAATTCGAAATAGGTCAAAAAGTTGCTAGTTTTAGGGTAATTTAAAGGCATATTATTACAAGAATCAACCTCGTCCTTACATAAGTGAAATTCAGTTGATTTTACCTATAACATTTTTTATAATACATTCCTGTTTGGTCAAATCATGAATATATATTTTAAGTTGTTTAATTTCGACTCCATTACATTTTGAAAACGACATAAGTATATTTAGTTGAAATTTCAGATGAAAGTTCACCAAAAGACTGGCCCAAGACAAATTCTTATTTTCTCGGACTACTAGATGTATGTATCAACAAAATATTTTCTGATGTTGTTAAATGTTTATTAATTGTTTTATAGAATATTTAAAAATTTAGAAAATAATTCGATTGGTTTACATGCCATTTATGTTCCATTGGGTTTCGGCTTTTTAGGATTTGCATGCAAGAAAATTAGTCTTCCCATTATTTACTGTTATAATTTAATCAATGGGAATAAGCTCGACATTTCATTTCTAATAATATCACCTATTAATAAAACCCTGATACTAACATAATATGTATAATATATTTTGCTTTATGCAGTGTTTGTTCACGAAGCATTCCAAAACTATCTGCGAATGTATCTAATTTGCGTATTCAGAGTAGATACCTTCGGACCAGCTTTGAAATTATTCCTATCTTAACATCTCTTACAACACATATTGTATTTCATTAGGTCTTGTATTACAATATAAAACAATTCACCATTCATATGTTCCTACTCTTTGTCATTAATATTTTCCACGTAGAATTTGTCTCCCAAAATATTTTCATTGTTTGAAAGAAAGATTCTACAGGACTTCAAAATCCATTTCTAAACGTTTTGTAAAATGTGTCCCTCTATTTTATCAGATTTACATTCCAAGTAAAGTTATGGAAGATACGTTGAATTTCAGAATGAACTTCTAGACTTGGGTCAGATAAGCGTGGAAAGAAGCAAAGCTCTTATAATAACAATTTACTCAACATCTAGAAATTCATTGAATTCCAATTTTAATAGGTGTTTTCTACTGGCTCTAAAACTAGCTTCATAATAATTTATTTTTAGGTGTATGTTTGATTAGACCAAGGACTTGTATGCTGAATGATATAATTAAAACATCCTTACCCGGTTTATTGCAACACATAAGCATCTTTAAAGCCCTCAATCTGAATCTTTCAGATTTACAAGAATGTATTCTCAATCCAGAAATAATTAAAACAAATTTCAAATAAATTTAGAGTTGCATTAACAACACCGGAGAAACTTCAATTAAAGCTATTATTATCTTTTTGAACTGAGATAGCAGAAGTTCAGTGTAATACATTTTGATTCATGGTATTTTACAATCATTTATCATGTCGTCAGATAGAATCATGTTATTAGATTAATGTCGTTAGCTTGAATTGCTGCACAAAGAACAAAGGGAAACTGGTAATAGGGACAACCTGGTTAAAGCACTTTTGAAATGAAACATATTAGCGGTCCATACATCATTTATCAATCGTAATTTAGTGTAGCAGTATAAAACGTTAACCAGTTTTTTAGACTTACTCCAAAGCCAAACTGTTTCAATATTTACCTAAACAAAGCACTGTATCGAAGCCTTGCGCTTTCAACTGAAATAAGTCAAGTGGATCGATTTTCTTTTTCTGAAAAGATAATATAATTTTAAAATTGCTATAACGTTTTGATCAAGGTCTCTGCTTTTAATACAATTTGTTTTATCTTTGTTTGTTAAACTAAAGAAATGCAATTTGCAACATTATTGTGGATATCATTTGAAAGATAAATTGATATCCAAATATTTCAATAGTGTATTCTTATTTTCCCTTGGAATTAGAGTTATTAATCCTTCGGATATGGCATTATATCTATTGAGTAACATTATAAGACATTTATCTAAACCGGCCAAAATACCAGTCCAAAACAAGCTATACAATTCAATCGAAAACCGAGAATTTTTATCATACTTATTTTTGATTGCTGTTAAACGCCCCTCGGTAGAAATACACTTTTCATATAAATCACTTTTGTCTTGTGTCAGTTATATTGGGTGGTAGTCCAGATGAACATATCGTTTAATTGACGGCCTCAATTTACGATGATGTTTATTTTTATAGAACCATTTTTTGCACTCAAAATATCTAACGTAACACTCGGAACACCTTTATCAGTTGGTAATGTAGTACTACTTTTAACAACGAAATATCATTTTTAGAGCTAAGAAGATATTGTAAAGATTTCCAGCAGTTCTTTATGATTCAATAGTCCAATAATGATAGTTACCTGATCCAGTGTATAGGACCTATAACCATACAGAAAATTAGCTGATTCCATAATTGTAGCCATAACAGATTTAAAAACGATATCGTTATACCTATAATGGAATTAACCTATAATATTTTAACCTGACAACAAGATATATAAACCAAATCAAAATGTGATGCTGACCCTCATAAAAATGGAAGGTGTGTATGTTTGTATGCAAAAAAATTTAGCTATTTGAGTGGCAGAATATTTTAGCTTAGATCTATACGACCCTTGAATACACCGATAATAATGTTCCGGATATCGTTAAGTAGAGCTAGTAAAATCTCCAGGTAGGACATTGAAGACACAGCAAGGAGGCAAAATATATAACCGCTTCAGAAGTTCTGTCAAATAATTATACGTGATTGTTTAAGAAAAGTAGGGTAACTTAGCTTTGAAGCATATATTTATGAAATAATGGAGTTTATCTATTCAATTGTACAAGGAAACATAATACAAAATACTAAATATTTGGATCGATAGAAACGCATGCATCGCCTCTCAACACTGTTCATTTAATGTTAATTTCTCTTTTGCTTGTGGTTTATTTTTTACAAGATTACAAGATATTAGGAGCATAAACAAGCTAATAAGAGTTTCCTAAAACTTCCACTGAGGCAGGAGATTTTAGATAATTTCCTTAGGATACCAAATGTGAAGTATCCTAAAAGTTTAATTGAAAAAAGGCTAAGTTTCCAAATACCAAGCACAACAACACACGAGCATCATTTAATGGGATATCAAATTTGAATAACTTGCATGTTTTGTGCAAGTATTTTTTTGCAATAAGTATATTTTCCAAAACTGTAAATATCTCCTCGATTAAACGTTCAAGAATTTTAATAATTTAAGCTATGTTCACACTTTTTGGGATCTTTTAATCTTTTGTCTGATAATTATATATATATATATATTATATATATATATATATATATATATATATATATATATATATATATATATATATAGATATATATACCACTTGTATCAAATATGCCAATGTTTTTTTTTTACACTGGTTTAAGGCTGAACGGTGCAGCTTACTTCCCCGCATCCTGTAAATTGGAAATGTATATCTTCCTCGCATCAATTTAATAAGAAATGCCTGTCGTCAGGTTCAAAACTTGCTGGGGTCAATACGCGAATAAGTAGTGCATGTATATACACAACAGCTATTCCCTGGTTATCTAGAGATAGATTTGAAAGATACTATAAACAGTTTTATAGATCGGTGCCTCTTTTTTAATTGGTTATGGTGTATATGCCCTGCTCTTTTTGTTTTCTGAAAAACAGCATGTTGTTTTAAACCCTCGGTACATGTATAAAACAGTTTTTTTCTTTTAAAAAATCATCTGTATTCAAAATAAAGCAAGACTAGATAGACAGATGTTTGATTTCTTGAAGGAAAAATAATACAATCCTTTTGCTTTTCATGTAAAGCCCCCATGGCTTGGTTGGATGTAAAAATTATTAAACAATGCTATAAAGTGAACTGCATTACACAAATTATTTAATAAATTTATTTGCTTATAACCCTGTTTGAAGGCAATATGAACGTTCTGACAGACGTCTTGAGGCTTCACTGTCCTGAAAAATAAGGCAAAGGAACCATATAATATTGCCCAGGGAAGATATATATCCAATAATAAACACAATCTGTACACGTTGATTATAAACAAACCAACATAATGAATTTTAGATTTTTACTGAAACAAATATCCTCGCTGTAGAGTGTTGAGTGCACCGCACAGTCCTGAGTCTTACTTCTGCACTAAAGTAATAATTTTATTAGCTAATTTGTTGCTTAGAATAAACTAATACAACCTCAATCTCAAACGTAAGATCATACCATCTTATGATGTTTACAATAATATCTACATAAATACATTGCAGATTTATTTCAATAGACCTATAGATTGTATCATGTTCAATATACAACTTTGTGTTGTGGAAAGAAAATTATCTAAGAACTGAGATATTTGGGAAATAGGAGAGCACAATGTTTTCAGTAAAATGTTTGATTTTGACCTATTAATCATATTTTACAACTACTGTATGCAGTGTGCAGCCATAACGCACTCTCGTTTTGTACCTCTGCTGCCCCAGATTTTTTACCCAGTTTCACCATGAGTGAGGGTACGACCAATAAAAAGTTCAATTTTCCTTCCTCAAAGACTTCCTGAGGTAAATACATGTGCCGTCAAGAGTATAATCAAGAATTTGTGGGAATATTTTGTACAATCAAAGTAAAATGTATATCAACATTTCACCCTCGTGTTTTAAATAAAGATACAAGAAACACAGATCAAGATAAAATGCTCAAATTTAGCCAACTCTATGCACAGAAGACCAAATTACAATAAACTCTCATATTTACGAAAAACAATAGATCATTGCTGTTGAGAATGCGTTTGAAATTTTGCAGTTTTCTAAATACATGCAGTGCTGGAAACACGCACATGTGCTGTTATAAATGTAGTTTTTGTATTATCCACATGTCCTAAAAGTGTTTGATGCGCTTCTAGGCACAGACACAATTACTTCAAATATGTACATCTAGGTAGCAGTTTGGCAAATGCAAATTGCTCAGTCTAGGTGCGCCTCATTTTGATGGACCTTGTTGATTAATGACATCTTTGAAAAAAGGTATACAATAGATCTTTAGCACAACAGTTGTATAAAATGCCATAAGTTGCTAATATCAACCTCCTTATTCACAGTGATAATGGTAAGAGCTTGCTGCAATACGTTATTTCGTGCATTTTCGTTTAGTAACTGCATGCAGTTCATCCATGCTATGTTTCCCTATGAACTTTACAACATATATGAAGGATGTAATTATAAACAAGCATAACAAACAGTGAAAGCGTGTATTCGTGCTTATATTCCTCTCACAACACTCCTCATTGTGTATGTCTCAAACTATCATGTTCCAGAGTATATACATTTGAATAACTTTGGGTGATTTTATGATGGGCCAGCGCAAATCTGTATCTTTACATCCAGCCCCCAGTGAGTCTTATAGGTGACGGTAACGGGTTGTGATGGACTCATATTATCATTAACTGTTATACAACTTAATATTTAAAAACAATCATTTGCTATAGAAATAATAATAATAATAATAATAATAATAACCAAAATAATAATTGATACCAATTAACCCACTCAGATGCATTTACTGTAGAGTCTTATTTGTTATCACAAGATTTATATAGTCGATAGTGATGATAATCATAATGATGATGGTGTATACATCTAAAGTTGAATCATTTAACAGGTATTCAACCCATATCAAAAGTAGTATTGTGTTGGTGATGATGATGATGACCCCCTGCTACCAGTCACTACCTTCTTATACTGGAACGGCTAAGCTTGGTTCACTACTAGTCACTTGTACCAACTTAAAGTACAACATTAAAATATGGTTATATACCTATGAAGTTTGATGAAACTAAAGCCCAGTATATCTGACTTACCATGCATAAAAGAAACTCACACTTTAGTTCTATTGGCATTGACATTGGACCCCATAATTAACAGGCTTCTATCTCTATCCATAGGTAAGGCACATACGAGGTATGAGAAAAAGAATGCCAGAGCAAACTGTAGTTATCTTGCGGAAACTACCTCTTATATGGACTAACGGACGACGGAGAGACGGAAATTGCAGTCGTTATATTCCCCCTGCACCCTCGGTTGGGATGATAAAATCTTAAACCGAAAACTTAACTCAGATTTTCTAATCACCTTGACCTCACATGCTCACATGATGGTCAGAGGTAGGGTAGGAGTGCATGAATACGAAAGGACCGAGGTTTCTGATTATACATGCCAAGCATGATATCTAACCTTTCCAGGGTTTACGACCTATGATCATTCAGAAGAAGAAAAAAAAATCAACTTTGACCGAAATCTTCACAAAGAATTTCTAACGACTTTGCCCTTCTCCAAGGTCAAGTAGAGTGTGGTGGGAAAGAAGATACAAAAGCAATGGCAACTACTGATTTGGTCTATATAAGAAAACAATATTTTAAAGATTTGGAATTGATGCACAATACAGAAAACAGAAACTTATGTAAGGCTTTATAATGAGTTTGACCTTTGCGTAAGAGATACATGAAGCCGGGGGGAGGTATATGGATGTGGAATGTCAATGCCTACTGATTATACAGCCCAGGTATGACAGCTATATCCTTCTTACAGTTTGCGCCTTCTGACCATGAAGATAAACTTTAAATGTCCTTGGTCTTTCTTTGGAAGCAAAGATATGATGGGAGTGTATGTAACTGTAAGGACAATGCTGACCAATTCTACTATGCGTGTGTTATAGCAATGCATGTGACAGTGTGTGACTTCCGACAATATTAGAAGAAAAAAAAACTTTAAGCAAAAGCTTAAACAAGATTTCAAATGACTTTGAATTCACCTGGAGGAGAGTTTGGTAGAATAGAGTTGACATACCATTGTTTACCGATGATATCGTCTACGGATGGAAGCAATCCCACAAAGTGGCAGAGATCTATGACCAAACAGGAATCCTTTAACCAAAACCTAAAACATTCTTGATGACGTGGGTTTAGCAAAATGGTGAGCAGAACCGTAGGAAAAAAGGTTCAAAACTCTACTAGTAAAACAGGGTATCACTTTGTCTTCAACAGTTTTTACCACACGCTCATTTGGTAATTACGTTCCACTGGATCAGTACTTGATATTCTGTGTTCGCATCTAAACCTAAGTTCAATATTTTCCAAATTCCAAGTAGTGTGCCTTATTATTTTTTAATTATTTCCCACTACTGTTTGAGAATATCATATTTCATAGTTAGGAAAAGTAGACGTGGGACATGCACTCCACCAACACACTGAGGTGAACAAGTTCATGTCATAATGATGTAATGTTTGCTAATAAAACAACACTCTATACTAGTGGCTTGTTATTCTTTGCAACAATCAATTATGGGAAATAGCTCTATCATGTCTTTCGTACGTTTTGTGTAGCACTCAACTAAAATCAGAAAGGCAGATAAAGTCAAGTCTTAACGGCCGCTAGTGGGTTCTTGAAAGTGTTAACCGAACCGGCAGGCAAATCCTATCGTTTGTCGATACTTCTGGAATCCAAATCATTACTAATGCTGGCAAAGTTGTGAGATATTACACAATTGCAGCACACTGAAAGATTGCCTGATATTGCTCACTTAGATACCTGTCACAATACATCACATACCAGTTAAAATGAAATATACATTTCAACCATTTTTTACTATATTTTCAGTATATACTAAAAACTATATTTGTTTATCTGAGGGCACTTGTCACAATAAAATGTATGGATATGTATCCTCTGTTGATATTTCAATTGATGGACCTCGTTAGCAAAGAAAGCTCCGCCTCCTCATTGGCATTACATTGTCTGTACAAATAAAAATATTTCGTATTGCAAAGGTCTCCATTAAAAGTGTAAAGAACTATCAGTATACACATAATTTACGAAAATTGGATGCAAAATGTTGAAATTATAATAATTTCAATTAGTATCTGTCATACTGTGATAATCATGAAGGTGTCGGATCTGCACCAAGAAACCAGATGGTAAACATTCAGATATAATCACGTAATGCTCACAGGAGGAGGGAGTTTGCGATCTATCAATTTAATCAGCGCTTCTGGTCCTATAAGTATAACGTCATTTTCTAGTGAAACGTTGGATATGTTCTCAGAGTTATTGATGGCAAATACTCCATAAGCCAGTTTGTTTGTATTTGTGTACAAATATACTTATCAGGTAAGTAAAATCAAGGGGATTAACTTTTTAGTACCACAATAAAGTTATATACCTGATATTGACGCGTGTGGTTTATAATTTACCATTTTGTCAATATCTTGTGACAAGATATCTAAGCATAAGATAACTAAAGACGCATATAACGGCTCGATTTACACAATGTATTTTACATATAATGATTTATTGGTCCATGTAAGGCTTTGATTGATTTAATAGTTTCAGATTATTTATATTGCTTCGTCCTAACAGCGCATTTTCTACCACATTGGTATTCATATCCTCTTTATTATGAATTTATGAAAAGATCATAATTTATATAATGCATTTGCATGTTCTCCTCCGTTTTGAGTTTATTTTTAATTTTTATATATTATGCAGGTTTTCATTATCACGGGGGAAGAGTTGTTTTAGAAATGAATATACCCCAGCCATCACCTTTACCTGTGATAGCCTCATTCTCGACTACCTTGGGCTTAATCCGCTTCCTTGGGTACAATGAATATCGCCGATGGTGGTGGAGAAATATCATCGTTTAACATGAGTGGAATATGACTGCTTAAACTACCATCCCTGGTGCAATCATTACTTTTGTTTTTAAATTTTATTGCACCACTTATACTTGTATTTGTTTGCCTTACCTACTGTTTTCCAACACTTATCATATAGATGACTAGCGACTGTAGCCAATGCTTACCCTTGGAATATCATACGTTTGACGCTGACGATTGTAGGTCGATTAAAACATATATGCACGTTATTTCATACAAAAGTGCATATTAAAGATAAAATTATTCATTTTATTTCTTTTTATATATACAAGATTGGATGGATCCTACACATGTTAAGAAGTGTGGCAGATTTTTTTTTCTATTGAAAATGTAATCTCATGGTCAAACAAAAGTCCCCGTAAATAGTTATTTTGTAAATATAACATTACTTTCTTATAAGGTAATTTTTTCAATAAATATTATGGGATAGTATTTCCTCTGTATGAGTAATTGGTCTATTTTAAATTTAGCCTTTATATCAATCAAGTTTTAGGGCTTAGTAAATTGTAACTTAGATAAAGTAAAAATGTTGCTTAATATAAAAAGATCCAATATTAAATAAAAATAACAAATAAAATAAATTTGATACATTAAGGACAACACAATCATACTCAGCAATCACACACGTACCCCGAGCTGTTTTACCATCATCATGTTGAAAATTGGTTATGAGTTATACAGAATTAGTAAAGCAAAATCTGATTTATTTCATCAAGATTTAGATACTGTTGGTGACGGTATCTATTAGAAACTATATAAGATAACATTGACATAGTAGTGGTCGATGAATTGACGGCCATTCAGACACTTATTGGTGACCATGACATCTTAATATCCCCCCCCCCACCCCTCCGCCAGTTTTTCTATATCATTGTAATTTAGTTCGTTGGACAATTATCAGGACATTTCCTTATATGCGAGATACATAACTGAAGAAGCCAAGGGTATCTGCCCAGTCACTGGGTATAGAGACCGATAGATCTGGTATCTCGTATTGAGCAAATAGTGTGTCTTTAATGTGGAGAAGATTAAGATAAAGATCAACATTGTCTTTATTATTTTGTAAGAAATATATGACACTGAGAAAATCATTTATTATTAAATATTTCTGATAACATCCATCTACCTTTAAACAAGTAAAACTTATAAATACGTAATGTTTAACGGCATTTGAAATCAGAAAACATGCTCAATCAACAATGTTCATCCTCTGCTATATTTAGTACTAGTTCCTACGATATTTAGTACAATAATAGATGACCGTTATTTTGTATCTAATTATCTTTTCCGTATTGTGTCAAGTTGTATAACAATACCTTCTGTCCAGTATTGTATATCATTCTCAATACGCATGTAATACTTCAGGTAAAAAAAAGAAATCTGGAGTTTATATTGCTTTAATTGAATGTTCACTGTCTTCTCACCGTCACATGTTTTAATGTGTTTTGGGCCCTTTCATCTTTTACAAATAAACAATTCGGCTTTCTTTTAAAAAAGATGAGAGATTCCCTAAAAGTTATAAAAATAGGTTAGCTAATCACTTTCAAACAAAGCCCTAATGAATACAGAAATAAATAAAGTAACCGGTATGCACACACACACACACACACACACACACACACACACACACACACACACACACACACACACATATATATATACATATATATATATATATATATATATATATGTATATATATATATATATACGTGCATGCATACCTATCTACCTACCTACCAACCTACCTGCCTGCCTGCCTGCCTGCATGCATGCACGCATACATACATACATACATACATACATACACACTCACTCACACATACACGCACACATATCTACATAGATGGAAAGATTAATAGAACGCTTATGTGTCATTTAATTCAGATTTTATTCCTACGTCTCCGACTGCAGCCTGATCTCCCGTTTCCAGCTACTTACAAGCCTGTTGTGTCTACTTATGCGAACAAGGACAATGGCAGGCCTTTGAATCCATCCATACATAAGAGTGCTCCTCCAAAAAATTCCAACTAAGATGTAAGAATTTACCTATTTATTATAGAGTTATCTTATCAAAACATAAGATTCATGCATACATCTGTATATCTCTTACATTATTTTATTATTGGGGGGTGACAGGGGAAGGAAGTGGGGTGAGGGGTCGGGTACGGGGGGTACTTACATCACGTAACTTTGAATAGGTGTGGGCCACATGGGTTAAATTACCCTATCTTGAACTACAATAATTTAGATTATTATACAATTCATGCACCACTCATAGTATTTATATACAAGTTATATTATTACCCTACTAGTTTAAATGACTAGGCTGGCAACAGTATCATGGTTACCGTATATAAGCTCACACGGGTTCATGTCAAAAATATATAGCACTCCTATTATTTCATGTAATACTTAACGGTTTAATGTGTTAAAATGTCGACTCGATCAGCAAAGCAACTGGAGTGCACTATCATTCTACTCTGTTCAAAATATTATTTTACCATTTTATACAGAAAGGGTTATAACAGGTGAACTCGTCAAAACTTTAATTCCATAATTTGCCAAAATATCGTTGTATGCTCATGATAAATTATATCGTGACGTAGTACTGTTCTATTCTTAGCAAAGTGGGTAGCATGGTGATCAAGTTGTCATACGAATCAGCCAATGAGTAGAAACGTTTATAGAAGTATGGGTCTAATTGCATTGGTTAAAATCAAACGACATAAACGCAACCAAATAACCTGTTTCCTACGATATTCCTTGTTGTAATACATCTATTGTGAATCCGTTTCGAGGAGCTGAAACAGGGTTTTTTTAAACACGAAAATACGTATCAGTTATCATTTAACTATTTTGGAGCTAAAATACCATGCAAATCAATAAATACAATAAGACACATACCATATTTCAAATTCCATGCGTAATGTCACTACGTATTTCATGCTAAGTATGGAGACTTTTATTATTTGGAACTTTTGGAAATTATATGTGCCTAATTGACATACTATTTGAAATTTTCTTCGTTTTCTGGGCGAGACAAAAGAGACCCCGATAATCGACGTGATATACACGGTTGATGATAGAAATAATGCATTAAAATTCTTCTGTGCGCATAGCTATCTGTGACGTCTGAAACAGGGATCCCACATGATCTCCTATGCCACATGAAGATAACGGTACTCCACAATGCTATCTGACATTAAAATGTCTTTCCTTTAGCAAAAAACCCAATATTATGACATGCGTGGACTTCTTTAATATTGTCCTCTGAGCCTAATCTTGATTCTGGGAATACAAACTTAAAGGTGATACATCAGAGAAGATCGATTATGGACCTATTCACTGGAGATAATTGTACAATTGTGTATATAGAACATAAGAAAATGATACATGTTGATATGCCACCAAGTCTGCGAAATTGATGCAAGCAGCCGGCACGTCCCATTTTATCAGCATTTATAAAGTACTCCTTCCAGAGCTAGAATATAAGATGCAAACGTTGCTTTTGACATATTTCATGATAGGTTGCAGCAAAACGATTATATTTTCTTATGGTTTCCATAAATACAACATATGTCAAGAAATAATGTCTAGAATTGAAAAAGTATTCACTTCCTTTACTTAATGCATACGTTTATAATAAAAGTCTCATAAATGCATTCAACAGGAAGGGAGTGGGAGGGAAATACTTTCTAGGAAAATCTCTCTCTCTCTCTCTCTCTCTCTCTCTCTCTCTCTCTCTCTCTCTCTCTCTCTCTCTCTGGATTCTGTGGATTCATTAATCACGCCAGAAGCACGATCCTTTCACAATATCAACTAGCGATGGGGGAAATGAGAGCGTGAGCACACTTGTAAATTTCTAAATTATTACCACCTCGTGTAGCGGTACGAAAACACCCTGAACACGCTTGTTAATTTCACAATGTAAGTGTATTACCAGGACACCACGAGCTCACTTGTAAATTTCTAAATTATTACCAGTGGTACGAAAACACCATGAACACGCTTGCTAATTTCACAATGTACGTGTATTACCAGTACACCACGAGCACACTTGTAAAGATCTAAATCACAGCCATTCAGTGTATTGATACTAAGAATCTGCTTCCCAATAACTTGACTATAGCGCAACGAGAACGCCACGAGCACATTTGTACATTGAAACTATTACTATCTTCCACCGCACACGGATACATTTTTCACACTGTGAAATTTTATATTAACTTTAGAGCAGATGAAGTGTTAGCAAGGCAAGCGTTAGCTAAAATGAAAATTGTACAACATAAATAAAGACAGATAGTTAACTTGTGATGCATTACAGAGATCTGACATATATATTTTCATGAGTTTAGCATAAAAGCAAAAATCTCAGTTTCAAGAGGTAATGTGCATCTGGTTACAAGTTTGGATGGTATTAAAGTGTGTTCAAGATTCGTTGTGTTACATACTAACTTTCGAGAAAATACAGATGTTAATTTGTTTGTTTCAGACATAAATTATTATATCTAGCAAAAACAAAAATGAAGATTTACAGATTACATTAAGCGGCTATAACCAATAAATAAGCATCATCAACCATGATGGTATGATCTTTAAAGCAGTGCAGTATGAAGAAGGAATAAATTACGTATCAGATGTTGATACATATATAAATATGGACAAAAGCAGAGATATACTTTATTGTTAAGAGTACATGGTGACTCAGTAGTACCTAATTTTGAATCAACCATACGAATGACAAGACTTAACGTAAAAATAATACACTGAACAGTTTAACAGTTGAGAATTAAAATAAATGATGGAACCACAATGCACATATAACAGTATTAGCGCTCATGAGAACTTTGACCTTTTTGAAAGATAACGATTTTTTCGAATGCTATAGATGTGATAAAACAGCGCATTGAAAATAAAGTTGTTAAAAAGTGCACGTTATGAAACTTTTTATTGGTCACAAAACAATATTTATAAAATAAAGGACACCCAAAAAGATAACAGTTAAAAAACAAAATGATACACAGTACAACATGACAAGCGATCACAATGTAGGCAATGTCCTATCCTGACAATATATTACGTAACATAAAATTAAAAAGAGATAACACTATAAACTATGAAGTTGATTCCAACTACATTTCTAAAAAGCAAACTATAAACACAAAGAAATAAAGTGCAAGCTGGTCTATACGACTTTGAACAAGATAAAAGTCATTAAAGTTCTATAGATATTGATACAATCATGTATAAAAGCAATTCACACAAATATTCAGTCAAAAGAGTATAACAGTTACAATGAGGAAATCCGGACAAAGATAGCCAGATACTCCATTGATAATGGTGTTGCCAAGGCCGCCCGCAAATTCAGTAGCAGAGTTGTATGATCAGTGATCCTACTGTACGGAGTATGCGGGGCCAATACATAAAATTATAAAAGTAAGATGGCAAGAACTTTCTAATCTACCCAAATCACTCTGGGGCAATCCTTTGATGCTAAGAAGCACGCTTGATGCGGAGGTACAAGATTGGATCAAGAAAGTTAGAATTAATGGGGGAGTGTATTTATGATGATTACACTGAAACCTAATTAAAAGATAGAACTAAAACACAAATTTCACTTGGCAAAACTTATTTAATTGGTATTTATTTTTAAAGTTTTGCCACCAGTAGGTGTTGGTGACGTTTGATCGAAATTTTATAGAATATTGTTATTTATAGTGTACTGAATGTTGTGCGGAAAGAAAATGTAACAAAATATATGACTTCTTATTAAAAGTTGAAAATTTCATGATGTTGATTCAAATTTCTGGGTACTAACCACTGTTTTTGATGATAAAACGAGTGAAATATCACGGTTTCATTTACTAATTTTGATCCTGATTTGTTTTACCTTCAACAAATAGGGTCATTTTTTATGTGTGTGTGTGTGTGTATTTTCTATTTTTTAAAAATGGGACGCATGCCTAATTCCGCGTTATAAGCGGGTTCGCGAGTTATCCGGGCAAGAGTTAACCAGGGAGTGGTGTCAATGCAAAATAATATTCAGGTTCAGAGATCATTCAGTATGCCAAAATCTGCAACCATGATTTTATTGTTGAGTACATCTTAGTGAAAACTCGACAAGGTGATCACTTTGGCGCCCATGTCCTTACGACTGTCAACTCCCTAGATTTAAGTCAATGTTAGTGTTTTAGATTAAGCTCAATGTTAATGATTGTACTTTCTAGTTAAATGAAAGGATGGTATGACAAAAAGGTGAGTCACTGATTTTGTGATCTTTTCAAATTAAAGTAGCTTATCCTCATGGAATAAGTAACAGTGGCGGCAATAATCATTAAATTGTAAACATAAATTTTTTGCAGGATTTTCCAAGTTTTAAAACTCAAAATTAGTGACACCAATATTATAACTCAAACATGAAATAGTAATTTTCACATACATCTGGAATGAAGTTTCCTTTTTTATGATTATATTTAAATTTTTCAAGATGCCTTTAAATTGTGCCATTTTAAGATTGATGGTGTTCAAAACTACGGACTACATTGGCACAGTCAGTTATCATCTTGTTGCATAATAAACAAGACTTACTTAAAACAGATATTACATATTTAATTTTTATTTTTTTGGCACAGAAACCAATAATTGCTACGTACGTATAAATGTATACGATGATCGGCAACTTAAGTGTAAATAGTTAGAGTATGTGTTCTCACCAGTCACCAGCCGATCTGGTTGTATGGTTGTATCAATAATAGTAATTCCATCGAAAATGTGCACCAAGAAGCATAATTTCAACACATTTTCTGCTAGATCCATTCAGGTCCAAATACTTAATTTCTTGCTAATACTCACACTTACTTGGGAGACACTATTTCCAAAACATTTATATTTGCTGGACATGTTCAAAAGGCATTTCTCCTAAAGAATCCTTTAATTGCATAACATCATAACGCATCCACAAAAACTTCAGTCACAAAAATACCACAAAATTAGAATGAGTTGATATAGGGAGAACTTTGACATCATCAGGATGAAGTAAAAACCATCACAACGCTCACAATATATATATATATATATATATATATATATATATATATATATATATATACAGATTTTTAATATCCAGCTTTTACAGAAATTATGTAGTAATTGAAATTAAACATCTGAAATAAATGGTACAATTTCTTTCTTCAGAGAGGTGTTCCAAAAAACAAAAAAGGATTTGATGTTGATGATGCTCAATTAATTGTTGCAAAATGCTACAAATACAGCAGAGACAAAATAATAGAGGAAATGGCAAAGCAAAATATAACAAACATATATGCAAATATTATGTAAACGAAACGAGATTAGGCTGGTATTACAATAGAGGGTATGAACAGATAAGAGACAAAAATCAACAAAAAATCATAATCGAATGTGGAAAAGAAAGTAAATAGAGGTTCAGCGAATTTGCACAAGAAAAGCCAATTCCATATACAAAGAATAGGTAACTTTGCCAAACAAACTCATTCCTTAATTTTAAATAATTGATTTTAGATTGCAAAACTAACAATTAAACCGCATTGGCTTGTCCTACAACTCTGTTTAAAGCTACAGTGTACCTTCTTATTGCCAACATATTTGACGAAAAGAAAATTGACTGTACTGAAACTCAATATTTCACATGCAAGTCATTCAACATTTGAAATAACTACACTATAAAATTAGGAAATGAGGACTATATGAAAAGATATATGACAGTTTGATATGAGATTTTCGCACAATCCTCTAAACTTGCACCATGTATGGAAAAATATTGTTGTGATTTTTCGTTAATGTTTTTGATAAATAAAAATGTATCAGAGTAGGTCAAATCGTTTTACATATGTCATATTCATTTCTAGATGCAACATATGTTTTGTGAATGTAAAATACCTTTACCCAATGACGACACATTCAGATCAAATAACAATAGCATATATATGAAACAATTTGAATTGGTTTGCAACAATTTTCAAATTCCACCAAGTTATATGAATAGATATATATGAAACAGTATGACTTTATTGGCACAAATGTTAAACTTTTACCAGAGCATGACTGGAGATACCTCAAGGGAAACAGCAAATTCTTGATCAGTAATTATCCAGAAGAACATACACTTGTATGCCTTATGAACGTGTTCTGGAGAGGCTACATCTGCTCTTGTAAAAGCTACTTATAATTATAATAATAACCATGGAGCTGGTACTGCTGAACACTGGAATACATTGTCAGCTGAAATTATTTATATCACAGACAAAAATGTACCATCGGTCCCCATTTCAAATAACTAACGTACTGGCTGGATTTAATTCTTTCTCCGTTATAGTAATAGAGAGGCAGGTAACGGAATTTTAAGGTTAAGGCAGAGTATTGGATACCATGAGATCTGTATTTTAGCTACACAGGCACACAACGGAACATTAATTGCACAATCTTTTCGACTCTATCAATTCTATTTGATTTTCAGACGTTCAGAGAACACATCGGTATTTAGAAACGACAAAGAATAATATTGACCGCAGAAAATAGGCAATGTCGGACCATGAAATAAACAATCATTTATTTTGATACTCATGGTTGTGGGAGATGTAATAGTTTACTTTTACTAATTGTTAATTGAAATACGAACAAACACCGATTAAGAAGCTCTGGTTTTGCTAGATGCTTTGTATATACCATTGATAAAAGATGCAAATAACAACCTACTAATGCTTAAAATGTAAATTATCATGTTCAGCAAGAACAGAAACAATTTGACAAGATCTTTTAAATAATCAACTGATCAACCATAGGAGGACGTGGAGGAGAAATAAATACCACTTTTTACCAAATTTGCTCTAGGCAGAGTTTCTGTTGATTGTCTCACTGCTTTCTGTAGCTATAGCATCATATTGTTATACCCTTTCATCTGAATAACACATTTAGTCTTTACCCAAGAGGAAATTTACTTCTTATCGTTTCTTTACTTTTTAATATTAAACTTGTAACTATTTTCCAATTCTTCGACATTTATAACTATCTCTGACCTCATGATTTTAATTTTGTCAACTTCTTTATGTAATATAGTTTTTCACAACTATATGATCTTTCTTAATTTCTTTTTCAAGCATTTTATTTGTTCGTCATGAGGTTCGAGTTCTGTTTTAAAACCTTATTTTTTGCAGCGGCAACTTCTGCTGAATATTCAAAACAATCAATTAAAATTAATCATTTTGTACGCATTAATAAATGTATTTGAAATCCTCAAAACAGGGCTATTTGTGGATTGAATAATTGTAGCAAGCATTGAATTGTATAGTCTCAAAACAAATACTTTTGGGACTGCATTATTATCAGCTGTCCAAACTTTCTGTGCAAAAAGATTTTCGATAAAAAGTGGTTACTAAAAGATGACAAGGCGATTGCGATTGATCCCAGTGATAAATTAGACATATTGTCAGAGTTACTGGTTGATATATACTTAGGAACCAGTACTTTGTTTCAAAATGATGATTGTGGGAATTCATATGGCGTACACAATATGCAACTAACCCAAAGGGACAATATTTTAGCGGTAGACATCTAAAGATATCAGTATGGGTGATGATGCAAAAGTACAACTCCATAATAATAACAAAATAGAGACAAAACGCGTTTTTTGGTTGTCGTCTAAAGCAATAACCAACGGCAATGAAAGCTCTCTTTTAGAAGAACCATATTATTCTGGACGAAATGAATGGAGAGATGGTAAATACTTGGAAACAGAACAAAAAAGCAAACTTTTAATGAGACTTGAGTTTCCTTTTTAATAAAAAGTACTAACGTGTTCTTAAAATCATATGTTTATGTTGTCAACCACAAACGTTTGCCGTCGTACATAGCCAACGCTATTTTCCTTTTGTTTTCAAGTTGATGCTAAACATTTTGTAAATGTATAACCTGAGTAAGTTCGTGTATTTGTAATATTCCTTGTACTTGAATAAACCCTTGGACATCAGGAATTTCACATTTTTTTATATCACACATTCTGTTTTGTATCCCTTTACTAAGTGGATATTCGTCTTTAAGAGTTCTCAATGAATATAGTTTGATCTTAACCCATACAACTCTTTAACTGGTGTGGCAGTTATTTGACCTTTGAAAAGTCCATGATTTGTTTTGTTTTATAATCATCAATGGTATGCAAAACACGTTGTCCTTAGGATAGTTACTAATGTCATATAACTTAATGGTTTCTTCCATGTCACTCTAAAAGCTTCCTGTTTCAACATATATACATTCATAATTAGTACCACTGTACTTTATTTCATTCGTTTTTATTTTTGAACTTGTTGTAATTGAATGTATGCATGAACTAATTAACTTTAACATAGTAAACCACGATATATCTGTTTGATTAATTTGATTTGCTTGTTTTTTAGACTGACTAACACCAAGTCATTGTCAGGATATTTTTCCTCCTGGCGATATATTTTTGTAACAATTTAAAAACTTTCTTTTGTACTGTCAATAATTTAACTTTTGATCTTTTTCCCAAATTCTGCATGTGTTCAGACCAGATTTCTTATACCTATCTAATTTCTCTTGTTCCTTCCCCATCTGAAGTTATGTACTGGCGTGTATTGGCTCATGTCCCTGCTATGACAATTATTGGTATTTAAGAAAACAATGAATTATCAATAAACCGGGCTGTTCTTTTTAGTTATTTCCTTAACATCCTTCAAGAACACATAAACGTCGAAGTTCTTGCTAAATAAAATATTGTTTTGTTGTTATTCGGCATTAATTTTACATCGGGATAGTTTTACAAGCATTCTGATGAATTAGTGGCTATAATATCCAGATACATTGTGACTGAAGATTAGAATGTACCTTGGATATTTAAAATGTAAATTGTAATCTTTATTAGCAGGCCCTCTATTCATTCCAGTCAAGAGATCATAGCTTGAAATTTGCCTTTAAATATGTTTGCTTCACATATACGTTATGCATTTGTTCATTTGTAATGTGTTTCATCATCTCTATTGAACACTATAGGTTTTCAAATGACACGACGACACTTCCAAACTAACACTAAACAACACACATAACTTTTAATTAATCCTGATTATTTGTAACCTTTACCACTAAGCGTTTTGAAGTTTAAATTTATTACTGATTTCATATTGAATGAAAAAATCTATTATATGGACAGCACGTGGATATATTCACTTTTGCCATATAAATCGAGCTGTCCACGCTGTAACCTAGTCTTTTTGTGTTCTGCTATCTGGTTGGTGGTGATTTAGAAACTGTACAAGTGTGCTTGTGATGTTCTCTTGGACCCTCACATAAGCATATTAACTTCTTTGTGCTGTGGTAACTGGTTGGTGGTGGTATATACATTTAAAAGAGTGCTTGTGATGTTCTTGTATACCTACAGAAGATTGTAATAATTTAGAAATGTACAAGTGTACTCTTGCACTTATGTACATTATTCTTAAAAATGTGCTTAATTTTTACGAGAGCGGAAACATGTCTCCCAATTTTGATAAAAGTAATCCCATTATATAGAACACTAAACATTGAGCATGACTTCAAAGATTCTTGCTCCCATTCACCGTCGGTAATTTCTTCTTTCAATTTCTCACTCTCACTTTATCTGTCTACCTACTCTCAACCAAACTTAGAGCGATGTATATATATATATATGTATATATATATATATATATATATATATATATATATATATATATATATATATATATATAATGTGGCGTATCTATAATAAAAAGCTGTCAGTGCGTGACAAGCTACAAGACTACCATAGTAATAATAGCGACAGGATAACAGCAATAATAGTAGCATTAGTTTTTGTATTTATTATAAAAATCTCATTATATTACT
The DNA here is from genome assembly GCA_029931535.1 of Margaritifera margaritifera. NCBI lineage: Eukaryota > Metazoa > Mollusca > Bivalvia > Unionida > Margaritiferidae > Margaritifera > Margaritifera margaritifera. The sequence goes on along the minus strand of JAQPZY010001312.1, from coordinate 1,590,127 downwards.
AATACTTCTAGAACTACTACTACTACTTCTACTATTACTACTACGAATACAGACACACCATAGAGCATAACACCTCCAGGTAAACAAACTTTTAAAACATAACTTTAAATATGACTCTAAAATGACTTTAAAATGATAGAATACACTTTACTATTGAATGCTCTCTGAGCATATTACTTTGCAATAAGAGTCGCAAGATGACTGGCTCTAAACAGTCTGTTTACTTGACCAAAATGCACTATTCTTTTTTAAAAAGCGAGTTATGTATTCCATTTAGTTTAAGTGTATTGTCTTTTTAAAGCGTATATGTAAGCCATTCAATTGAAGGGCATTATTTTTTCATAATTAATTACATATTTGGCACATACAGTTTGGCATTTAAATATATCTAATACAATTTGAAAGTTTTAAATCGGAATGTCTGTCCTTGATCGTTCGGATTGTTCGATGAACTGATGTGTGTGTATGTATGTGTGTCTGTGTGTGTGTGTATCGCCGGAGAAGTGGTTGTAATCTTTTTTTTTTGTTTTGTTTTGTCTTTTTGGGTGGGTTGATTTTATTTGTTTGCTTTCTAATCTCTACCTAGTTTTGATAAGAAATAATAATTCACTATTACCTGCATTATATAACAACACTTTTTTCTATTTCAGATTGCTTCGAGAAGAACTGACCGACATTTGGTGGCCCCAGGTGGCTAAGAGGTGATTCTATATTGAAATTTAAAAACTGTCTTGAATTAAAAAGGTTTCAATTTCATGTAGCTGTTTTTTATCCTGCAATATCGTTTCACACAAAAAATAAAACGTCTCAATAATAAATGAACAGCTTGCGTTTCCAAAGAAGAATACATTGCCACCCACCTATCCCCATGAGAGACTCATTACAACATGTGCTATAATTGTAGCACAAAACATATAAATCCCACAAGCGTTTTGCACTTTAATATTATCTGTTTCGTCTTTTGGATCAATTAACATCCCATACGAAACAATGAATATGTTAGGACATATTGTATTTGTACCTCAAGTATAACAGGAAATGGGATATGTAACGGACCCACTTGAAGTTAAAAGATACTAAAATGAAATATTAAAGTCAAACAGTGAATAACGACATACATAACACCAAAGTTAATAGCAGAGAAAAGCGACAAAAACACTTATTATCAGCTATTATCATTCTACGCGTTGGAAATGATATACAGGATCTTATTCCTTTATTACAAATGATAATGCTGCTACTACTGCTACTACAACAACTACTACTACTAGCGCTACTAATATTACTACTAATATTGCTAATACTACTAATAATAATACTAATAATAACGACAACAATGTCAGTGGAGAAGATAACCTCGTATAATTTGTTCGGATCTCAGAACAACACAGTTAATCTACTTTTAAGTTACTGGTGTCTCCTCAAGTCCAAAATTAATTGTATTATATATAATGAACCAACAGCAAGGACACAACGAATCTAGCTGTCATCATCATCATCATCATCATCATCATCATCATGAGTTATGGACAATCCCAGACGTTAGATCTTAAAATTATGATTTTGTTTGATTTACAAAATTCGTGTATGCACTGTGTTTCAAGCAAGTTACATATAAAATAAAGCAGCTGTAACAACATATCTTTACCTTTTACTTAAACAGAATTTACAAATTAGAATCACTATACTGATCCATGAGCCTTAGCACATTATATTTAAATAATTATACTAACAATAAATGTATGTTTTAAAGTGAACGAGTAATGTAACAATGACAAACGGATATGTAGTCAAATACGAAATGCCAAATCGCACCTCGCTGAAGCGATGTAAAGTCACTTTCCTGTGTTATATCTATTTATCCCATAAAACTGATAGTATACATTTATTACCCTTTTTAGGGGGAGATATACTGATTTGTTCACCCAGGGCAAATCATGTTCCGTGAGGGCTTCGTCTTTCGTGGAACATGACTTGTCACGAGTGAACAAATCTTAATATCTTCCCCCAAAACGGGCAATATATTGTGTATTATACATAATGAAGCAAAACAAGAAAAACGATCGTATGAGGGAGACACGATCGCGTGAGGGAGATACGATGTTTTGTTTTTAACACGTGGCATGCTGCGCGACAATTATTGGCACTGTTGCTTTTTTTACATATAATAAATATTAATTTACATCAGCCATAAATTTGATAGGTAGGACAGGGATATTTCTTTTTAACAGACGGAATCTTTCCAGTCTTTAGGGTAAATTGCACACTGACCAGTAAGGACGAAAACTGTTCGTCAAACACCACAATCTACGATTTAGATGATTGCTAAACTTACTCTACTACATATGTTATGACATGAATTAATTTAATATTAAAATGTATATATGGATGTGTTGTTTCATTGTTGCTCCCCGTGGGGAGCCCTTTGTATCCCTCTATTATATATATATATATATATATATATATATATATATATATATATATATATATATATATATACATACATACATATTACCTGGACTGTTTGTTGTAAATTGACACAATCCATGACCGGTCCAGACCAGTAATTGTTCAATCACCCAGAAAACAAATCATCTGATGGTTAATCTAACCACTTGCTTGGTTTTATGCTGAGTCTTGGAGTGACATTATTCAGTTGTTCTGACAGCTTATTGATGAGGTTGTTAACTCTGCCATTCAAAATCAGTAATCCAGCTTCAACTTTATCGGAACAGTCTTTGAAGCAAATTCAGATCATAATCCTAGGTCGCTGCATAGCTGTTTACAGCTCACTGGGCATGCATTGGACAGGTCGAGTCTTGCACACCCATACAGAGGGCGAAATAGAGGTTCAAGAACGAATTTTGGGATCTATGTTGAATAAAGTATTTTCCACTGATGCCTATTTTACCAAAATATACCCGTTTAGCTGCAAATACTTTCTCATTTGCATGGATTTCTAGTCTAAGGATGGTTTCGGGTTTGCAACAATTGTCCAAGTTTTCCAATATACAACACTTCTCCAATAATCTTCAAACTTCCAACGGTTTTCCAATTATTCCGACTACACGATATTCAAGTCTCGGGGATTTTTGAATCTGCATCCAGCAATCCGGTTAACAAGCGAAGAGCCTCGTTAGTGTCAGAAATCTAAATTCCTAGGCTATGTACAGCCAAGACTTAGATACTCACATTCTCAAAATAGCAAGACAGAGGTTTCTTCTTCAATTTTAGATTTCAGTTACTTCTGTAATTTATTTAGTATTCATCCAGGAATCGTTATTCTAGAAGTTGCACCTAATCCAGTCATAATTGTTCATGATCTTTAGCTAACCTGAACTATTTTTCAGGATTGTCGCGATACATTACAGTTATACATTTTTGTTTCCGTGATCAATGGTAATGTTTTCTCACATATCACCTATTTCCTATTAATGTATTTGTTGTTATTGAACGAATACATTTTATTTTGATATACCATGACTTTGCTCTTGTAAATTGTGTGTGCTCACAGGATGAGAATGTTTCTCTCGAAATATCACACTTATTCCATTATATAAATGTATATGTTATCATTGAATTAATATACTTCTCTCCAGAAATATCACACTTTCGAAGACAGAAACTCTCAATTTCATGAATTGCCATGAGTTGGACGGGCGAACATAATATTCCTCCAGATTCCGTACAGCACTTCAAGTAATAGTTGTATAGTATACCGTTTCAGGGATGCAACTTTTTTCTGTATTGAGAACATCCACATAACAAGTTGTCGTTCTTGATATATTGCTATTACAGTAATACCAGTGAGCAATATCACCCATAATTCCAAGTAATAAAATCGTCATCTGCCCACGATTGTAGTAACAAAGAGAATGCTTTTAACAGTTTCCACATCCTTCATCCACGCACTTATACTATGGAAAGATAAAATGAGTAGGACTCTAGTCACACAGATATAGAAAGTTGGTGATATTTTCCCCTGCACATTAGTGACTTCAAACATGTACAAAAATCGACCATACAATACAAATACCCGCATATCAGATCCGAAGTCACATCTCCCGCCGCTGGAAGGAATTTTAATGAATCCTTACGATTGCTTTTTATTTGAGTTATCTCTGTATATTTATTTTCAATTTGCATCTTGAATATATGTGTTTTTTATGCGTTTAAAAGTCTGACCGTCGTATTTTAAACAAATTTTAGTGCATTCTATTAGAAAAGCGAAAGGGTCAGGTGCAAGTTCTTCCAACTTAAAATATCCTTTCCCGTAACAAATGTAAAACACAATAGTTCATGCATCAGGTGACTCTTACAAATACAATTTAAATGATACTTGAATGAGTGTAAGAACTGAATTGATTCAAGGCAATCATTATTTGTGGTGGGGTAATATTATAAAGGAATAAAAAGACGAGGTACCACGGTAGAATGGCTCGCACACAAACACATACATACATCTATACAAATATATTAATAGTTATTATGTTATTCAATTTTTCACTGGCATTCCTGAACGAATACATTAATGATATTTGATTTGTAGTATAATAGTTTCAAAATGCAGGTAAACATATATATGATAGGCATATGTTTTATCTAGGAGTATTGCAACAAACTTGTTAAAAATAAAGGGTCAGTAGTGTATGGTGCTGTTGTATTAAAACGTAGTATATAAACGAAGCACCACACTGTAAAACTGTTACGTCTTGTATGGTCTCAGAAGTGGGATCAAACGTTTGTGTCGGACGGCTGTAATATAAGTCATGGCTGAGATCCAGTGATTGAACTACTTACGTCTGGTGTATACCAAAGAGTTTGCAGAGCTAAGAAGAGATATTGCAAGTTTTACAAATCGGTAGAAACCATGGGCAGTAAAAGGTATAATAAAAATAGACTTGCGACGGTTGACATTGTTGATGGTTAAGAGACCTCAAGGATTTCCGGACATGATAACAATAATATGAGCAATATATTTGTAAGTATATGTAATGGAAGAGCAGTAATTAGGGAAAAAGTATTGAGTGCAGTAAGTACAGAGAAGCAAATATCGAATTTTATTCCTGCTAGAGAACAATAAAGCGTGCTACAACGCAAAGAAATGGATTTCACATAGAACAACAGTCCAAACTCAGAAGAGAGAGTTCAGAAAAAATTGGGGATTCCGTAGGAGATATTGGATCAAGCAGAATTAGCACAGGCGATGCTAGTCAAAAATCCAAGTGCATGGGTGTCTCAGCCAAGACAAAATCATGTGGGAAGAAGAGCAAGATTATACCAGAGTTAATAGCACAGTTCTATATAGGAGTATGTAAGATTTTAAATCAAGCAGAGATACAAATTTCCAACATTTTGCGCAGAGTGATGGTTCGACTATTTTAAGCAACATACGTACATATGATAGACATAACAGAGCAAATGTATCTCCCTTTACTAGAAAGGTGCCCTGGAAGTGTGGTGTAACAGGTTCAGCGAGGCTATATATCGTAATGGATGGACAAATGAAATTAGACTAGATGAACTGTTACAACGGTTACTTGGTGACTGGTGATTGTGTATTTGGTCAGTTGCCAAGCTTGGAACTGACGGTCAAATTATGCAACACTTATTTCAGAATTCGACAGTATATTTAGAATTGATAGGACAAGGAAACCATATGGGGCACAATTTAGTCGCAGAAATGAAAAACCAGATGGGATAGAAGAATAATATTCGGCTGAGTTCAAACGTCTATACGACAAAACTTATGCAAACAGGACATGAAGACATTTTGCGCATATTTTTATATATTTTCCATGGTGATTGAACACACTTCTAGTATGAGTTTATGAAAAACATAGATGAAGATGTATTCCAAGTACTCGATTCGTTGAAACCAGAAAGGATCCGAATTCAAGATAGGTATAATGACCGGAACCCAAGGAAACCAGCATGAGTTATTAAGCGTACACATTAAAGTCAGAGAAGCAATGCGACAGATGGATGAAGTAGAAAGTGTTCGCCATTTAAGAAATACTACTGTAAAAAGCAAGCAGAAGAATCCCGTGTACATAAATCAAATGACCCAAGCAAAGTGATTAATCAAACTAGAGGGAGAGTTATAACCCATCACCTGAAAGAACATATTCAAGACCTTCAGCAGGTGCCCGTTTTGTGCAGACTAAGTAACGATAGGACCACCACCTTTAATGACCTATAGGAATATGCTCATTACTATCGCGAACATATGATCATTATTTAAGGGTATTGAAAGAGTGTTATGGGAATTCAAGAGAAGAAGTATTTTGCTATTACTGATGTCAGCACAAATACACAAACATAATGGGAACAAACATATCTGTATAAAAGATTTTGTTTTTTAAACACCAGAAAAGTTTTAGAATGTTAATGACTATGGTATAGTGCAGACAACGCAATATATAATGCCTCAAAAGTGAACATTTGTGAAAGTTTAATATTATTATCATTAGTCAAGAGTCCCATACTGTGTTCATTGTGATTTTGAAAGAATCATCGTGCGACAAAGCTGTAGTGCTATGCAGATATCATACAAAAAATGATGCGAATGAAGAGGTAAAAATAATACCGATTAACAACGAGACATATATTTTATTGACTAAGGATTTAATAGCTGATTGTTTCGTGAAGGGTAAGGAAATTACTTTTTTTACCAATTGATTTGGTGCTATATCAAAATTAAAAAATAGCCTGCAAGGAATTAATGCCTGTATAAAAGATACACCTATTCTATTCACAGCGGATGATTTAAATCATTTTACTTGAACAAATATATGCCACATTTGTAACGAAAAGATCGCGACTGTAATTTCAAATATAAATATAACACAATGTATACCTTTGTTCATGCACAGCTTGTCTGGGTATGACAGGCATCTATTAATTTCGACATCTGTAAAATATCAGCAGGATGACGAGATACAAAGAAAATCCGATTAACAACGAAAAATATATTTCATTTAGCAAGGATTGCTTCTTGAAGATGACAAGTAAATAGTTTTGAATAGAACGAATAGACTTGTAGATCGCGTTTGGTTCATGGGTCAGTCAGTAGGGCAAATCGCTAAGAACTTAAACGTTGACACGTTCGATGAGACAAACAAATATTTTATGCAATATAACCTATTTTTTCTTTGAAAAAGGACATATATCGATATGAGTATTTCAATACTTTCGGCAGATTTAATGAAACATATATGCCACACAAACAAACGTTTTACTCATCGCATAACGATTCAAACACAGCTTATTTCCATTACCAGTATGTACATGATGTAATGTTACACTTCAACATTCAAACATTGAGTGATTGACACGACTCTTACATGAGGAAAAAAAAACTTTAATATTGTGTGATGTCTTTGACGAATTTATGAATGTCTATAACATTAAAGAAATTATGGAGACAACAAAGCCAATGCAAAAAAAACAAAAACACGACTACTAAAGATCAAGATAATTCTTTATGAACCTAAGCGTACATAATTTGTAGAGATAGGCCATGACTCAGTGGATGCCAGAAAATTACGTTCGTTGAGCAAATGATACACAAATTAGACGGGTAGAAATAAAGGAAACTCTGCTCGAAATACCTAACACAGTGATACTGGTTCCATATCAAAAGGAGACTTACATCTGCACGACAATTTTAAGGATTACCCGTTTGCTCCAGAAAAAAACCATCCCAGAAAAAAATATTTATCTTGGTTTTGTTTTAAGTTTATTTATGAAGATCTGTTCATGCTAAAATCACCAGACTTGAAAATTGTACGCATCGGTATTAGTACCTCACCTTTGCAATAGTTCACATGATTAATTTAAGCTTTGCATTTAGCTCATGACCAAACAGATTCATAAAGATTGTTAATGGGATTCATCTTGATAAAACTACACCTTCATCACAAAGTGGGTCACTGTGACCAATATTTTAGGCTTCACTTATCTTGATTTATATATGTTCTAAGTTTATTACTAAATTTATGTTCATGCAAGAATCGTTGAACTAGATGATTGTATGCATCTCTACTTTTACTATTACAGCCTTACAATAAAAGAAGGTTCTTGTGACCTGCGATTCACATTTTAAAGGCCTAGGTTAATTGTTTGCATTTAGATCATAAACAAAATATTTGTTTTGTCCTGTATACGTACTGTTATTCCTAAATTCAGGAAACTTGGCAAGCAGATGCACAGTCATGATTACTACATCTTCAATGCAAAAATAATTCACTGAGACCTATATTTCACACTACACTGACTTTGTCTAAATTTTGCATTTTAAGTTTATTTTTCAAGCTCTGTTCATGGAAGAATCATCAAACGTGATGATTGAATCTATACATGTTAGTATCACACCCGTGGACCATAACGTCACTGTAACCTACAGTGCTCAATTTACTGGCTGAAGATAAGATTATCCGTTTGGCTGATGACCAGATAGGTTGTTAACACACTTTATACAACACTGGTATACCTGGAATCATGTAACTTAGCGAAATGATGCATCTTGATAAATGCACATCACTTTAACATATAGTTCATGCTTCATTAACTTGGATTCAGTCTCAAACACTGTTCATGGTCGAATCATCAAAATAAATGATTTTATAAATCTGTAATAGTTTCACACGCTTACAACAAAAGAAAGACACTGTGATCTACATTTCACATTCTACTCGGTTATGTTAACATTTTTCATCAGCTAAAAAATTTTAGTTAATTTTCTTTTTCATACCTCCAGTATAATACTATTTGATTTGAAATCATCACACTTAGTGATATGATGCACATTGAGAAGAAGGTTAATATGAACAATATTTCATGCTTTACTAACTTGGGTCAAATTTTGTGTATTTCCTATTATACTTGAAATATTGTACAAAATGACTGTATACAGCTCTCATAGTAGCACAACCTTACTGAAAAGGTCACAGACTACATTTCACATTTTAGTAGCTTTTGTTAAGTTTCTGGATTTAGCTTATGAACACATAGGTATTCTGTATTCTATGTACATACTATCCTATATATAATCCTGTAAGGAGGTGCACCTTGATAACCACTACTCTTTCATTTTTCAAATTAAAACATTAAAGCTTATATTTTACACTTCAATGGCTTTGGTTAAATGTTGTGTTTTGTGTTCTTTTCTTGGGCCCTTTTCATGCTAGAATCATAAAATTGATGATTGCATGCATCACTGTTAGACTATATCCATAGAACAAATAAAGCTAGTTAAGCTCATGGTTACGATAGATCTTGGAATTCTATATGCATACCATCTGACCTATAATCAATCATTAAACTTGGTGAGTGCCAGCATCTTGATAAATTCTTCAACCTTATTGCCGAAAGACGTATCTGACCTATATTTCGTGACGCATATTGCATGCTTGAATGAATTTGTACAGAGAACAAATTGCCAAAAGACTTGAGTTACAAAAAGGGACAGCATTACTTTGTTTGAATCACTTAGTCTGAACTTGATTTCGGAGTTATAATCATTAATTACAATGGCAATTGTAGACTACGAAAAGTTGAGGTGAGCTATGTAATCGTTGATTACACTCTAGATATATTTGTTACGGGGAAATATTATGAATTGATTAGCCCTGCTATCTTGTCGTAAATAAAAAATATTCAGGTAAGCTGACAGATGAAGCTTAATCAAGAACAAGTTCATACTATACTACATGAGAATGTATTGATGTGTGCACTGGTATCTTCTCTCTCTCTCTCTCTCTCTCTCTCTCTCTCACACACACACACACACACACACACTCTCTCTCTCTCTCTTTCTTTCTCAATTAATAAGCAAGCATGAAAATTAGTATAACAAGTATATATAGATTACTACATTTTCACTAACAAATATTGTTATGGATTAAATGTTGTCACGCATGCTGCACCCAGCAAAACAAAAAGTCCATACCAATACTTTTGTCGCACATTCAATAAAAAGTGATGCGAAAATCTGTATTTTCGGAAACAAAATCATGATTGGAATTTTCAATTTCCATGTCTGATCTTTTCTCCACGTGCTAAAAGTGTATCGGTGCCTCTGCATTATACGCTTGTGGATCCGGCGCACTAGCACGTCATGGCGTATGCACTTTTAGTGTGTGCCTGCAAACTGACCTGTATACCAGTCTGTAAGCTTTATTCTACCGGTGTACTGAGCTAACTGATTGATCAGTTTGGCATCAAAGATTCACTGATGTGTTGAATTGGAAAACATTTAGTTTACAGTACACAGTTGTTCTGTTAATGTTTTAAAATGTCAATGTTCACATGGTTTGGCATATTTCACACACAGTAAAGCATATGTTTTTATACATACATTATACTGAGACAGTGTGAAATATGTGTTACAGATTTCACTTTGACAACAGTGATGAAGGATCTAGTTGATAAGAAATCAAACGATGAAAGGGAAGTAGATGCCAAAATCAGGAATCTTGAGTGATGGGAATAACTAGACAAACAAGTTGATAGTTAGCTAAGATATATATATATATATATATATATATATATATATATATATATATATATATATACATTTATATTTATATATATATACATGTGTGTATATATATATATATATATATATATATATATATATATGCTTTTGACATGTGATAAGTACCTGAACACAAAATGGCTGTAAATCGTAAATTAGCAACGACATTGGAAGTTATTAATCAAGCGCAGTTATCAACAAATACAACGATTATTTTCATCGAAATTGATCTTTATGCTTGGGATGGCTCAATTACGAAATAAAAATAGCTAATCATTGAAGACACATGTCTTTGAATTCTGGCTTTTAGTACATATATCTTTTGCAGTTCTTACACTGTAATTATGCCTATCTCTTGGCTCAGTACATGTGTTGTACGAGCTGCACAAAAACGTGTTTTAATAGCAGTAATACAAAACCTGCTACTATTGCATGATTTTCCTTCTTCGGGACACGTTGTATTCAATCCAACGTAATGATTTCATCCTTTAATTAGTATTAGATCCCAAGAATTGAAAATAATACGATCCCAGTCTGACGCTTTGGTCACAGCCAACACACGGGGTATCATCCTCTTTATCCTTGGACCTCGTCTGCATTACACGTATGCTATATCGCTCTGAGATGTGTTCCGTCGTTTCCTGTTTAAGACGTATTTTTGGCATTCGCTTTCGATTTTGCTTTCAAACATACATACAGGGGGAGGAAGAAGGGTCCCTCTTGCTCCTCGTCTTCATTGGACAACCCCCTCCATTCCCGGGAAGCGTCTAAATCGCTTTCTATGGGGAGAGTGAAAACTGCGCTTGTGGGAAAATAATGTTCTGTGACCTCCGTGGTTTGGAGATCACCTAAGAGACACGGATCCCTGCCGCTCGTTACAGTGTCATCAGTGCCAGTGGAATAAGAATGCCTGAGATTGAGTAGCGCCTAACGCTTAGAGATAAGCAGCGCCCTGTCAAGATTGATGTTCTTGTGGTTGATATTAGCGAATCGCACCTTTCTGATAGGGAAATGCAGCAATCAGGTTCAAATAAGTCTGACGTGGGTTCATCCATCAGATCTTTGTCAAAAGACCTGTCTTTGTCCGATGAACGGTTACCGGCCACCAGTTACCTGGTGCTTTCAACCTTAAAGGATAGCTAACGGCTTGGTTTCTGGAAGCATTCTCCACTATCATGCATCCAAATTTTCTTTCATCAATCCAAAGTGGCGCAATTAAGTGAAGAGGTACCCACCCGTATGCAGAAGGGAGCAGTCGAGCGGGTGGAACACGATCATACTCCGGGTTTCTGATTCAGGATCTTTCTGGTGTCGAAAAAAGGCGGAATATTTCGTATCGTAATCACCCATTCAGCCCTTAACATATTCCTTCGGGAAGAACACTTAAAGATGGAGCCTACCGCCTAGGTCAAGAGCGACATAAGATCATGCGAAAGGGCGGTATTTGTCAATCTTCAGGATGAGTACCTTCACATCCCCATTTCCATCCACACGGAAAATACCTCCGGTTTTGTATCGTCCAAGAAGTTTTTAAATTTTGTGCTTTTCTTTATGGCCCTTCCTCCACCCCATAGCTTTTACCAGACTGACGGGGACAGTCGTAGCCCTCTTGATGTCTATATCAATCGATATATTCCAGTATTTCGTGACTGCATGATGTACAACGTCCTTAGAGATTCTCTTCTGTGTGACATGTAGGTCCACCGTGACCCGTCTCGATTTAGTCCCCAACCTAGATAAGACAGGTCTCATCCTTTCTCAGGACTTCATATTTTTGGCTAAATGTCCCCACCAATCTAGCCAGATTTCGTGCTCTTGAGGACCGCACAAGGACAATCTCTCAGCTCGGATCCCTCTGTTATCCGAATTTCACAACCTGAATTGGTGGCAAGATATGAGCAGGTTTCTAACAGGAATCCCAATTCACACACCCAAACGCCAAGCATTTCTGTACACCGACGCATCACATTCAAGATCGGGTGCTAACCTGGAGCGAGAGGGTGTATTTTTCAGGAATTTCAGTCAGGGAAGAAGCAACTCTTCATAAAAAACAACTTGGACATGCGGGCAGTGTTTCTAGCTTTACAGGGGTGTATCAACCTCATATGGCATCGCGATCGACTCAAACAACACGTCAGTAGTAGCATACCTCCAATCAGAGGGGTATACGTGCTCCTGCTTTTTGTGTGAAAGTCTGAAACCTCATCCGGTGAGCAAACTGTGAAGAGATCACTTTTGGTTCGCCTCATTATGAGCAAAACGGAATACCCTGGCGGACAATTTGTCCAGAATATGTCGTGTGGTCCTCATGGATTGGTTTATACACCAATTGGTAGCAGAGTCACTTTTACAACTGTGCGTGAATCCTTTGATTGACTTGTTTATTTCGAGACTGAACAACACGCTCCCGTGTTATGTTTCCCCAACGCCAGTCAGAGGGCTTGGACAGTGGACGCTTTCGGTCTAAAGTAGGATCGTCAGTATTTATACCCCTTTCCACCTTGCAAAATAATTCCCCAGGTGTTCCACCAAGTCAGGATCTCTACTGCTCGTCTCATCCTGATAGCTTCCAAGGTCGTGGCTTAATGACCTATTTGACTTGTTGGTATACCAACCCAGGAGATTACCACAGAGCAAGGGACCTGCTGTTGCAGCACAGAAGCCTCTCCTCCACAACATCACACAGATTGTCCACCTTTACGTTTGGCTCATCTCAAGCAATCAATCATTCAGGTCCAGTTTTCGAGAAAGGTTGCTACATGCATTGTCCAGGCTAGGAGAAAATGTAATTCCAGGGTTGAAGATGAAACGTGGTTACTCTTCTGCAATTGATGCAGCAGAAAACGCGGTGTACCTGACTGCCCCCCCCCCCTCTCTTCGGTATCTTCTAGTGAAGAATCAGCTATGTTCAGTAGCTCCTCTTCCTAATGAGACCTCAAATCTCGGCCGTATATGTCCTTGGGTTGATCGAGATAGGTTTCTTTTGCCGGTTTGAACCTAAAGGTTTTTCTTGACTTCTTCTACATGGAGATGGAAGTGTCGGAAGCGTCTCTTAATACCTATCAAGTTTTCCTCTGATAGTTCGGCGGTCTCCATTTTCGGGCTGATTTTCCTCACTATCAAGACAGCTTAGCAGTCTCTCACTGAGAGGGACCTTTATTTCATGAGAATTAAAGCACATGAAGTTGAAGCTATTGCTTTATCTATTGCATTTTTATTGGTCCCTATATTGGTGGCACAATACGTGGATCAACCTTATTTCAGTTTACAGTTATGACTATTCCTACCATAAGGGTAAGTGCTATAGTTTTCTCTACCAGATTTATTGAGGCCACGCGCCTCCCTCCTAACCAGTAAATTCAGCAATGCAATGGTAGGAGGTATTGCATTACTGGAATTGCGATGTAATTTTATGGGGGGGGGGGGGGCGCTAGTAAAACTAATTTTAATTATGTAATACTTAACTGCTACTATTGTAAAGGTTCCAAGTGTTGAAGGTGACTAAAAAGTCAGACTGAGGTAATATTGGTTTAATTTCTGACCCTCCAATCCTAATTGAAACAGGGACAAAATTAGCTTGGACCGCGAAAAGGAAAGCCATAGTAGCAGGTAAGTATCACATATTTACAATTAGTAACCTCCACCCCCACCAAAGAAAGAGAAAAAATAAATTATATACCAATTGTATACAAAGAAATTATTAACATTCAAGCTTTGTAGCGTACCGTGTTCATCAAATAAAGCAAATAGTGGAACTCGGTAGGCTTCGTTAATGCTACCATTGTTAAGCAGGACACCATTATTAGCAAATGACTTTCACCTGTGCATGTATATCAGACCCGATGTGTTCTCATGCATTTCATAAGAGGCCCCTAATGGAAGCAGCCTGCTTAACGTGGGATGCATTCCATGATGATGTCTCAATTGAGGTATTTGACTTTTTAAAATAGTGCGGGTTATGTAAAGGTTTCGTCCTTGCATATTCAGGATTTAAAGCTATTATCCATAATGAATTTTTTTTGTTGCATACACAATTGGCTGTTGTTATTGTTGTTCTTGTTGTTCTTGTACAAGCTTAACCTTTCATCTTTGCTCTCAATGTGCATATTCAATTTTGGTGGAAAGGAAACCACAGTGGCCAATTGTATAAGGACTCGTGTCCAAAATGTTGTCGGTTCAATTCCAACATTTGGATCATTCAGATTGCTACAATCGTGTGTCCTTGGGCGGGGCACTTTACTCTGCTTGCCTCTGTATATAATATTCAAAGTGTTGCTGTGCAATAAATGCAAAGTGTTGCTGTGCAATAAATGCTGTTGAATAAAGTACATTAATATCTACATATCGCTCTGTTTGATTTGGACAGAACATGGGTGAATTTATTGCATAAGACCAGTTACATCATATACTCGGTGAAGTGGATCAGAACAAAAATGATCAAGTGGATCTGAAATAATTCTTGCAGGAAAAGATATTTAAATTTTCGTGTGATATTATTGCAGGTAACCATCATTACAAGTGATATGGTAGGACAGTAAAGATCAATTATGGAAGACTATTGGAAGACAGATTATATTGGGTAATTGGTTGTCCGATAAATTCATACAAAATAAGGTGTGTTTTAGGGGACACTTCATATAACCAAAAAGTGTGGGGAAGTGTCGTCCATTATGGTCTATTTCAGAACTGAAACTTATGGGCGGATTCCTCCTACATTCGAAAAAGGGAAATTTGGCAGAATATATAAAATATTTAAGGAATTAATAAAGGTAGAGCTTTAAAATTGTATCCATCATCTGTCCACTTCTTCTCAAAAAAAACCACAAAATCATTTTCAATCATGCTTGGCAGAGAACATCCTGGTATGAAGGTTTTTCAAGTTTGTGCATATAGTGACGACCCACAATCAAATATGGCTACCATTTCTGAAACTAGAAAAAAAAGCTTTAACCAACTTCTTTTAAAAAACTGTTGAACAAATTAGAAAAAAGTCTGAGAGAAAACATCCAGGCATAACGTTAATATGCTATCAAATATGACCAATGCTTCTAAAATTAAAAAAAAAAATAATGAAATGACTTTATTTTCAACACCGACTGAACTGATATAGAACAAATCTGAAAAGTCATCCTGCCATAAAGGTTTTTCAGATTTGCACAAATGATGCGAATATGTCATCCAATATAGTAACTGTTACTAAATTTACAAACTTTAAACAACTTCTCAAAATCCTCTAAACAAAATTTGAGACCATCCATAAATTAATGCCTTTCAAGTTTATACATACGCTGCTGATCCGCAATCAACAATGGCCACTCTTACTGAAAATAGTACTTAAAAACAAACTGCAGAATATAATTTTACAAAATCTAGAAGGCTTTTCATTTTTTAGATTATTCAGATCCACCTACAAATATTCCCATTGTTGCTAAAAATAAAATAGAAAGCCAAACAACTGTTTCTCAAAAAAAAAAAACAGCTGTACATTTGTGAATTTCTAAAAAGACATTTTTTGATTTATGATTTACTTAATTTATTTTATTTTATTGTATTTTATTTTTTATATTTTTATTTTTATTTATTTTTTTTATTTTTTTATTTTTTTTTGGGGGGGGGGGCACAGTTAATGTTGGTCTTGAAGAGTGGAAAATTGACTAATTGTCGATTTGCTAGAGCAGCAGAAATTAATGAGTTATAGAAGCAGATCAGTGTTCAAGGATGTGCTAAAGGGCTTTGATCTTGAATACAGACCTTTATTATCTCATTTAATCTTATACAATGATGCTGTTTGTGAAACATTCATTTAGTATTGATCGCAGTTTACTCCATAGGTCTTATAAGTGAATTAATTGCTTTTATATAAATATAAATATGAACTACTGCAATGCCACCTATCGGTATATCATCCGGAAGTTTAAATACACAATTTGAAAATCTATAATAGGTACGTAAACAAATCAAGCTTTAAATGAAATATATTTTTTAATTTGTCATTAAATATATGGAATTCACTTCAATTGTTACTTCTGTTTCTCTTCTTCTTTTTTATCCGTTCATCCACCAGTTCCCTATTTCATTTCCACTCAATAAATCTAGTTCGCCACCGTGAACTGCTACCAAACTTTGAAAATTGAAGCCTATTGATTTTGGGAGTCAAAAAATCTATATTCAAGGTTAATGTGAGAGAAAGAAGAAAAATAGTTTCTGCACAATACCTAGGCAAAAATGTTTGAAATTAAAAATCCCTTTGAAAAGACCCAGAAGAAAAATATTTGACAGTTCAGTATGAAATAAGGGACATAATTGAAATGAACTTTTGTAAGTGAAGATGTTGATGATTTCATAATTTTGTACAAAGTAATTAGACTGGATGAAATGTGAGAACACGTATGCTTCCAACAAAAAAATCAATACATTTTGAGGATTTATGTCAGGTACCTTCGAGAAAAATACCTGGAAGTTTGGCAAAGGATTATATAGTGACTATAAACATAAACACATACGTACACACACACATACATACTTAGATAAATACATACATACATACATACATACATACATACATACATACATACATACATACATACATACATACATACATACATACATACATACATACATACATGCATGCATGCATGCATGCATGCATACACACACACACACACACACACACACACACACACACATACATACATACATACATACATACATACATACATACATACATACATACATACATACATACATACATACATACATACATACATACATACATACATACATACATACATATATTGAAAGATAGTTGCACCCATGACCGGGTTGATAATATATACAATTGAATTTGGTGATACCATTATCAAGGATTCTTCTTTACAGCAAGTTATGTGTATCTTCTAATCGATTTCCGCTTTTCTCTTGCCTTTAGAACGCAGTCAACATAAAGATGGTAAGTTGATCTCATTTTTTTTATTATATGCTTCATATATACTTTCAATACGCATCCTGTTAATATTTCCAACTGCTTTCGTGGGTTCGTTTTCAGCTATAATATTTAACATTACGCTCAGAACACACAAAAATACTGAACTGCGTGTGAGAAATCTACCTATAATCCGGACGAAATATGCTATAATCATTGTAACATCTCGTGTCAGGTTACACGTTTATAATATATGTCTTGATCAACCATCTTATTTGCCTAATTTATTTATAAATATAAGTTGGTAATATAATATTGATATGTAATCAAATTACTTTTTCACCAATTAACAGCCCTGTCTTTGTGATTTCTTCTTTATGTTGTAATAAAAAAGTATAACTCAAGACAAGGCCCTCATATAGTAGTTTTTCAAACTTCATCGATATAAAAAATTACCAAATAACATCTATTGAATCTGCAGTGACAGATAAAGCACAAAATATATCTCCTAATACTCGAACTACTTAAGAGGAATTCAAAGCTATACATGTCAGATTTCAAAATTATCGTATATGATCTTATTCATGTAATTGCATTTGGTCGGCACTGTATACCGGAACATCTTTTTTTCTCATGATACTCGAGTCTCAATTTATTTCCAATATTCTATGGTGAAACTTCTTATATGATATATTTCCAGGCATCCCAGTAATTGGTTATTCTTTTTATACAGTCTCGAGTACCGCTTTCTCTTTAAACATCTAGTGGATTTTCCCCTAAGAATTCTGCAATAATTGCAATTATTGCAATCTTTGCAACTGCATGATTAAGCTTTGAGTGTCGTCGATAGTGACTCGTAAAAGTTTCCAAGAAATAGCATGTTCAAGTTTGTCATTCCTGCAATACAGATAAATATTTGTTTGCAATCGGAATTTTTGGGGGGATACTGTGCTAGTAAGCACAACATTTTTTTTTCGTTCACTTTGCTCACATAACATTGTTGTTACACTATGCTGGAAAAAGTGACATGTCAGAATTTAGTTTATTGTAAGCATCATTTTCCGACTTGCAGCTTTAGCCGCTGTATCGTTTACATACATAATCATATCAGCCAACCCTACCCCACTCTACCCCACTCCCAATAACAAATCAGCTTTTCTACTAATTTCAGTTCTCCTTCTTTTACATGAGTGTTTTGTAGCTTTGGCAGCTTAGCACTGGACCTTTTAAACGTTTTTATTGTTTATCTTTTCTGAGGTTGTTTTCTAACCAGCAGACAAATCGAGGTATACTACCCAGTACACACACATAAAAACCCACATAGAATCAAGCACACGCACACACACACACACAATCAGGCACACGCACACACACACACATAAAGATAACATACGCAGATACTTAATCTCACCAATTCGCCCTCCACGCTCAACACCAACCCCGCTTTAATAATCATCATATAGCATGCACAGTTGCGCGGTAATATAAAATCTGTTCAAGAATGTTGTAGTTTTTCTGGCTAGAATGTCTTATGTTTTAATCTGTCGAAAACCAAGCTATTCCGAAGTTTGCTCAGGCCGATAACTTACGAAAAGCCCAATTTTCAGAGAGAGCAAAATATGGTAACCATGGCTGATCAGCATTTTTTCCCTTACAGATTTTTTGACATCTATCAATGCTGATTATTTTTCCCTGCAACATGCTTTATCTAACAAAGATAAAAAACCGAGTATCCTCAATGTGATCCTTCCTTGCTATGAACTGGTTAATTATTGGAAGAAAAAAACATAAACTAATAGCCAACTACATACAGGTTGAAAATCAAGGAGTACAATTTTGGTATACGCAAGTTTATCTGAGCTTTCAGCAATCTGAGGTATATTTCCCATAACACCCTACCACCCTCCTCTTTGAATGTCGGAAACTGTACAGCGACGTAGTACTTCATTTGGAATCAATCAGAATCAAGGTGGCTTTTGACTTTACGCACTAATGCAAAATGTATATGGAATGATATTCATGAATGAAAATTAAAAAGTTTGCCTAAGTCTGTATTATTAGTCCACCCGCGAATCATGTTGTACAACGCAAAACATAGCAGACAAAATGTCCGTATGTGCGCCCAGTGATTACTTTGATGATCGAGTGGTGTTTAACGGCATACCAAGACTTGAAAGGCTATATTTACAGAGGCAACTGAAGTAAGCTGTCTCTCCCAGTGACACATCACATCGGGCGATACGGCTAGACTAGGCAGAATTAAAATCCTCACTTAATCTCTCGAGTTCAGAGAGTTAATCGCTGAGTCACATCGGTTCCTTGTACACTTGTGCACGGTTCTTCTTCTTCTTCCTGTTTTTACCTCTCCATGCCATTCAACACAATCAGTAAATTGTCATCAAATATGACTTATGGTTCCAACACATATTACTGGTTCTATTTGATCAAATTTCAAAGTGGAACGGATCAGAGATTTATACCAGATTAGACCGCACAGTTATTTTTTTTCTTCTCTTTTGATGTTTTATCATAAATTAATTCGTCTTCTAATATGGTCATAGTCAGTTATAACGGGGTTAATAATATATGTACGTATACATCATCTTACGTTTAATCTTAACTAATTCAGCAATTGATTATATGAGGATGTTGACCTAAAATTGGCTTGTATGGTCAGTTGGTTTTGTCTCTCTCTGTCTCTCTCTCTCTCTCTCTCTCTCTCTCTCTCTCTCTCTCACACACACACACACACACACACACACACACACACACTTTTTCATATAATTTTTATTCTTGGGGATTCTGCCTGCATCTATCCCAGTTGGTATTGGTGTTGCGGGACTAAGCAATAGCCCCATAATATTGCAGCTAGAGTTAGATTTCTGACCAGAATGAATCCTAATTCTCCAACTTTATATTCATAATATTTAATGCTGTGTATGTATATTTTTCCTTGAGGCGGTGCCTTTCCAGTAGACCAGGTGAAGTTAATAATAAGGTACACATTGTTGCTGAGTTTAATTTATTTTCAAGAAGAAAAAAAAAATGTCCTTGGGAAATATTTTAAATTATACAGACACTGGATGTAACTGGCTGGTTGTAAAGAGGTTTTCTGTTATCATGGATGTTCATAAGATGGCGCCACCTTATTGAATATCAGGGGCATGTCACGTGCCAGTTACTTTTTCCCGACGAAATCTGGAACAGTAAAGAAAATTAATATATTTTGATTATTTTAAACACGTGTTTTTAAGTAAATCAGATATTAGTGTCATATCTAAAACTTTAATTGTGGGGTACGCAAAGTTTAGGCTTTATGTTGAGATTGCAAAGCAAAATATTTTGCTACGTTGAATGCGTCCAGCGTATATTTCTTTTTTAACAAGATAATGTTCCTAATTGAAGGAATATGATAGCATTAAGAAAAAAGCACATAAGAGATGCGAAGAACTCTAATAATCTGCTGTAGAGAGAATGAAATTTAAAAGAAGTCGCTGTAAGGTCATTATGTTACAAAAACTGTGCTAGGCGACATTTCTGAACCATTCTTACTAATGTGGTTTAAAGTTTCATATTAGTATAGGAAAAATGACACTGTTCCTTTTACCTGGAGGTGTTATGCCCCATGGTGTACCTGAAGGAGATAATAATAATAATAATAATAATAATAATAATAAAATGTACACGATGGGAAGAAAACAAGAACGAAAGATCTGTATGAATGAATGTATGTATGTATATATGTATAAACTTTAACGGAGCCTCATTACAATGCTGACTATATAGTGCCGTTTAAAAGTTCTTAAAATGCAAAAAGTAAACAAACAAAGAATTTGAAAGATAAATCCTTCCATATACACATAAATATGTAGTCACCCAAGATAAAATATAAGAATTTCACATTTTAACATTCATGAAAAGGCACATAAAATGAAAGAGACAGTTAAAAATAAAATAATATAAAATCCTTGAAATAATAGGTGAACATTTATGATATAGCCCGCATTCTTTTAAAAAGTCATAGATTTTCTCTGGTCATACGTGATGATGCAGCTTCTTAATTGAGTTCACATTTTAAAATGTATGACTCAAGTAGTGTAGGACAAGTTTAATAATACAAAATAGCACACTACCACTACTACTGCAATTACTACTTCTATCATCAATTTTGATATAATAGGAGTCAAAGTCCGTTACAATTTGTCTAACATAAAATTCCGCATTTTTAGTGACGAGTACGGCAACGTATTAATCGAGAGCATGTTACACGATGGAAGAATATAGAAACAATATATACGGGTGAAGATTTATTTCAGGGTAATGCTAAAATGTTGCATATTCAATCCGAAGCGATGATCGTACCAGAAGAAGTCAATAAAGCCTCCTCTGTACGTACTCTAAGGGTGCATATTAATATTGTGATTATTTAACAGAAAGAGAAAGCCCAATAAGCTTTTATTCACTTATGAACCAATAGAGAGAGAGAGAGAGAGAGAGAGAGAGAGAGAGAGAGAGAGAGAAATATTATTCCTATATGATTATATTACTCTTTATAGTCCGCCTTTCTATCATTATTGCGGTTATGAAATGCATATCAGCAATTGATTTCTCATTACATAAATACGCCGAATTGCTTGTAAATCAAACAAATTATATTCTTTGTATACTGTAATGTAAATAGTATATCCGAAGTGTTTTGTATATGAATGTTGCCCTATACATTATGCAAACTATTTTTCTTTTTGATACTCATAATACTTTGTCAGATTGGCCCAGCTGGTGGCAGATTGATCTAACGATAATAATTTGAGTTTATAGAAGAGGCATCTGCATATTTGTACATGAAAGGCTTTGTTTTATCAGTTGAAAATACTATTATATATTCATACATTCAGAATGGAAGATTTTCAAGCAGCACTCGTGTGTACGTGTGAATTCAAAGTGTTGCCATTGTCCGCTGTCGTCACAATAATATGACATGCAGTCTTGGACACGGGTAGAGCCGGGAGAACAGGCGGGAGTCGTGGACGTAGTGGTAGGAATAAAATCTGAAATAGATGGTACAAAATCTTCTCTTTTTTTTCTTTCCTTGCATGCATGTATATGTGTATGTATTACGTACATGTATGTGTGTATGTACTGTCAGATTAGAAATATTAGTGGAAATAAACGTTGTCTTTCGGGAGTAAACGGACGATGTGGTGGGGATACAAGTTCTTATGGTCACACTGTTTACATTAACGTTTAATCGACAATACTATTTTGTGTGGTGCATTTAATTTTGTGGATATTTGTTACCCCCTGAATTAAATCATTCTCTAATATTTTGTTTGTTTGTTTTAGAGAGTACATGTATGTATGCATAATTATATGTGTTTTCCTCTTTGATAAACCCCACCTAATTTTTGGCTGCTTTCTATTACTATCTTGTATTTTTAAAACATGATATCAAAATATAAATTGGCATTGTAATTCATATAAGCCAGTTTGGAAAGCAACACCACGGTTATATCAAGTGTGCTACTATAATAAGTAATATAAACAATTGAAAGTCATTTAGTCGCGTATGGTGCAAGGAACCAATATCTGCAAAACAATCGTCACTAAACAACGTAATTACTTTTGTTTCGACATATCATCCGCTCTCTAGTCTTACACCTAGATATGGATGAAATGTTGGATCATTTTTGTAAGTGACGCATTTTTTACAGGCTCTATAGACGAGCTAGTTTTTTTAGGAAAATATTAATGAAACGTTGGATCAGTTTTGACAGATACAGGCTCTATAGACATGCTAGTTTCATAACAAGATATCAATGAAAATTTGAATCAATTTTGCAATTGGATAATTTTTGTAAGTGATACACGCTGGCTCAACGAATACTAGTTTGGCTGCATCGGTTTCAATTCTGGCTGCTTCATTTTGTATTTTAATCCAGTTTATTATCTCATACTGTGTACAATTATCCCAAACCACATTTCCGTATTTCAAAATAGAGAATTATAATTTAAGAGATTTTCTATCTGACTAAGAATCTGAGTTTACACATTTCGTTTATTCGCGACCAAGCGTAACTTTTATATACTTTATATGTTGACGCCATGTACAGTCATTTGAAAGGAAAACTTTCAAGATGTTAATATGAATTTATTTTTCAACTAAATGAGGGTGTAATTGCTTGTTCATTTTTCTGGATATAGTCGGAATTCAGTTTTCAGAAGGGATTTAATGATACTAACCATGTGTCTGCCCATTGAGAGATTAAGACCAAGTAATAGTAAATGCATTCAACCATTCAGGACATACAGTAGAAGTCATAATACGGACCCATGAGAGGTCACATGCTAACACATATCCATTCTGAGTGTACTTCATTGAGTGCTACTCGCAGATACCTGTCACTGAAATAATTGGTAAGCCATATTCAAAGACTGCCAGTGATTCCAGCAGCTTTTAATCAGAGTAGAAGTCCTATATGCCAAATAAGTAGAAGTCCTATATGCCAAATAGGATCGAAAGCCTTGCTTATATCAGACATTATTATATGTTAGCTGATTCACTGCTGTTTAGTTGCCCATCATAAAACCATCTTGAAATGGTTAGAGTATGATATTGTCTCAAAAGTGGTTACGTAGACGTATGAAGACAAGTATTTCAAACCACGTTGGTGATAGTATCGAAAATAGATATGGTATGTAGTTCGATACTAAAGAGGAGCCACCTTTCTTTACAATAGGACCAATATTTGCTTAATTCCAAGTGACTAGAGAGATAGCTCCATGTAAGAGATTGGCTCAAAAGTGAACAAAGTGGTGTAGTGAGTTTGTTAGGTAGTTTACGTATGATGCATTTACTTATACCGTCTCGACCAGAAGCCATCCTCAAAGGAAGATTTGGAGAAGGATATTTATTTAGTCTTGTGTTAGTACCATTGAGTTCAGACAATTTTCGTACGCATATGAGGGTACCGTTGGAGGAGCAATATATATTTCATCAAGTACAATTTTTAAAAGAAAATTAATGTATTAGCTTTGTCAATTAGTAACAATAGTGGCACTAACAAGCTGGTCCTTCAACAATTATCCCCTTGACGGTCACCCCAGCCACCTCCCCGCAATTGTCAACTCCATAATGAACGCATACTGAATACAATTGGATATAGTTCATATTAAAGGCGGTGACAAATGTACCCCAGATATTACTATAATTGAAAGGAAAGCAGAAAATAAGCGGATTTATTTCCAGCCTCTCCTGCGCATTGTAACACAAAACTTAATCTCCAACCATGCAAGCTCAAATATATTCTGCACAAGATTCCTCCCCGTGTGCATACTCTGTGAAACCATGGATTATTGATACCAGTGGTACAGTAAATAACGAAGAAGAAATATGGAGATAAAGTATTGATGTATCTTCAATCCAAACTTTACCCCTGTCAATCATACGAAACTGTTTAGTGCTAACAAATGCGATAGTTTTTCTAATAAAATAAATTACTCTAATTATACTTACCAGACAAACACAGCTGTATCAAACACATGGTCAATAGCAGCCTTACTAATATATTAGCCATGGCACATTTGGAAACAACAGCGTGACGTTATAATGACCAGATAAGGAACGCTTATCAAATGACCTTATGATTAGACTAATGTTTTCCCGAACCCACTTGTGGTGGGAGAGGCTAGAATTTACCCGCGACTGAAAAGATATGATTTAAATTTTTATAGAGTGCCAAAACGTATGTCAATCTGCTTATTCTGATTAGATTACTGCATTCAATCAGAGTCTTCTGTAGTGTAGCAAACCTTTCCAGCTCATTTTCATATAGGTCGTGGATAATACCAAAGGACAGAAGTTGCATTAAATTTGGATGGAAGAAAAAACCTAGCGGAGTCTGTAGAAAAGAACTGAATAGAAAGAAACCTTGAATCTGAAATCAAACGTTTCTAATGGTAACGCATAGAAGATCGTAATTTCAATATAGTGTTTTAGAGCTGAAAGCGATAATATTAATTGACGTAAAATGCAGGGACTATTGTGAAATTTTAATATCGACATTTCGATCAAATTGGGAACGCCAGTATCTTTGACATGAATAAATAAATAATCTATTTCATAACGTTCTCCCATTAAATGCGTTGACTGCAAGCAAAACTACCTGCACGCCCGGAAATTAAAATACTGTGTGATTTGTCTATGCTTTTGTCACAGACGTTGCGAAAATCAACAGATACAATAAAGTAGGACATATAGTTTAACCCGTCTTAGGTCGGTTTAGGCAACAATTATGACATCTGCAAGATCCAGGCCCTAGTCTGCATACAGATAAATATTGTTATCAATAATAATAAGAATTTCCTTTGCCTTAATATACTAAAATGTATTACGTTATTCAGCTTTAAACATTCTTAATAATGTGTATAGCCTTAAAACAGTGTTAGCATAATGTGCCTATATAATAAATATATTTACAAGTAATGATATGTTCACTAACATAATTACTCAGTAGCAAACAAAGACAGAAGTTATCAAGATATTACACTCATTGTGAATTTTAAAAAATAAATGTATTTTGCTAGTCTAATATAATTTTATATGTGATTGAAAATACACGAGGTATTAAAATTTTCGTAAGGTAAGACAAAAACAACAGTACATAGGCAAATATTTGTTTCGGAGGTCACACTACTTGCCTGACGATCTTACGTATTATATAAAACATCAACTCATGAAGGTGTTAATATTGCTCACTCAACCAGGAGTCGCAGTTTGTGACTTTTTGATTTTTTTTAAATGCACTTAACGTAGACACGTGTTTGCCTTACTAATCCTGAATTACGAAGCCACTCTGAATTTCTCAAAGACCTTGAATGTCTCTTCATCTACCCAACGTTCAATCGGTATTTTTACAAAATGTACCTTCTCAAACACATTTACCCCTACCTCTTCTCCGCCATACGCCCATTCCCCCACCACCTTCTGTATTCTCCTCCACCGTTTTGGTGAATGGATCCCCTTATCTTAATGCTACTTAATTTGTGTGTGGGTACAATTATTGCCTGTTTTCTTCTCGTCCCAATGTCTTTGTGAGTTTTATGTACAAATAGGAATTGGTACAGTTATTAGTCTGTGTAATTGCAATGAAATTACGTCGGAACTACCTCATTATTCTCTCGCAGTCTTATATGTTTGAGAGTTATCGAACTAGCACGTAAAGGTGACACAGATAATCATATTTGGAATTTTCAATAACCCCGTGAAATATCGAATCCCGTTAGATGTTATGCAATCTTCCTTGAGTTCTCATTGCAAATAGTCTAGATTGTCAACTGGCAGAAATGTATTTACCACATTTGTTACAGCCATAATAATAACATCGGATACAGATTTGGATCCTTTTTTTATCTTGAATTTACTAACAATTCATATATTATCTTCACTTTTTTGTCTTATATTCTGTCTAACTCTTTCTCGGTTAATATCTTATCAGTTATCTTTTTGTAAGTTATCTCGAGATTATCTTATACGGATACTAATTCCAATGCCAAGTTAGTGTCCATTTAAATTGCTCAAAATGGCAGAAACAAGTAGAGATTTATTTAACTTTTACCTAGAAAAGAAGTTGTTGGTTCACCTTTTGACTTTGATGAAACAAGTTTTACGATGGATTCAAGTGCTAGTTTATCCAATCAAGTATTCAAAAAGCATGAGTTTATGATTCAACAACGATAACTAAGTGTGAAATTGCTAGAGAGTTTCCTTCTGTAATGAATTTTATAGTTATCGAAGAATCCGTGAAACCATTACCATCAATTATTTATTGGGATGATTATAATGACAATTATGTCATGTACGTAAATCAAAAGATTCGTATGTCAAACATTTAAAAAAAGAAATTACATTTTATGACTCAGCAGTACAGAAAAACAAAGTGGTAGTAGAAAATCCAGCATAAAATACAAGCAAAATCATCCAATTGTACAAGCATCGTCGATAAAAGAAGCATTTCAAGACAGATTAGAAAGACTCGGAATATCAAACCAATGGATAAACTTACTACTATAGGAAACAGAGATGCTCAAAGTAGCTGCAAATGAACCATTAGACCAGCAAGTGAAAACAGCATATACAATGATCGATGTATATTATGAAAGACTTGAAAGCGGACCAAAAACCCAATAGGTTCTATACATTTACGGATAAACGAGAATCAAATGATTTGTTAATGAATTTGCAAAATTGAGAGATGTAATGAAATCATTGCAAATATACATAAATATGTATGACACACAGAAAGAGGACATAGAGAAAGACATCAGTAAAGAAATGGACCATGGTAAATTAAAGAAGTTATATAAAGTCTGTTGATGAATGCTGAACGTTTACGATCACACATGTTTGGATATAACGTAGAATTAGAGAGTTACGTGAAAGGAACAGTAGAGAAGATAAATGCAGCAGCTCTTATCTCTTGGTTAAAGACTTAAATAATTGGCAAAGGGAATGTTTTAACCATTGCAACTATTACAACAGCTATAGGAATGATTCAAACGACTCTTACATTGATAACTGCTAACCTGGTTAAGAATGTAAGTAATCCAACTCCTTCTCCTAGTCATCATGCATTCATTCACACATTTAAACAAGATTTGAAAAATACTTCAGGTTATTTGAAGGTGTTAGCTGATAAAGCAATAGCAGCAATACATGGTAGTTTAGTACCGTAATAAGTTTGATATTGTCAGCTGCATCAAATATTGTGTTATTTCTGGCTGATCATGCCATACTACCCATTATATAATGTGTTGGATTCATAATTGCCATATGTATTAAGGATACGGAGATTGCTATTAAACGAGTTCCAAAGACGTCTCTTACGTCTGAATTGTGCTTCCCTACTTCTCGGTGCATAAAAACGCAGGTGAGAAGTGGCCAGAGAAGTCTCCACAATATATTTGTGTTTATTTTACAAATGAAAGCAATCTAGCTCCAGATGCAATAATAACCAATATGAACGATTGCTTATTAATCTCATGATCTTTATTCTTTAATGAGTTGTACTAGAAGTTGTTTTTATATATCACCATTCTTGTCCTGCTTTTCTACATAATTCTTAAGTTCTGCTCTTGGTTTTTATTAACAACCATTTGACGAATTGTTATACTTTGCTTATCAGCTGCTGCAATAAATTCACTCGCTACATTCGTATGTGTGTTATTTGATCCTAAACTGAAGATTTTTGATGACGTTTTGTGATTGTTATTATGCACTACAAACTTCTACCAATTTTCATAATCAGAGCGCTAGGTAAGAAAAAGATAGCATCATTACCAACGGCATAATCCAATTTAACTCTTGAAACCGTGATACATTGCTGACATTTACTTCTATTGCTTTCATCTAAATCTTAACTGTGCTGACCCAATAGTAAAGCATCTATTAGCAATGTTGGCTATGCCGGCTGTGTCTTATATCGACCTCAGATTGCATTATACTTGTCATTTAAGAAATTGAAGTACCCAGTATACCAATCACATATAACCTAATACTTTGATGTAGTTGTGCTATCCCTTCGTTTGGTATTCCGTTTTAAACTTGCATAAAGAAGGATGTCCATCATAATAATTATTCCCATATTGTTTGGGAGTTCTATTGCTTAAGACTATATCCTATCCACCATCATCTATTCCACCATGTGTCTGGTTCATATCTTTCCTGTCTACTTGTCTCATCATCAAATACTTCTCGCTCTATTTATAAATAAGTTTTGAGACCATTAATAACAGATACAATATTCCCTTTCCCATATATCCAGTCATGATGTGATACAATTTTAAAGTTGTTGCACATTAAGTTAAACTGTTTTAGCTTTTTCCCATTAGTATTAGAGTTAAATGCCTGGTCATCTGGTAAAGGTATTGAAATTTCAGATGGAATGTTTCTGATATGAACGTAACTATGAAACCTGTATATTGATTTTGCTAATTCTGGTGTGCTTGAATCTGATCCTTTATTACACTTTTTGCACGCCATATTTCCATTTGAAGCTAATGCCATAACATACCTGCTGACAACATTATCTAAACGTATACGTGTTCCATTATACTTAAATAAGATAATCTTTCTCAGTAGGTTACATATATCCATATACTCCGTCTCAATATCAGATTTGTTTATCACAATGAGGCAGTTACTTATATGTCCTTAATACTAAGCCTTATCATACTTATCATTATCAGTTACAGATGATGCAAAAATACCATTATATAGTAGTTAATTCCGACTACCATAGTTAGTATCATCTTTAGAGTCAATATAGTCAGAATTAGAGTTAGGATTGTTAGCCGAACAAGTGAATTGAGATTTACCACTATTAACTATATTACCTCTATTGTTACTATTATCATTATTATTTACACCTTTTGTACTATTACCACTGTGCTCACTATTATGACCACTATTACCACTATTTCATTATTACCACTATTACCACTAGACTCAATATTATGACCATTATTACCACTATTTCACTATTACCACCATAGTCACTATTATGACCACTATTACCACTAGGCTTACTATTGTGACCACTATTACAACTATTATCACTATTACCAAATGTATCACTACTATTATCACTATTACCAATATTACCACTTTATCACAATTATCAATGTTATTACCACAATTACTACAACTTTACGGAATGTCTTTTTGTGTCTGCATACTATTTTGCGCTTACATCTTTCCCACAATGTATCCATTTAACATTTCTGTATTTTGATAATTTTCTACATCTATCAGATTTCTTTGCTTCAGCTACAGGCATTAGTTCGGTTAGGCTACAGTTATAGGCATTGGTTCAGTTAAAATACATTAGGTACAACCTTAGCTATTGGTTCGTTTATATGTACAAGTTTCGGTATTGGTTCAGTTAGAGGTGCAACCTTAGGTTCAGGTATGGAAAATAATTTAGGCATTAATTCTTCAGGCAACTTTTCAGTGAATGTATTAGCTAACTTTTCAGCTAGTATAGTATACAAATTTTCAGTCAGTATTTTATTCGTATAATATTTCACTCACTCTTAAGTATAGTTTTCGCTAGTCTATTCATTTATATTCAGAACCTTACTTTTCAATACCTCTTTATACTTCCATGCCTCATGTGGGTATCGAGAGTATACATATAGTACAGACAGTTCGAATAGTTTAAATAGTACACATAGTTCGCGTAGTGAGTGCTATAGAAAAAGAGGATACTAATTGATCAAAGATGGTAGTATTTCTAGAGTATTTCATATTAATTTTGGTTTAACACGAATTTTGTGCGGTAGCACGGAATCGTTGTAACTTAATTATACGAATCCACATAGATCCGGATTGGTGAATTGGTATCATTGATTTCGATATTACTCCTCTCCTATATTTTACCTTCTCTCTACTAATACAAATATGTAATGCCTAGCCATAACATTTGGACACTCACCATTTGGAGGCAAACGCGTTCAGCAAGGAAATACATTGAAACAAGGGGAACATAAATAAGGATATTCGGGCATCAGAAACATAACTTTATTTCTAATGGAGACGTGGCTCCAATGTAACCAAAATTTGTCTTAAATTTAAGTCTGAACTTAAGAAATGTGAGCGATACTATTCAGATTTTAATGTCAGTGTATCAGCATGTTGTCCGTATTTTGTTTTGTTTTTCCTTTTATTTGCTGTTGTTGTTTATTTTTGTTGTTGTTGTTGTTTTTGTTGTTTTTCTTTGGTATTCCGTACTTAAGTGTAAGTACAAACTTAATTTATGTTAGTAAAATCCAAGCCTGGTAGTAGCACAAATTATGAATTTTCATTTCAAAGGTGAAGTCGCTCCAGCAGCTGAAATATAAACAGAGTACTAATGTATATTTTATCATAATGTTTACCAGCGCATACAATCAGACTTTGTTTTGTTTCAGTTTCCGTAGCAAGTCTTGGTTTTAGAGGTCTGACGCTCAGAGCGAGACAAGAGTATCCACTTGTGAGATGGGCATATAAAGGTTCCTTTCTTCCTGTCCCTTCACAACGGGCGCGAAATGGTGCTCTACGCGCTAGCTTTTAATCCTTACTTTCCGTTTTTATTAATGAATAAACTCAGGTTCGGTTAAAGATATTTGAACTTTAGAGGGTAAAATTTCAAATTAGTAGCTATGAAGATTGAAGCATTTGTTAGGCGCTTTTTTCATAAACATTTCAGATTTTAACACTAACATTTAGAACCATGAACATATTTAAAACTTTATAAAGGCAGAATAATTGGCAATAAATCAAGAAAAACAAATCAGGCGTGGTCAAGAAAGGAGATGAATGAAAAAATAATTCGAGATGATGCAAGGCTCGGCTTTTGAATGAATTCATCGTAAAATACAAATATTAACCTTTTAGTGACATTTTGTCAGACAATAACAAAAATACTTAGGTACATTAAGTGTTCTAATGTAAAGAACATACTAAGGTGAGCATCAGTGAATGATGTGCAAAACCATATCTTGGTTTAAATGAAGAAAAAAAATGGCTGACAACGATTTTTCTACTACCCGATTTCTCCTACAATGCGAAATCACATTACATAATGGTTATAAATTAAATACACTTTCCAGATATAGCGATTTGTATCCGACAAAAGCAAACTAGACGCAGAAATATAGTGCCAAGTATATGTTTTAAAATAAAAAATGTTTATAATGTATACAACAGAGAGAGAGAGAGAGAGAGAGAGAGAAAGAAAAAGAGAGAGAGAGAGAGACCTGATATTCCATTTCCGTCATCCACAAGATGATAGAATATTGTATTCATTAGAAATGATTCGTGTTTTGTTTTTTATTCGTTTCGTACATGGATACAACTTGTAAAAGTCAACAATTAATTGTTAAATGTATGTACGCGTGTATGTATGCATTTAATGCCTGCATATTTGTATGTATGAATGTATGTATGAACGTATATCTATCTATACATGACATAGATACATGCATACATACATACATACATACATACATACATACATACATACATACATACATACATACATACATACATGCGTGCATAGTTGATATATACCATGGAATGTGTGCACATAATGTGAAGAGAGCATCTACCTGTGCATGTGTCTATAGCGGAAAGGACTGAAATATATAAGAAAGTAGGTATACATATATATGTTGTTTCCTTGGGTCCACCCCAAGTTTGTTAAATTGACTATTTAAAAATGAACATAATTGCAAATTCTTTAATTAATTTAAACGAACAAAATTTACTAAGTTGATTCAGATGTAAACATGTAAAATCAAAATTCTAAAATAAAGTATGTTTTTATCCTTTTCTTTTGTTTCTTTTTTAAATAGTCATATTTCTGTTATGGATAAGGTAATGTTGACTAATGATAAAAGAAGTAAATCAGTAGTTACATTATTAAGAAATACACATACGAGAAGCACGAGAGAGGAGGATATATATGAGATATTTCGTACAACGTAGTTTTGTTTAGATTTAGATTTCTGATATTGATGTTTGAAGTTGTAATATTGTTTTCAATATGTATTATTTTATGATCATGTAAGAAAGAGAAAGCAAACTGTTCGAACGGAAACATAAGTTATGTGCGCAATTACTTTGGGTTCGACAGACATAAATAATCCAATAATCCAGCTGTCCATCATTCACATGGTGCAATCCTCAAACGATATATATATATACCAAGATAATAGACTGACATGAACATATCAAGAAACGATCCGACTTGGAGAGCTAGCAGCTTCATTGTCGATACCAGAGTCATGAATTCAATTGTGTGACCGTTTGACAACTACAAGTATTATATAATATATAAAGCATGACAGCTTGAGTCATATATAGTTCAATAACCTAATAATCCGAACGAAACCAAAAGCCAGGCTAGTGTAGCTTTGACATGGCCTACCAATCGTATCGAGAACTGAGATAAGTATTGTCATACAGTCTAATCTCGCTTTGATCAACTGAGAGTTATCACGCACTAAATCCATAGTTTATTTTGTACTGTTCAGATTTATATACTTTTTATTATTTTGGCTGTGCATTGGAAGATATTTTTTTTCTCATACTTTGCCTATGCAGGATTTGTTTTGTAAACAATCTTATTGAAATATAAGTTTTGAAATTACATACAGCGTCGCAAACTAGGCGATTAACCTAACACTGTATTTGCCACTTGACGCAATCATTATTATCGATCAACTTTAGGGGATCACATTCTCAAATTCGAGGATTTTAGGAAATAAATGTATGATTGTACTGCCAGATGTTGAGCTTTACCGGCAACACGTCAGCAAGGCTAGTAAACTGATATGTACAACTGCCGGGCCACAGTTAGCGTCTACCTAACCTCATATACACGACACAGTTAGCGTCCCCTCAACCATCATATACATGAATGTTATTCCCATTCTAACTACCTTTGGAAAATCTTGTCTAAAATAGCTGAAAATATAGTTCACTGTAGCACTGCGTCATAAAAGAGGGCCATGACGTTGGTCATTTATCACCTTGATACAAACGATCGCTCTTGTTTTAGTCAGATTTATGATGTCATTTTTTTCCAACGAGGTAGTACCAATGGGTAAACTATTATTATGTACATGATTTAAACTAATGTATGCATAATATGAGTATTGTTTGAAAAGTCTGTTTGCATTTAAGCTTTCGTACAAAACGTTGCCACTTAAAAGTGTTACTTCGTTTGAAAATACGTATAATTGTAATCTTTGCTTAAATTATGTACTGTTTAAGGGCAAAAGTGGCAGGCTTACTTATGCATTTTGTGTGTATCTATCATTACAAAACATATGTTTACATATATATTATTTAGCAAGCTTAAGTGTCATGGATACACAATTGTTATGTATGTATGCATCTCCTTGTTTTTTTTTTCTTTTCTTTTTTATCAATAAAATATACTACGTTGTATATATTGTTAAATGCATTGAGATATTTATTCCATTCGTGTGATTTATTTTAATGTGTATAAGTAATATTGAAGAAATTAGATAACTACTTCTTAGAAAGATATATTCTACTAATTAAGATCTTTTACTAACCTTCAAGGTTGTCTATTCAAAACTTCTATTATGGTAAAAAATAAAACAAGTTTCTAAACACAGAATTTTGGTTGATACTAACCAAGAAAACAATGTTAACTTCATAAATAATCGGTAGCACAGTGATTTTATGTAGAACTGTATCATGTACTAATACACAATACTATAAAATAAAAAATTCATCAATTCGAGATTCGTCCTAGTGCATCACTTAATTAAACATGAACTTATTTTTCACATTTGCCTCCGTTTCTCTCATAAAGTGTATCCTGTTTAAAGTTGTGTTTCGTACACGTAAGAAGGTCAATTTATATAACCAACCGGGAAATGTTGCACATGAGCTGTGATTGCTCAGTCAGGTGGAGCTTTGATATATTTTCTGGCAAAATGTGTGAAATAACATACAACCCATTAGATTGTATTGAGTGAGCACCAGCGCCTTCTGCAGCCGGTTAGATATGGCAGGTGTAGCCTGTCTATCAATGTCAAGATGTTCATAGGACATTGGGGGGTTACAGGCAAAATAGTGTAAAATACAGTCAAAAAAGTGTTTTATTTTATCAATTACGCTTGTTAAATACACTACCACTTCCCACAATGATCATAGCCCTTAAACGGGAATATCCGTCCAGTGCTTGACTTTGCCTTATCAATAATTCAACTCTATATTTAACCTTTTCTCAAATGTTACCTATCATGATTAGTCAATATTTAACCATCACGTCGGGCAGTGATTGAAAGATACAGTGTCGTGTATGCTTTTTAATAAGAATCAACAATATCACATATGTATCTAGGGTAGTACAGCTGAAAAGGTCAAAGTATCCTCAAGTTTCCATGAAAAAAGGAAAAAGTAGCAGCAATGACAAACACTATCCATAACTATCCGTAGGTCAAGTGTTAAGCGTAGCCTGTCTGTCAATGTCAAGATGTTCATAGGAGGCTTTACAGGCAAAATAGTAAAATGCAAAAAAGTGCTTAATTTTGTCAATTACGCTTGCTAAATACACTACCATTTATCACAATGGTCATACCCCTTAAACAGGCATATCCGTCCTGTGTTTGAATTTGCCTGATTACCTATCATGATTAGTCAATATTTAACCATCGCGTCGGTCAGTGATTGAAAGATACAGTGTTGTGTATGCTTTTTTAAGAAGAATCAACAATATCACATATGTATCTAGGGTAGTACAGCTGAATAGGTATGAGTATCCTCAAGTTTCCATCAAAAAAGAAAAACGTAGATCAAGGACAAACACTATCCATAACTTAAATGTATTATTGTCCATATCTATGGACGATTTAATCAAATATCAGACATACGTCAATATTTGTAGGCAATACTATCCTGAACTAGTTCCAGTCTAGCCGATATCTGTATCAGAAGGATAATAGTGTTCTCTCTACTGTTAGTAGACGGACAATAATCCCAAACAATTGCTTTCGTACTTCGTGTGCAAAGCTCTGTGTGGTGATATATACCATAAACAGTTATTGGTGATAAGGCAGGGACAAGAAGATCATGCCTTCTTGTATCATTAGGATATATCCATCTGCTGACTTTTATATGGCATGGTTCATGTTTATTACTTTCATGTTCATTACTTTCTTCGCATTTTCATAGAGTTTGTAATCCAATCTACATATCTGAAACCAATACTTTTTCCAAGGTATAATTTGTAGAAACCTTAAACGTCATCATTTGTGTATATCTTTAGGTCTCTTCGTATTTATCTCATAATCTAGTATACATTGTACAGTTGATTAGCACTTCTGATATTGTATAACGCTAAGGATTTTTAATTTAAAAAGGAATTTTATATATATATATATATATATATCATGACGCAAACATGTATAACGACGCAAATGCAAAACCGTTTCGCAACGTTTCGAGCTAACCAAGCTCTTCGTCAGCGGAAGAAAAAAGTTGACATCCACAAAACAAAAGCTAAACACATAATCCAAGAAGAATTCTTGACTCTTACATGTTTCAATGACTGGGAAGTAAACAAGCAAGGGATAAACAATAGAAGAAAGAAAGAAGATAAATTTAACAAACGGTCTAAAACGAGTGACCTACATATCTATGTTAAGCTGCCATCAGCCCAACAAAGTTGTGTAAACATGTAAAAACATGTAAACATTTTATATATATATATATATATATATATATATATATATATATCTGAACTGCTAATCAACTGTACAATGTATACTAGATTCTGAGATAAATACGAACAGACCTAAAGGCATACACAAATGCTGATGTTTAACGTTTCTACAAATTATACCTTGGAAAAAGTCTTGGTTTCTTCGCCCCAGAGAAATTGTTGGGTTTTAGTCTTTTTTACTTCAGTTCCCTAATGTGTAAATTACTTTAGTTTTAAACTTTGTATCTAGATGTTCATAATTACTTTCGATCTTGTATTCTGCAATTATTTCGTACTGAGTATTCTTTTTCATGTGATATTTTCTTCGTTTGTTTTAATTGGCCCTTCTTGTTATGTTTCTATTTAATGAAATAAAGGCACATTTTTAGATACCAAATGGTCCATTTTAATTCAGCCCTCGTCGTCAAACGTTGTATTGGATAGTTTGTCTCCATTTTCCTTATAAATGCAAATGCTAGTATTGTCCAAGCCAATTGTAAGTTTTTTTCTAACAAGATAAATAACATACTGTTTGTATCAGTTTCTTCCTAGTATTTATATCAAGGTTTTTCTCCTAATTCATCCTTTATTCAAACTTTATTTTTGAACATTATTATAAATGTGTACATCACTCAAAATAATGAACTTTGATGATATGTTTCAATTCATTTACTGCAGTCATATGTAAATGTCTGTTTTTCTCCCATAACTCTTCTTTATCTGCACAGAAAAAGCTCGGTTTTCCTCTTGCTGAATAATCTTATTTTATCCACCACCATTATGACATAAACGAACAATATATTGATTTTGCTTTCAATCATGATATATGGTGTATACCTTTTAAATAGATGTGTACCTATTCCCTAAATCTGGAATAGCCATACCGGCTGAAAGACATTGGCTACGGGCTGGATAGCGCG
This sequence comes from Margaritifera margaritifera, assembly GCA_029931535.1. Lineage (NCBI taxonomy): Eukaryota > Metazoa > Mollusca > Bivalvia > Unionida > Margaritiferidae > Margaritifera > Margaritifera margaritifera. The sequence goes on along the minus strand of JAQPZY010001312.1, from coordinate 1,552,468 downwards.
TATATAATTTACAAGTGACACCAGGTAGATGGGAAGAGAGAACATGAAATAAGTGCGGTTATGAGTTTCAGCTTGCATAACGACGGAAACAATGACGTATGCGGGCTAAAGTATACAATCTTACTAGTGACTTTATCTTTTTAACGAGCAATAATAGCATTAGAGTCCACAATTTAATTGTCCAAAGTTTGCAATAAATGGAGAAAAAAAACTTTATTCTTAAATTTGTCATTTTTCTTATTTGAGTACTACTTTTGCAATGATTTATATATACATGTATAAATAAACGCTAAGTTAGATTTTGCACCATACGCTAGCTACACAGGGAAAAATCTGATATAAGTATCGATATAAGTATGATCTACACTTCGTAAAAAGACAAATATAAGTTAGAGGTACTAACAATCATAACACATCCAAACAAGAATGTCATCGATCTCTGTTGGATTCCTTTAAATGTCAATTTACCGATAGAGAACGATTACAATGGACAAGATGGACAAGAACTCAAATTATATGGACCTACCTCCGCCCCAAAAGATGTCCATGTGACAAAATTTTAAACGAATGCCATCTTAGTAAGGAACGGACAAACACGTTACAAATGTAAATTTAGGTAGCTCATTGTAGCCTAACAACACATATGAGATATGAGAATATCGCCAAGAGTAGTCAATGTAGAATATTAAAGAGCAGGAAACATATTATTTTTAATTATGTAACATCAGTAGAGTATGGTGAAGCGCAACAGTAGAGTAAAATGAAATACGAACAAGATTTAAACATCACGGGTTTTCAGGAAATATTTTATCTTTTTTGTCTTACGTCATATACTTTAAATATCAACGTTTAGAGCAAAATACATATTTCGAAAATAATATTAATATATGCAAACTATACTTCATAGTGTGATCTTGATGACTGATTTTGTCAGGCATTTCTGAGAACCATTTCTACTACATTTAAAGATCATTTTCTTTTGAAGTAATTACATTTGTTTCTTGAATATCGACTATTTAATTCTGCCATATTAACATTTTTCTGGTACTTGCATATTCATGTTCTGTGTTGTATACTTGTTTATTAATCAACAATTAATGATACAATACTAATGAGGAACAATGGTCTACATTATATAATTTGAAAACTATGCCGTTTCGAATACACTGGGTCAATAAAGGTTAACAAGCGAATCGTTACCGGTAACTTGTAAAGTTTTGAAGATGGCGAAGAATCGCCTATTCACAAAGTAGTTTAGATAAATTCCAGAACAAACCAGCAATCAGTTAGTACAGTTTACAAGACTATAGTTACGTGTTTTTTGGGTTCTCCCTTTGAAAAGAAGAAAATACAAAAAAAAAATGTAGGAACTCCTTGTCATTTTTCAGACGACAATTGTCAAGATGTAGAGAACGTCGTCGTCAAGACAGGCAAGAAACGAAGAGGACATGTTGAAGATTGTGTACATGACATCCATCGCATGCATTTCTGTCATAAATGGAGCAGAACGAACGTAACGAATCCGTTGCTGGAACTGCTATTGTGGCAAATAATGAACGCGAAACGAGTGTAATTGTGGAACAGGAAAATGTAAACAAGGAGAATACACATGTATCTGTGCACAACATCAGTGACTTTGGAGGTCAGAGTAAGAGAGCAGACAGAAATAATAACGATAAATCTAGAGGTGAAAGATTATTTAAAGATACAGAGGAGTACTGAAAAGAAAAACAAGCACAAATTCTCTAAAAGACAAGGAGTGATTTTAAGATTATTTACGAATGGGCACAATGTAATCAGGAATATTTAGTGACTCTGGAAATCCCGGCTGCTAACTTTCATACCCTCTTAGCCAGATTTAACTTTGGTAAAACCAGAATTGTATTCTGTTGTGGTTTTTTTTTTTTTTTTTTTTTTTTTTTTTTTTTTTTTTGTACCTCTAGAACAAGAGAACTTAGTTAAAATCATAATATACGAACTGAAAACAAAATAAAAATAAAAAGTACCAAAAGAGATGAGAAAGAAAACAAAACGTTTAAGTATGTAAAGAAAATACAGCTTTAATCCAACCACATTTTTTTAAAAAAATATAGCAACATAAGTACAGAGGACAGTGGCTACAAGTGAACTTTAAAGACCCGTTTTGTACTAATAGGGAGATAACTTGTATAATGTATATTGTATGTCGGAGAGGTTAAGACCAAGATTTATCTAACTATGATGTTTGTTTGTTTTTGCAGTTTTAAACTATCATCTAATGAACCTTGTAATGTTATCATTTTGAAGCGACATGGAAAAGGGATGGTTCAGAATTTGAGAGACATTGCAGTTACTTCTAAATTATAAACATTTTTGTCGAAAATGTTTTGATTGGCCATTATTTTATCTTAAAAGCAGAAATTCGACTAAGTCGGTGATTTTTAGGATAAGGATTTTTTAAAAATACACACCTGGGTTTATGTTGTATCACAACAGGCAACAATGGGAATTTCAAATAGTTTGTTAATTGAGCACATTGCGTAGAATTTCTGAATGCATGTAATACTTGAGAAACGTCAAAGTCTGCACACTTATAGAAAAGGAACAAGTGATAGTGACTTTTGTTAAACCGAAAACAAGCCTCGAATATTAAATTTGAAGAATGCGTCTAATTTTAAATATGGCCCGTGTCTTATTTCGTTGACTGTTTTCATGGTCTTTTATCTAGAAAGTAGTCAGGGCATAACTGGCATGTATTTCCGTCAAAACATATGCTGTAAGTGTGCATTATGTATGTCGTAGAATAGGCTAAAATTTCAGTCTGCGCCTAGTATATCATATTTTAGGAATCTTTTTTACGTTATTACGACACATTCATCAAAGCACACTGGAATACCTGTTAATTCATCGGCCACGGCCATTGAAATATATGAAAAATATTTAGTGATTCATTTGCTTAAACCTCTCGAAACTGATGCACATCAGGTACATTTATACAACAAGTGTAGTAGTTAACATACGTTTATTTTGCTTTATTCAAGTAATGAAATTAGACAGATATATTAATCAAATTTACTACTCCTTGTTTAACTCTCGCCGGCCATCATGACAGGCCAAGATTCCCCCGTTACTTGTAATGGAAGGACATTAATAGATGAAGATTGTATGATATTCTGTCTGAAAAGTAAACAAATCTAACTATCCAGGCCAATCTATGGTAGTATTGCTGTGTTAGAGATATCAAATGTCCGATGTATGAATATTACAACAATATGAAAAAGCAAATGCGGCAGTGGAATGAGACTATTCATGACTGACACATCCAATATGCATCTATGTAGAAACCAAGATATTTTACAACAACAGGTAGGGTTACATCAAGTTATATGACACTGGTGACTATCCCAAGGGCAACATGTTCGGTTTGCTACAAATGAATAAGAAAGATATTCGACCTTTATAAGATGAGCTATTCGGTGTACCAGCTTGAGAGTTATGTGGGGTAAGATCCACATTCTATTCATTTCATACGAACGAAGACCAAAAAAAAACTTTGTAAAGGAATAAAGGAATACGGGGTCAAAAAGAACTTATAATTTTCTTCTCTAGATAGTACGCACATATTTATTTTACACTGTAAAGTCAGTCCTTATTTTCTCTCTCGAGCTCTAGTGGATAAGCAACTATTACTCCAACAACAACCTCTATATCTGCAACAGCAACTTCAGCGACAGCCACAGTGACAGCAATAGTGAGTACTACTCCCGTACCTATTTCGGCATCTACAACAGCAACTTCAGCAACATCCACTCTGACATCAGCTGCAACTATTACACCAACAACGGGTTCGATATCTGCAACAGCAACTTCAGCGACAGTCATAGTGTCAGCAATAATGAGTACTACTCCCGTAACTATTAGTTGTTTATTTGTATTCCAATACAAAAGTCAATATTTTCATCGCAAAAAAGTATTGGATAAGAGACTTTAAAGTTGAGAAAAAAAATCTGTATAAACGTGATTTTCGGATTTCATTTGAAGCATCTATTGTCTGCACATTGGATTTAGCAAAACATGATGGAACATAGTTAAATCTGTTAAATTTTACTAATTTATGTGGTGTAGATTCAGACTTAAAAGCGTCTAATATCTATTTTATTTGTGGAACGTTTTTATATCAATTAAACATTGAAAGTTTATCGTGATTATAAGTTCAAGTAATACTGTACGGATTCACCCGACTGACGCAGGTACAGAGTGACAATCATAATCAATATATATCCTGGGATTAGGCTTAGCTTTCTCGTGTTAGTTATTTTTGGTATGGTCGTTTTCGCTTTTTCAATGTTCTTGTTCTATCATTCAAGTCAATATATATTGTTTTTTTTTCCATTACGATTTCCAACAATCTGGGTGATCATGCCCTTTTGAATTTCTTTGATGTATGCGGCATAGAATTATGTGCAATATATTGCAAGCTACATTGACGTAATGTTCGTTTACATCAACGACTCGAGCAAGTATGATCAGATCATGTGTACAGTATTTACAAATAGTGCTGTGAGTATTAAAAAAAAACAAAGACACGAAATTAGACTTCAAAACTCTTAAAATACGAAGCAGAAAGCTGGTTCTATGCAAATGTAAATAATCTGCAGAGAGAGAGAGAGAGAGAGAGAGAGCGAGGAGATAGAGAGAGAGAGTGTGTGTACTGGGACTTGCCGTTCCAAATAATGCTCCAAGTTACATTTTTAAATGTACATTGTATCATCTAGTAAGGTCAAGATTAATCGGTTATTGGGGAAGGAGGTTAACATTATTTTCATATTTAATTCCTACTCAAATAAATGTTTGTGTACAAAATAGTAGCTAGGACTTGGGGGGGGGGAGGCGGAATGAGCTCAAACCAAATCTTGTTGGGATTTATAGGCGGTAAGTATGTTTTTCGAAGTTGTTCACCTTGGAAAACCCTATAGCAGTAGAGAATTAAAACATAAACTGGATTAACCTCTCTACATACACACAAACGCACATTTCCATATAATGCTGTCGATTAAAATGCATAGGTCTAATCCTTATGCGGCTACGTCAATAGGCATTTGCTGGGGAAATTTTTGCTTAATTCTGTTTTTTGAAACAACAGCGACAACAGCTGCTTCCGTTTTGTTTAAGAAAAGATTCTTCATTGATAGTAATCACAGGCATCTCCCTGCTTGAGCTTTCAAACAAAAAGGATTTGCTATCGGCTTTAATTAACCCAAATGTATTTAATTTTGAGTGTTTTTATTACTTAGTGCTTTTATGAGATCCATATACAATGGCGACTCTCTCTCTCTCTCTCTCTCGTTGAAAGAATTATCGTGTTAAGTAGACATATTTGTCTTTTTCTAGACTATTTGTAAACAATATAAAAAACTAAGGAAAATACATCTTTCTTTAATAGCGAATCTTGTACACGAACCAAGAGAAGTATGCGCTGCTTCCAAATTTCTTCATTAGAAAATAAGGGCACACATAAGCAAGTCAATATAAATTAATGTTGCACTTAAGTCACATTCCCCACCACGGATGGCAATTTTGTCAATGTCTAATATAGGCTTCGAATATAATGATTTAATGTCCAATGGTCAGATTGTGCCCTGTTGTCAGGCAACTGTTTCCATCTTCTGATTGGCTGTACGCAAATTACTGATGCTGGTCGTTATTTTGCATCTATTTATGCACAGTTCGAAAAGATCAGAATGGTCTATTTTTACTACATGTTTTAAAGAATTTTCATGATTTTGTTATTTTTAGGTGATAACTTTACATATAAGGTGCATGAACCGAAAAAGTGCTTTTCACATTGAAGTATGATCCGTGGATCAAGCAGTTTCAACACCAGTTTTCCAGTTCATACTTTAATGCACGTACAAAATATTAACGGCCAATTCATAAATAAGTTCAACCCACTTCAGTTTTGAATACCTCTATGATTTTGATCACTTCAGTTTTAACTGCATAAATGAGATCTCTTAATATGTGAGTCTTTTATCCCCTTGAGTCTTGAATGTATCTGTTGTAAACTTTTTGTTCCAAATCATTAAAATGTCTTCTCACAGTTAGTCCCTTTTGTCCATTTCTACAATTCTAACTTACTCCACACCGATGTTATTGACCATTTCTTTAGCAACTTGTGCTTTTGTGCTTGTGTAGATTTGTTCAAATCACGATGTAATTTGTTGCAAAACTCGCTGAATGTAACATCTTTTATTATTTAAATGTTAACACTCAAAAATAAAATGACTAATTTGTAAATTGTGCTTATATGTATAATCGATCTTTTAATTACGTTCATTTTGTTTTCTCAAACTCTATATCTGTTAAATTGTTCTTTTTTCCTGCAAGTCTGATAATGTATTAGTATTAGCTGTTACCTTGCATGTAAAGTCCGTAATTGTTGTGCCACATTCATTAATTATATTTTTGATTTCTTAGCCGTTCTGTTTTATTTTATTGCACAAGTTTTTTTTTTCTTTTCTGTATTTGTTCAACTTGAGATTGTAAAGTACCGTAGATTGTAAGAGGGATTTTTTTTTATTTTATTGATATTACAAGCTAAAGAATATATCTCAGTAATTATCCTTTGCTCGATCAGTTGTAATTGTTTTCTGATTTTAGGTAAATCATCTGCTAATGCTCTGACTGTTTTTAGGCAAGTTTAGCAGTGGCTAAGGTGATGAATATCTGTCTTAACAATTCCTGCGCATCTAAAAGATTTTTTTTCTGTTATAATCAATATATTTGTGTAGCTCTGAGATAGTTCTAGCTCTTTCCTCTAGCACTCTGTTCAGAGGATTTGTATTTATTGTTAAATTGTTCTTTCCATATCGCGATATCTTTAAAATAGGTATTTTCTCGAGTCCTACTTTTTAATTGTCAACTCGAGTTACCACATAATTTTGTTAGCTGCGTCAGATTGTTCTACTGGATTTGCTATATTAGTATTGCAGTTATTACCGTGGCTTAAGTCAATCTTAATAGTTTCACGTAGTGCAGCATTTTTCATCTTTTTTGTAGAAACGTGTACAGGTAAAAACTTACTTGGACCTCAAATAAATATTTCTCTACCCATTATATACATGATCAATGTTATTTAATTTACGCGGCAAACAACACAACTTGCTTGAATTACGCGCAAAACATATGGTACAGGCATATAAAAAATAAATAACTTTCCAGCTTCATCTCTGTCCTTATATTTAATCTGTTCATTGTACCTCTCCGGAATTGCTTGTAATGCCCATTAACATTGCATTAAAAACAAAGTCTCAGTTGAAAAAAATTTTAACCAGCAATGACTCTTTTAAACACATATAATAATTATTAGAACAAATGTTGGTGTCATTGATCTGGTCAAGGAAATTATATAAATTTGTTGGTTTCAAAAACCGACAAACAATATCAGATTCAGTAGACATGTGTATATTTATAGGGCTATTGAATATTAAAAATTTTGAATTGTAGTTGGTTATGTACACTGTGTAATTGTTCCTCGGAGTTATTTGAACTTTTGAATTGTATGTCAAACATTTTACGTTAACACTTTCTTCATTATGGCAAATTGCAGTCATTTCCACTTTAACTCTTTTCGTATACATATTATGGCTGTAATACCCGTCAGAAACTTAAAAGATCCTTTGCTTCATTCTTGTCATTAATGTAGTACAAAATATTGTTTTGAGTTATTCAGCAAGATTGTAGCAAACAACAGCATAATTCATTCTCCGTAATATATATAACTTTCCATTTCTGCTAATAACACTGATCTACAATTTTTTAGAAGTCGTCTGCTTCAGAGATAAAATGTGCTATTTATTGGGGATTTTAATATGCTGAATTCAAATATGACAATTAAAACAACTGATTGGATACTGTTTCCAAGATATTTAAGTTTTTACATTTTACGTCTATGTATATTGTGTACATAGTAGACTTTTAATCATAAATTGTAAACGTAGATCTTTGCATGTGTTTATGGTTGCTTTACATGATAATATTTCACCTGTCCTGTTTATGTAACACTTAAAAAAAAACAGCAAAAGGGTTATATAAATAAAAAATATATCGAAAAAAAATGTAAATAAAATATTATGTATGTATAAGCATATAGTTTAGTCCTTATTCAGTGTCTACTCTGCGCTTCCTGGCTTGTCTCTTCTATTCATTAAATGGAGCATCTCTTGTCACTGTCCAGCAATAGTCTGCAAGCATTGATGGGCTCCATTTGCCCTGATAGCGTTTCTCCATTGTTGCAATGTCCTAGTAAAATCGCTCTCCGTGCTCGTCGCTCACTGCTCCGCAGTTCTGTGGAAAACAAATCTAGATGAAAGTGCAAAAAATATATCTTTAGTGACATGTTGCAACCAAGGCTTTTGTATGCCTTGAGGAGGTTTTCCACCAACTCCCTGTAGTTGTCTGCCTTTTTGTTTCCGAGAAAAAGTTGTTGCCACTAACTAGAAGGCTTTCCATGCCGTCTTTTCCTTGCCACGCAGTGCACGATGAAATGCATCATCTCGAAGAAGTTTACGAATCTGAGGACCAACAAAGACACCTTCCTTTATCTTAGCTTCACTTACCCTTGGACATTTTCCACGGAGGTACTTGACAGCTGCTTGTGTTTTGTCCATGGCCTTGACAAAGTTCCTCATCAGACCCAGCTTGATGTGCAAGGGTGGTAACAAAATCTTCCTTTATTCAACAAGTGGTGAATGCTGAACACTTTCATCCCAGGTTCCAATGACTGTCGGAGTGGCCAATCTCTCTTGATGTAGTGGGAATCGCTCGCACGACTATCCCATTCGCAGAGAAAACAGCAGTACTTTGTGTATCCAGTCTGGAGACCAAGCAAGAGAGCAAGAACCTTGATATCGACACAAAGCTGCCACTGATGTTGGTCATAGTTTATGAACCTCAAAAGTTGTTTCATGTTTTCATAGGTTTCCTTCATATGGACTGCATGACCAACTGGAATTGATGTCAAAACACTGCCATTATGCAGCAAAATAGCTTTAAGACTCGTCTTCGATGAATCAATGAACAGTCTCCACTCATCTGGATCATGTACGATGTTGAGGGCTGCCATCACACCATCGATGTTGTTGCAGGCTACAAGATCACCTTCCATGAAGAAGAACGGGACAAGATCCTTTTGACGGTCACGGAACATGAAAACCCTAACATCACCTGCCAGGAGATTCCACTGCTGTAGTCTGCAGCCCAACAGCTCTGACTTACTCTTGGGTAGTTCCAAATCTCTGACAAGGTCATTCAGCTCACCTTGTGTTATGAGGTGTGGTTCAGAGGAGGAGGATGGGAGAAAATATGGGTCATGTGACATTGATGGTTCAGGAGTAGAAGTTTCATCCTTTTCCTCTTCCTCGTCTGACTCAAGTGAGAATGATTATGGTGCATCATGAACTGGCAGTCCTTCTCCGTGGGGTACTGGGCGTATAGCTGATGGAATGTTTGGATAATGCACAGACCACTTTTTCTTCTTTGACACACCTTTCACGACTGGAGGCACCATGCAGAAGTGACAATTGCTGATATGATCTGTTGGCTCTCTCCAAAGCATTATCACTGCAAAAGGCATATATTTCCTTTTCCTGTTCAACCACTGGCGAAGATTTGTTGCACAAGTGTTGCAGCATATGTGTGAGGCCCACATCTTGTCCTGATCTCCAATTTTGCAGCCAAAATAAAGGTGACAGGCTTTCTTAACCATGGTGGTTATGCTGCGATTTTGTGATGCAAACGTCACTTCACCACAAACATAGCAGAAGTTATCTGCATTGTTCACACAAGTACGAGGCCTCTCTGCTCACTTCTCACTTTGGCTAAACATAAATGTATCCCTTTGCAAAATCAAACACTGACAGATAAGAGAGCACGACACTGTATGATTTGTAGGGCAATTTCTTCAGCAGAGTGATGTAAGCTTAGTTATGATTGCATCATCCATGACTTATAGGAATAACATGATGCAATTCATGTCATGTATGACGCAATACCAGCTTCAGATTGCTTCATTCATTGTTTTGCCTAAAAAGCAAGTACTGTCCAAACCCAGTTATAGATTTATTCATAGATCCAGTCAAAGATGTATTTTAGTCATTTCTGGTCTGAACTGAGATCCCTTCCCTTTATAACTCTCTTATCGTCGCCATTCCCAAGTCCGGGGTCGTACATATCTGTAAAACTAGAGCCAATCAACAATTTTAAGCATCATTTTCGTTCTCAGTGACCCAGAATTAGTAAAGTTTGACAACATTTATTGCGGAAGCATTTTGGCTGCAGACCAGTGTAATTGGACTGGTAAGGTATATTTCATTTTCAGGGAAGCTATTGATTACAGTTTGGCTATCTTATTTTGCGATGATTTCCGCGTTAATGTATCTAGCGATGAAGATTCGCTTTACGTGAAATATTTGTATAGGAAACATAAACTCAGACTAGAGATAGTTGTTGTTCTATATTTGCTTTTGAATTGATTGTTTTTCCTGATTTATTTTGTTATGTACTTTTATATTTTGTACTCGTTGATAATCAAAATTAACTGTTCATGATTGATTTCTTTGCCATATGTCTCTTTCCTTATCATGATTCGATACTGTTCAAATAGGTGATGGCAGATGTTACTATTTCATCACATGTATAAACATTTTTACTAATTATCCGATCATTTAAAGCCTTTGATGCAATTCTAAATTAGGTGAAGGTTGGTGGGAAAACTATACCCGAGAAACAACACCCAGCTGCTCAAATACATACACCAGCTGAAATTGTTTCCATACATGCCTGTGGCGAATTCAAATCATTGTACGTTATTTTGTGTTTCTTTTTGATACCTTTGTAGTTTTAAATCTCCTTAATCAAGTAATTTTGTAATCTCTTTCCGTTTTGAAGACGTTGTTATCTTTTTATTTCAGCTGGAGTATCACATTATGTTTTAGTGACACACAATCTAAATACCCACTTGAGTCGACCATTGAACAAAAGCAACCACAACAAGTACCTAAGGAAAGACCAATGCAATATTAATGATAAAAGGACACTGATATAGATGAAATTAGACGAGTAAAAGAACCATCTACAAATGCAGAACAAATTACAGTAGTGCCAAGATTCCTAGAATTACTGGTAGTGTGATAGGCTTTCTCAGAAGCGCTGTTCAAATTATTTCTGTCTTTCCTGAACATGTTAGGTTACTTGTTTTGATATTAGTGGGGTTTTTTTTGCATTTGTTTATCAAAGATGTAAGCAAAGCATCTAGAAGAGTACGAGGTTGGTAGTCGTCTCAAAGAGACAAGTTCGATAAAGTCTCTAAATGCTAGAACGTCTTTCCTGTTGAAAGAACATACATTATTTCCAAAGATATCATAGCCAGTCCCGCAACCATGAATATCAAACAAATGATTGTATTATGGTTAATATTATAGTTGGTGCTACTAAATTGGCATGTGTCCTTTGGGCATCAGAGTATCGGATCGGGTTAGCATACCTGACAGTAAGACTTTAGTCATCACAATCCGTTTTCCCTACATAACATTTACTCAGTTCGTCTTATTTATATGACGTCCTTTACAAGTTTGTGTCCTTTTGTTACAGATTATCTGTCAGGGTTTGATATGTCGGTATCGGTGGCAAGGTTTAACCACAGTTGAAACGAGTAAGTGAAAATGAGTCATAAACTGTTGCTGTACCTGACGATAATACCCGTCTTCTTTACCATGTATGTATGTATGTATGTATGTATGTATGTATGTATGTATGTATGTATGTATGTATGTATGTATGTATGTATGTATGTATGTATGTATGTATGTATGTATATATATATATATATATATATATATATATATATATATATATATATATATATATATATATATATATATATATATATATATATATATATATATGTGTGTGTATTGTGTTTCATTCATCTACATAGAAGAGGTTATTAATATGCAGCAACTCTTGTCCTCAATGGACGTTGCCGCAGAACGGCAAGGCTGTGCCGTCACACAATACAACGAGGTGTGTCTTTGACACATCATTTATTTTAATGGATTTTGTTTCTCCTGGCATCCAACTATTAAACTATTCATCTTATTATTTTCATTTCACAAATGCATGCATTGTACATTACGTTCATATGGTCTGCAGAATATGTTCAACTTTGTATATGTGAACTTATTTGTCATATAGAGATAACTCTAGTTTATAAAATATCCCCTCAGTACCCTCCCTCTTAAAGACTTCCAGTTTTTACAATACTGTTTCATAATTTGAAATTCTGACTCTTTCGCCAGTTTTTAATTTAGGAGTTCCAAATGTATCCGTTGTGAAACACCCGAATAGACTGATCCATGCTTTTGACTTATTTTCTTCCATTCTCACTTCAACTGGAGTCATGTTATTGAAGTGTGATGAGCGCAATTGAATCCATAATTTCGCTTTTGTAAAATGTCAACCCGTTTTCTGGTTTTATTTTGAGTCAAATACTTACACACTCTAGTCATTATAATTCTGGTAAACGTTTATGCAAGAGACGCTTTTCTCCGTGAGTAAGTTGAAAAGTAATCAATATATTTATCTTTGTGTATCTTTCGAAGCTTTTGTCTTTACGCATATATGTTATCTCCCTGTTTAATTTTATATTATCTCAGTCCAGACGTCTTTTGAGAAGACATATGTCGCTGTCAAAATGATTTTGTATCCATCATTTGTACGTTTAGTATGCTTTCATGTCGACAATGTCTCTCTGCCACTAGCCATTCTCGTGACTATCATATACATTTTAGTACGAAAATCGTTTCTAGTTTATGTAATGTGTAGGTAGATTTTTCAGTTAACCATTCTTCCAATTCGACGTATTTAATGTCATGTTCTCCCGTTTGATTTGTTTCATAATTGTGTGATATTTTTTGTGATCAAGTAGACTTTTAGGATTGTTGTAAACATGTATTAACTAATGTTCTTTTATCAGCTATCGACAACTGGAACTATAATTTTCAGCAATCTGCAACATTATTTAATTCGTGCTATACTTTCAGATTTATGTCAGATTTGCCATTTCTATGGTTAATTCAAAATCAGCAGCTTCATATATAGAGTCAGGATGTGCTGCTTTTATTCGAACTTTGTTTTCCATGAATTATGTCCCTGTTTGTGTTAAATCATTGTCGATTGGCCTTGTACAATTTATGAGATCTTCGAACTGTACTTTAAATTTGGCGGAATAAACATTTGGATATTTACTCAGATCAAAAATGTAATTTATTCCCTCTTCATACAGTTTTGTTTGAAAAGTATTGCTATTGGCAATGATGATACTTATATCTATGCTACCTTAATTAAATATAATCTGTAAATATTCATCTTTTCTAACATATTGTAGGATATCTTTTCTGATGGATGAAATCGATATGACAAGATTTTTCGTATCTTGCAACTATATTTGACCACACTTTTCTACCGTCCAAATTCGTAAAACAAATACAATTTATCTCTTAACACTGAGGTTGCGGTTTTGATCTTAAAAATCAATAAACATTTGCATCGTCTCTCCGAACACACCTTTGTACCGGTAATTATGTTGCAATAAAAACGTCATGTTATTTGCGCCCTTCTGAATACTAAGTCAAGTGCGTAGAACAAACATATTATATTTGAAAAATTTACAATTGTGCTTTTTGTTGTGTTCTCGATGTTTCTTTAAACTAAGAGTTTTTGCCTGGCAACATCTTGCTCGAAATGGCAATACAAATTTTAGAAAGTAGTACAAGGTGTGATCGTTTTATCTTGCTACCTCTACACTAGAAGGCAATCCACGTTTTAGAAAATAAAACAATGTTGTCTCCCACTATTACATCAACACTATTAGTAGACAACACAAATTTAATTAGAAAATTGGGGTTTGAGTTAAAAAATAAAGATTTCAATCAGAGAGATTGTATTATCATACATGTAGTTTTAATGAAAGATGACCATTTGAAAATTCAGGTTAAAGACAATCATGTCGTGACTGTCTTCCATGCTGGTTCTTTTCACGAAGGTACCGGCGAATCTAAAATCAGTGTAGTCAATAGATATCCCCTTGAAGCCGAAGAAGAATTAAAAGTGGAGAACTTTCACCTGTAGTGGGAAGATTATTTACTACACAAGTGAAAAGATAATGAAGGGGTTATGTAAATATTCATGAAGATGTAAATTCCATAATATAATCTATAAAACATATGATGCTGAAATATATGAAAGAAAGATTGAAAAGTTAACAAGGGATGTCAATAAAGAAAGAGACAAAATAAAATGAATGAAAGTTCAAAGGTATTGAAAACATAAAGAGCTCAAGTAATTGGACGTCACGCACAGCCGTAGAGACGTTTGAGGGACAATATTAATGTTTCTAAATGGACTTTGTCCACAATTCCTATGTGTCATGTGTCATTTGAACGTCTGAGTATCAAATCAGATCATAGACAATGTGCGTGGGAGGCAGAGAAACGTTTGCAGATGTGATTGCATACTATCTTCAGCATCACTCTTCTTCTCTACATACTTTGTGCTCAGTTTGTTCTGTATTTATTTTTGCGGGGGGGGGGGTGTTTGTCTTGCTTGTTCTTTTTTGTCCTCTGCAATTGCTCGTCGCACTGTAACAGATTGTTATAAGCCTTTGTAATACCACTCTCTATTACATCGGTATTAATGGTAGGATTTAAAGCCAGTTTACACGAGTCACCGAATACATCTAAATTGTCGTTGTATCTAACGATATACTAACCATTTTAATAACCATTTAACTCGGGAATAAAATGTATCATTTCAACAAACAGCAGAGTTCAATGTTTCTTTTGAAACTGTTATTTATTTCGAAAATTTTGCAATAATGTATTCATCTATGTCGTAACCTTGCTGTCTTAAAATTAATAGCGCCGTTAACTTGTAAACAGTGTCTGATACTGTGAAACAAACTATGTAATAGGCGTTCTGCTTTGATATGTACATAATATGCACATTATGTGACACATTATAGTTTGATTCAAACCTGCTAGTCCCCATCTGTTAATCCATAGTATCTCGCAGAATGAAGCAATACCTTCTAGTATGTTCATCAGTGTTGGCAATATAATTAATTTTGTCAGCTGACAATCTTATCCAACATTCGGCACTACCTACTCCATATTTATATTTACGATTGAAAGTAGCTAACACAAAAGCAGGTGTAGGATACCCAACACCTTGATGTAAAGTTTTGTCTTCTTCTGGCCCATTATCAATCCAGTATTTGTGGGTTTTTTTTTTTTTTGTTTTTTTTTTTCCATCAAGTCATCTTCATTAGTTCTGTAGTGAATTTTTAAACTTGCTGTTTCGTATCTATGTTATAATTATTTGGTTTCACTGCATTGTCACCAGTTAAAGCTATTTTATTTTCAGGCAGCAGTTTTTGCATCCGGAAATAAATACAAACTGCATATATCAATTTGCCTAATTCTAGTACACTTTTGTCTTTTAAGTGTATGACAGAATTTCCTGCAACATAATTGTCAAATATTAAAGTTGGTTATCAACAATGTTTAATAGCTTGTATGTTAAAATTTGACTTTCAGTATAGAATATTTTGAACCTCAAAATGTATTTGATACGGTCATTTTGGTTAAATCATATTAACCAAGTTATTATATTAAAGACGGGTTATGTCCTAGACTAGTTTATTTTTTATTGTTTTGTTTGTTTGATGTTGTTGTTTTGGGGGGGGGGGGGTTTGGTGTTTTATTTTCGTTTTTTTTTTTTGTTTCGGAGGGGGATTTATTGTTGTTTTGTTTTCAATCTGAAGTCTATTGTCTAGGACTGGAGTCCGCGCAATGCGAGTTCACAAAAGAAGTACAGTGTCTTCGTATGTGCTTGAACCTACTTAAGTACATTATTTTGATTTAAATAAAATGAATTTTCTTGTGTAAATACATTGATCACCTATTGACTATTTTTCCCACTTTCGCGTAGGTTTCTTTTTTTATTATCTATCTAATACTACCATTTCGTTCTGTGTAATACTAGTCTAAAAATCTTGTATCTTTTACAAAAGTGTTGCGTCTCTGATATTGTGTATTTGGTCTTTTTGTTGCTTTCATTTCTCTTTTAGAAGCTTTCTCTCTTGCATTTGCAAACATTTTATAACTTCTCAACTATTGGTTGCATTATTTATTTCTTTTTAGCTGAATTTAAGTTGCTATATATATTTACTCACTGCCAAAAGTGCACCGGATCTGACTTCATCCAATCTTCCTCCCATATTAGCTCACTTTGGTTAATGTTGTGGTTATTCATTGTGATTGAGGGTTAAATAGATGCCTTAGAAAAAAATCTTAATCAATTGTAAAGTTTTCTCGACTGATATACCTTCTTTTATGAAATTCAAGAGAAGTTTCAATGTCTTCATGACTGCATCAATATTGATGTGATTTTCGTACTTATTTTTGATTAAAAATATCATAACCTAACTTATAGTCTTTGACATTGTATATTTTGTTTTCTTTAGTCTTTTTCAGACGGAGTTCGAATAAACGGTTTCGTTTATAATCTTATCCCTTTTCATTTCTGTTGTAACTTTATGTATTACCCTGCTATAACACTGTGAAATTGAAGAGCCTCTGATATTTCAAAATCAGTCATATTTTAATTATTTCATTTTCTATTGCCCTTTCTTTCTACACTTCCGTCACGTTTTCAAAATTGTCATTCCTATTGATACTGCTGTTTATGTATTGTCCTTCCTATATTAATTTGAAAGCCACAACATGTTCAGATGACTCACAGCTGTTAAGTAATTGATCATATCCTTTCCATTTCACAAGAACATACTTTTTGTTTTCATTCTTTGGATCTTCAACTTTGTATATGTTATATTGCTCATCGTACAGAAAAAACTCTAGTTCATAAAACGTGCCATTGATTTCATATCCTTTCAAGTCGTCTCTTCAAGTTTGTAAATGAGAGAATCACCTACAATTAATTGCCTTATTCTAACTATTTCCTCAGTCAAGTTAGAAAGGTAGCCCTCTGCAAAGATTGTCTACTATTTCGAAATTCTAACTGTCTGTATTATCCACATTTAGGCGTTCCAAATATATCAGTTGTTACGTAACCGAAACAACTGATCCATACTTTTTGATCTGTTAACTTCTTTGCTTGCTCAGTTGGAATCATGTTTAGTGATATGCGTGCTTTTTTAGCCCCTTATTAGCTTTTTTAAAACATCAACTTCTAGTTTCATTTTGAATAAAATATTTACACACTATAGTCTTTAGGGTTCTGTTAAACCGTTCAAATACAGATGTTTTATTTTATTATTTTTGTTTGTTTGTTTTTTATTGGTGGGGGTCGTCTGATTAAGCTGAAATATATGTTAACATTTACTTGTACTCAGTGTCTTTTTGTGTGTTTTGTTTTATCCTAAATATGATTACATGTCAACTATATCTGCCTGCCACTGATCATCCACGTGATTTACATAACTCTTTTGTACGGAATGATTGTTTTTGCTTGCATGTGTCATGTGTAAGTTGATTGTTCGGTTAACCATTCTGTCACTTCAGCGTATTATTGTTTTCTCTTTTCCCGTCTTATTTGTTCGCACAATTGATATTTGTGTAAGTTACTTGACTTTCAGGATCGCATAAAAAATTTCCTTTAAATGATGTTCTTTGTCAGTCGTCTCCGATTGAGAGGTGTGCTTTTGGTCAATTTTTTAAAATTACACAAAAAAATTCAGAGAATACGCGCACTATCCGTAGGTATTATCAACAAGCCAATATGAATCCATATACAACAGGTACTTCAATTTTCAATAATTTGCAATAATTTGCAACTTATCTTCAATCCTTGCAAACGTTTCAATGAATTCAAATTTACTCCCCAATAGTGATGGTCTATTGGTTTTCAATTTTGATTTTTATTGTTCTCATAAACTTATGCTGGGTTGTATAACGCAAACTGATTCACAGCAACGACGCATCTACATTAAGTCCACCTTAATGACCAACCCAAACCAAAAAGGTTCCGATGTAAACAACAAGATTCGATTCCATGATAAAATAGTCCTTAAATTGTTGCGCGGTACAAATAAAATTAAAGAGCTAAATATTGCAACTGATGATCGCTTTAATAAATTGAATTCGCTCTTCTGTTGAGTTATAGGTATGTTTGCTATTTTGTGAATTAAAGCGCTCTCATTTTCTTTTTCAGAGCCCGTTGACAGAATTATTGCGCTCTCCAAATCAATTAAAGAGTTGTTGTTTTCTTAATTCTATTAGAGAGCTCATTAATTGTATTCTTGCGCGCAATAGTTAAATCAAGAGCTTAATAATTATTTATACACCCTTCTGATATAAGTACATAGCTCTTTATTTAATATGTAGAGCGGTTTAATTTAATTTAAGAGCCTTTCAATCAATTGAATTTAAGATACAAATGCCTCCCATACTCCTCCACTTAATGTCGCTATATATCTTTACATAACCATTTTGTGGTTAGTTGTATCTGAAATAGATGTAAAGATGAGTTGTACAGTTCTTTGTTATACTAAAGACTCTGATCTGAGTTCATGAAGTTAATGAAAAGAGGAGCTTTCACCTAGTAATAAGTATTTTGTAGACTTGGATGACGAGGTCGGGGATGTTAGGCTCTACAATCCCAAGGAGTAGCTGTGGCTCAGTTGTTAGTGTACACAACTCACGACAAGAAGGGTGCGTGTTCATAAATGTTTTAGACCAGGCCGGATTGGTCGCCGTGATGTGCCTCTGTGCAAGACGTTTTACTGCAACTGTCTAAGCATAATATAAACTTTCATGTGTTGGTGTGCCGTTAAATGCCACTCAATCAAATAGCAAGGCCATGATGTTGCACCGTCGAGCAGGGCACACCTTTTGTGTGGTTCTGACCCACTCTGAGTAGCTTTGCCCGACCGAATAAACTTGCAATAGACAGGCACAAACCCCATCCAGGGAAGTTTCGCAGTTTCAGTCACATCTTGCCTTGAAAACCGGTATGAATTCCAGGCTTCTCCGCTGCAAATATTACACGAGGTGAATCTAGTTTGGCGATAAGGTAATGCGATAAGCACTCCTTTTGTAGTAAATATAACGTCATACTATAGTGAATCTTCGGAATTGTTTGCAAGCTTATATGGCTAATAAGTTAGTACGGCTGTTTGTAAGCATTTGTTTGACACGCTTATGTTTTTCAGGTAAGTTAATTCAGATGGATTTAATTTAGGTAAAAATGATAACATTCGTAAAATCTATATTGAGGCGAATGTGTACGTAGCCACTGTGTGTGACTCATCATATGAAATAACTTGCCTTATATCTTGTTACAAGACTGACCTGTATTTGGCAGTGGGAGACATACGTCGATTTAAAGACTATTTGCAGACAATAGTGTGTTGAACCATATATCTTTTCGATCGACTTTTAGTAGCCTGAGATTATGTGTATTACTTTGTCAAAACAGCACAATTTTTATAACCTCGGAAGTTTTTGAAATTTGCTGGCACGAAAGTCAGTCACAAGATATTCCGATATCCTCTTTTTAAAAAGCTACAAAGCTGTAAAAGTTTGAAAGCTACAAAAATGCAGGCGGACTTTATTATTTTCGAAGAATGAAATAAAATTAAAGAAAGAACGAAATAAATAAAAGTACATACATACATACATACATACATACATACATACATACATACATACATACATACATACATACATACATACATACATACACGCACGCATGCCTGCCTGCCTTCCTGCCTGCATACATACATGCATGGAGAGATGGACATAACGTTCATGTAGTACTTTCTTTCAGCCATTCTTCAAACCACCACGTCCACTATTCCTACCACTACGCTCACGACTCCTGCATGTTATCCCGGTTCCAGTCGTGTACAAGACTGTAGGGTTTTCTTATGTGAGCATGGACAATGGCAGCCCTTTGAATTCACCCACACATACGAGTGCTGCTTGAAAACCTTCTATCCAGCATGTAAGAATATACATGTATATTTTCAACGTATCTTATGAAACCCGTCATGCATATATATATATATATATATATATATATATATATATATATACCTCTGTACCTCTGTTGACCTTCTAAAACTTTCGAATTCCACAGGCTAAGTTTGACTAAGTTTGCCCGTCATCTTTTGAACAAACCCGTCCGTGGAGTGGTGGTAGGGAGATTTACAACATATAATTTTAAATAGGGTGTGCCGCGCTGGGTTCATTTGGCAAACTAATGTTAGGTTCCTATAGCTATTCCTGCACTAGTCATGTACTATCTGTAGATAACAGTACTCCACAAAGCAGATGGCTGACCGTTAAGTGTACTATCATGGCAGATGCGAGATGTTATAACCCTGTCTTTGATGTTTAATTTGATCACAATATACAGTCGATAAATCTGTTATGATTAATTATGGGTCAATTATTGTGAGATACTGACCCAATAATTTACACATAATGCAAGAAATTGACAAGTACTGCCTGTCTTGCAAAAATGCACTCAAATGGGAGGCACGTCCCTGTTGCCATCATATTGGACTTTTTCCTTCCCTTGGGGGACGGGGTGGTAGGTCAACCTTCCCTAGCATGACAATCGAAAGAAAGATTTATTACTGTTCTACATATTTGATGATAGTCTACAGTAATACAAGTAACTTTGCTTCTGATTTTCATAATACATATAGAATATTCATGCTCTGAATTACAGACAGTGTGGCTTCCGTCACTGATTTAAAACAAACCAAGGGCGTCTTTATAAAAGATATTTATAAATATTTGAAACTTTTCAAAGAAACAAAGAGAAAAACAAATTATACTAATTAGACATGCATTTTCGTAGAGAGAAATATTAAAGTACAGAAAAAAATGTATTTCACAATAATAAAGCGTTATGGATAAAAGACTGCAATATCACCAACGATATGACTTAAGTTACTTTGAATAAGCAAATACAAAATTTAATAAATAAAAAATTATGAGATCTTGGATTTATCAAACAGGATGATACTCTTGTCTCAAATTCAAATAAAAAAGACATTCCACAAGTACACGCTATTAATGTTCATTATAATTATTTGAACAAACTTTGCATAATCGTAATATGTTGAGATCTTATAAAGTATTTTGGGCTGTGTCCGTGAATTACCAGATAAAGTCATTGCCACTTTAATTGCCGTTGTTACATTTCAATGTGTCCATATTTTTATATTTTTTTAATCTGCAATGCATTTCACGCGGAAGAATAATCCGTAAGGTGGAAGACGATACTTTCAAGGGAGATGACCATTTAATGGTGGTGACATGGCGTTGGAACTAATTGCATGCTCTCTCTCTCTCTCTCTCTCTCTCTCTCTGGATTCACTTATCAAACCAAAAGCATTATTGTTATAACTATTGGCATGAACATGGTTACTAAGGTGAATTATGTCCCCCCACTTTGAATAGTCTCCGCATAGAAAGGATTGTCAAGGATTGAAGATGAGTTTAAAAGAATCTTCCTCGCGATCAGCGTTTGTAATTTCTTCTTTTTCATTCTTATTTCCTCTCTCAGTTTATCCGCTACACTACTAACATCAAATGTACTTTGGATTATATTTAAAAAATGATGTAGTGTATCGCTTTTAAAAAACTGACGAAGTTTTATAAAATACAGAATCCCTATAGTTACTGTAGTAATAGCAGCAGGGGAAGCGATACTAGTTTTAGGCATTAGTTATTACCTCTTATAAGCATCTCATTATTATTATTATTATTATTATTATCATTATTATTATTATTATTATTATTATTATTTCAGGTGCATCATGGGGCATAACACCTCCAGGTAAACCAAAAAGAAGAAATTACTATTTAATGATAGGATTTAAAAATGATAGATTCGACTTTAAAATTGAAGGGCCACTTAGTCTTCTTGGTTTAAAATAAGAATATGAAGGTCGCTGGTTTCAAACAATGCATCTTTTCACGGAATATTAACAGTAATATTTCTATATGATAAACACTACTTTTTCAATGATAAATCTTTTTTGACATAATGATATGCTCGGCTTATGCAGTTTTGCACTAAGTACATTTTGGTTTTTTTAGCCTAAATTTTGTTTATCCACATGCAACGTGTTAAGTTTGCCTGTTTGTCACTCAAGCAGTCTTTCTATTTGTTTGTTTTTAGCTCCACTGGTCTCAGACCAGAAGAACGTATGCGATCATCCGTCCGTTAATAAAAGTGTGTTACCTCTACTCCTAAACTACTAAGATGATTGCTATGAAACTGTACACACATATTCATCTTAAGGTCTAGTTGGTACTAAATGAAAATGGTGCCATTCGATCAACCAATATGGTCACCAGGGCAGCCATTTTAAAAATACTGTTACCACCACTCCTCCTGAACGGAAGGTCATATTGACATGGGGTTTTCACTGAAAGAATCTTTATAACGACTAGTTGGCCCTAAATAAAAATGGTATAGCCGTTGCGATGATCTTGAAAATATTGTTATCGCTTCTTCTCTTGAACGCGCGGTCATACTGACAACTATTTTAAAAGATCTTAGTATCGCTACTTTTCTGAACTGATAGTCGTACTGACATTGGGTCCTCACTTAAAAAAGTCGTATACTATTTAGTTGCTCCTCAACGAAGATGGTGCCGACCATACCTCTAGTATTGTCGCCATGGAAGGTGTCTTGAAAATGTTGCTATCGCTAATTGTCCTGAACAGATGGTCATATAGACGTTGGGTTTTCACTAATTTGGGTCAAGTCAAAGGTCACTGATTACATTTTTGTACTTCACTGAGCTTATGAACACAGTTAATTTTAGAAAGGGATGGTGGGCATAATATGTGGTTTGTCCGTCCATCTCTACGTTATTATATCCTTCACGTCCGTTGTTCTTTCCTTCCATCTGTGATATGCTTGTTTCCACACGATAGCTTCCCTAATTATTATTGTATTTTAACCAAATTTTGTATCATGCTAAATATTGATAAGATCTTGGATGATATAGATTGTCACTATTCTGCATCATCGTTAGAAGAGTTATAGATGATCCTGATTGTCGGAGCTACACACTTTTTCCTCGCAATAATTCTCATAAATACTATTGTTGCATTTTAGCCAAATTTTGAATGCAGCTTGATATTAATGAGATCATGTATAAGTTCAAATATCACCGTTCTACGTCTTTGTTTAGCATATTTATAGTCCCCGAGTGTCAGATCTAGCCACTTTTGTTTCAGCACAATAAATCTCTTGATAATTATTGGACTTCAAACAAAGTTGGCATGCTGCTTGATATGTATGAGACCTTTGGTAATTTCATTTGTCATGATTCCATCATCATTGTTTAGCGGAATTATAGCCCCTGATTTTCAGACCAACTCAATTTTGTTTCCTCATAACTCCCTTCAGTAATATCGAACTTTAATACTGAGGCGACCTTTAACGGAGTTTGATTGTTAGCTTTCTACGTCATTGATCAGCAGAGTTAAAGCCCTTAATTTTCGGACCCACCCACTTTCTTTTCCGCACAATAATTCCCGTGATTATCGTTTGATTTCAACCTAATTTGGTATCCTTCTTGATATTGACAAACTTCATCGTCAGCATTCTGCGTCATCATTTAGTTCAGTTATAGGCCCTGATCGTATGACACATGCACTTTCGTTTCGTTATTATTGGATTTCAATTTTTTTTATGCAGCATGATTTTCATAAGACCTTGCTGAGCTCGAGTTTCATCATTCTGCATCTTATAACGGAGCTATAGCCCTTGATTGTCAGAAACGCCCACTTTCGTTTCCCCCAATAACTCCCTTAATTATTATTGGATTTGAACTAAATTGTATGGCAGCTTAATATTGACGAGTATAATGAAAACCAGGGGACGTCAATTCCTGGAATTTGCTTGTTGTTAATGATGGAATTTCTAAAAAATATCCGAGATGCTTTAAATACTCGGCACTTAAAAATAATCAATGGTTAATAGAGCGTTAGTGCTTTCGAGTCACTATTTTTGTTTTTTGTTTGTTTGTTTCTTTTGTTGTTTGTTTTTGTCTGTGTTACCATTAATCATTTCCTATTTCGACAAGAAATATTATTGCTACTACTACTTGCATTTCAAAACCAGTTCTTTTCCTATTCCAGCTTTCATTGGGAAGAAGTAATAATTCTCATTTGCAGACCCTTGACAACTTAAGAGGTGGTACCATATTGCGACCTGTCATGTCAATAAAAACCTCAAATATAAAATTCTGTATTAAAAATATTTCATTTCTATGAGGCTTTTACTTATTAGCCAGTATTGTTCCGTACGAAAACAAAAAATGGCGAGAATGTATTAACTGATTACATTTTTCTTACCCACACATCCACCCATCGATAGTAATAACTCATTACAAAACACACACACACACACGCACACACTTACCATGTTTATCTCCCTTTAATGATTAATACAGTAACTTAATCATGGTGCTTGTCATTTTATAGCAGAAGGACATCGGATCTCGCGGAACAAGTACACAGATCAAATGACTGTACTGATGACGAGTTTATTATATACACTAAACAATTATTTCATAATAAAACGACAACCCATCTGTCGGTGTTGTTCTTCTTTTATTTTGATTCCATCCAACTATTAGCATTGTACATTGAGTCTAAATATAGCGAAGCTGTAGTAGTTCCTTCACGCAACCGTTGTTAGGTGACGCTATCCTTGACAGCGCGAAATCTGTATCACATGCAGGGCCGACGCAAGGGCATTTGGCGCCCTAGGATAACCTTCAGCGTTGCGTCACCCCTCCTCCTATCCCCTCCCCACAATTATCTTTCGAAAATGAATATTGTGCATTATTCTTTCTATATGTTTTTCTCTTTCTTTTTTAGATGCTTATTATCTTCTATTTTATGCTATTTCTCTATCTTTTTGTATTCATTCAGTTGTTTGTCGCCCCCCCCCCCCCATAAAAAATGTGTCGCCCTAGGCGACAGCCTAGTTTGCCTAGTGATTAAATTTACACTCATTAGATGTGCATTTGATACAAGATTTCAGATCGCCCTCGGGAAAAGTATCCTTTATCATGAGTTGTATAATGATGGGTATAAAACAAATATTTATAAATTTTCTTTCTCAAACAGAATTTACACAATTACTTTATTTACGAACTAATATAAACAGAGATCATGACAGCATGATAAGGATAGATTATGACGAATAAGGGAATTGAGACACAATAATTGTAGATGGTAGAAGTTGAACAAGTTTTTACGGGGCAGTTTTTATATCAAAAGTTACGCAATTTATTATGGAGAAGTTGGTGCTGAAATAAATGATGGAATTGTAATGTATGAATTGGAACAAGTTTTGGAGGAGCATGCAATATTACATCGAACGAAGAAAAGATTTATGCTGGGAAGATGTATACAAGTCATGATAAAACCTATCATACTGTTTATATATGAGATCACAATGTATATACAAAAGAGTCAAAACGGGATACTAGGCTTCAACAGTTTTGATGCTTTTTCTTTTATATACGACGGTGGTCATATATAAATTGTGTATAACATCTATTTTTTAACATATCACGTGTAATTTAACAAATCAAAAGCTAACTGAATAAAACTGTAATTTAATTGATATCTGAAGCATTACTTCACGCAAATTACGATGATTTGGGCAAGACAGTGTTTGTTTCGTTACAAAATTGGATTCTGTATGTACAAAAAGGTATTATTAGTGAAAGATGACACACTATTCATGAAAGATGGCACATGTTAAAATCCAAGTTATAAACAATAACATCCCGACTGCCTTCCATGATAGAGCACAGAACGTCAAACTTTGTAACTGTTTGACACGCACATAATGCAATACCATGATGCAAAATTTAAATTATGCAGCATATCGTTTAAAGTTAAACCATTATGATTGACATTAATTTAACTTATTCTTTTATCACTCTTCCAAAATAGGCCAATGCTTCATTTCTCATTTTTGTGCCAATTTTTTTCCCTTGATTTTCGCCCTTTGTGTAGCGGGCTATTATATTATTACCTGACACAACCTCCCCCCGCAGTTTTTACCCCCTTGCGATTTAAAAAACGCAAAACATCGTGGAATTAAAAGATAGCACAAAACTTAGTAATTTCATTCATTAATTTATCATTTCTAACCTGATTGTTACCAGGGCGTTCATAATACTCTCATCGTGTTCGCGTTTCAAACCAACGGGAGTTTTCAGTGTAAACAACGAGCTTGCTCGCCGTCCTTCTCCGATTCCTGGAAAAATCAATTTTTCAGACCCCTGGACTACACATATATATTAGGCAAAAAATGTCTTGTCTGCATGCGATATTGTCAATGTATAGTTTTAATTTTGAATAAAATAAAAAGTGCAAGGGTGTAACTCTTATGTAAATGGGTTCAAAGAGATGTAATTCCCACTTTTAAGGAAATTTACGGAATAATTCAGAGCTTATCGAAGATGATGAATTACATCGCTCCTGGATTTACTTCTCACGGAAGACAAAACTGTATGTTCCGAGGGTTGTAGATGCAAATAGTTTGGTATATATAACTGACAGTGGAGTCCAAACGTCTTGCATGCCCAAACAAAATGGTATTCATACTCAAGATGTGAGTTACAAAAGTACATATTATATCATGATAAAGATTATGATGATACTTTTCTATATTTACTCTATGATTAAAACGACCACTTTTTAATTTACAAAATAAGTTAATTTGCAATGCGTTTTAAATATCATATATGTTTGGTTATTTACAAAAGTCATGCATATTGAGTTTCTAAACTCTTAAACTATCTAATTCATTTATTTAGCTACTTCAGGTTTATATGTCAATACATCTCTGCTTGAACAAATTGATGAAAATTAATTCGTCACCCACAACTTGGATAAAATAAGGTTTCTCAAAATCCATAAGTGTACAGTATATGTTTAATGTCCTGAACCCAGGATTTACAACTTGTAGTATCATACCTTTTAAACTGCATATTGTAACAAAATTTAGGAAGTATACATATATATATATTCACTTCAGACTATTTCTCCCTAACTCATTCGTAACGAAGCAGCTCGCAGTAGATCTGGTAAGCTTCAATGTATATTAACATTAATTTAAACTTACCATTTCAATGCCATGTGCAGCAGTAAAACCCAGATTTCAGCTTTATAGCAGGAAATATCTTTGCACCAAAGACTTCCTAAAGTGTATATATATATATGTTGATTGCTTTCCAAGTTTCAACACTTTGCTCTTGACTGAGAACAATACATTTGAGACTTGTTCATATAACACTTTTTGTCATTTATACCAAATATTACGTGACGAAAAAGCGTGACCACGGTATTTATAATAAGAAACAAACTTCAATTTATTATTTCCCAGTAAACCTTTTGCAGACTTCTTTAATTTACTTCGTTTCGGAAATACTACAACAAACAATTTATCTAGCTGAACTTTTAAACACCATTCATGAAAACATGATTTAGTTTGTTTGGTAATCACGGCATTTTCACACAACAACAAACAAAAAGAAAAAAGAAAAGAAATAGTTGTGATATACCATCGATGTCTCTGACATGACTATCTTTGACTAGAACGTTTTATAAGTTATAAAAAGGATAGTGAAAACATACTGGTCAAAGAATACAACATGAAGTACACGAAAAAAACTAACAAAAAACCCCCAAGTTAACAGCATATTTAACATTTAGTTTTGCAGGGTATACTCTTCTTGTTCGAAACTGGAACTCACAAACACCCCCAATAATATATATATATATATATATATATATATATATATATATATATATATATATATATATATATATATATATATATATATATATATATATAAGATGGAGTGACTGCTTGAGTGCCAAAGGTGAAAACAAGATACAACTTTTTCATTCTGGTTATCATTTACGCAGTGTTTATCACCAGCTACAGCAATACATTTTTCAGATTCGAGGGCTTGAAACATATTCTGACATCTGATTAATCTCAAACATGTATATTGATAAAAAGAAGTAGCAACGCTAACGTCGGCGACTATGCAAAACTCAACTTTTCTGCTTTTGTTGGCGTCTTTACCTGTCAAAATGTTTTTTATATGTGACTTTGCTTCTAACCATGTTAAAGGTTATTACAAGCAGCTACAAAGAGGTACCACACACAAACTGAATATCAATATCAGAACTGAAGATGGAAAAGTGGTAGCTCTTCAAAGTATGGATGTAACATGTTTTTCGAGTAAAATAAACAGCGTATGTAAAGAACAGCTTTTATTATTTGACAAACAGCATGATGATGTAAATGACAACATCTTTGGGACTTCCGCCTGAACAATAAGTGTATTGCAAAACTAGCAGATCCAGCGCTTACATATGATGCAACTAATATTAATTACGCACAAAAGCAGGAACTAAAATACGTAAGAATTTGGAGGATAATAATCTGAAATAGATTGATTGTCAATTATGGAGAATAGTTTCAAAACGTAAATTCTTTATGATTTTTGTAAAACAATATGTGTTGAATAAAAATCCGTTTCTCTGGTAAGTTTGTTCCAACCCAATTCCCTATTTATTTTTTTAATTATTGGAAGAAAGATTGCTGAAAATGCCGACAGCTTTACATCTGTTGACTACGGCTTTGTTCGCTATCACGTGTAGAGTCATTTGGGAAGGAGCCCGCATGTGCTAAAAGTGCCAATCCATTTACGAGATTGTCATTCAAGGTTATTACCGTCGTGATCATGCTTTTTGGACGTCAGGTCAGCATCATTTTCATTTACGACCATTTACACATCGTAAGTAATATTGTAAGGAAACGCCCATGTGAATACAAATATACAAAGAGCGGTAGTGATAACGAGATTTTCAAGATCGAGGATGTGGAAACCATGCTGAAACCAGGGGGAATCAATAAAAGAAACCTAATCATCGCGGTGGGACTGCATATAATTCGGGTTGACTAACGATGCATGCATTTCTCTGATTCTGCCTGATCAAGTTACAGTGACTAGGATGCAGGTCATATACAAAAGGTAAGTTAATAAGGGAGTTATTCGAAGGATGCCTTTTTCAATCACATCAGAATCCACAGACAATCAAAACTGGGTAGACGGTTATGAAGGTCTTTGTTCTGGCTAATATCCTCCGTTACATATTGGTGAAACGTATCTGACAATGTAGTACATAAACCTCTGATTGTGATGGGTGTTACTTATTTCCTCGAAATCTTATTTGCTATGAGCCAGTTACCAGGTTTCGCATTTCTGAGAATGCATCGAAGACCCGCATGCAGGCGAGAAAAATAAAAACTGGATTTTCTGCCATTAAGTTTTGTAGGTCTCTGATCCATGATTTTCCACATTTCACGGGTTCATCCTGAATTTTCTGGCACTAGGGTTTCTTTGCTTTGTTAAGAACCTTGGGAATCAGAGGAGTTGGGGGAATTGCGTATGTGTCGAGACCATTCCAGTCCCAGGCTTTCGGATCTGGGAATGGCGAGATAAAGATCGGGAGCTTATCGTCCACCTCTTCGCAATTTGGTACACTGAGGCTGACCCAAGCAAGTACATACTCGAGTGAAGACCGAAAGCGAATGGACCATTCTGTGTGAGTTGAGTTTTTCATACTAGCATTAAATCTATTGACTATATTTGATGTGTGAATTTGCAATAAAAAAAAACAATAACTGCTGAACATATGATTAATTTCTCTTTTTACATAATCATATCCTACTTAACATTTATTGTGATGACTGGTCACAGCGATTGGTGCTTTCTCTTGATGCACAGGGTAGCCAATATGATATCTAATGTCTAGCAGACGGACAATTGTATGCAAAGAACAGCGTCAAAATCTTTAACACTTTCACTGAAGAGGCATACAGATTTTTAATTTTCTTTTGCTTTTCAATTTCTCAAATTGAACTCGTGTATATGGTGTTACACTAATCTTCAGGTACATCGATGCATTGTCGCACTCGCGATGTAATATATATTTTGATCGCCAGATATCGATCCATATCGTTGCAGAAATTATCTCAGTGGTGATACGTGTAGATGAACTGTTACACCTATATAACACATAACAATTACCTGATATAAATATAGTTAAGCTAACAACATATTTCCCAAGACACTTGGTATTGAAATATAGGTCACCAACTGCCGACCTATGGGGAACAGTGGGGACTTATGAAATTTCAATAAAGAAATT
This sequence comes from Margaritifera margaritifera, assembly GCA_029931535.1. NCBI lineage: Eukaryota > Metazoa > Mollusca > Bivalvia > Unionida > Margaritiferidae > Margaritifera > Margaritifera margaritifera. Next base: position 1,522,124 of record JAQPZY010001312.1, on the reverse strand, counting down.
GGTTCTGACTACACCCGTCAGAGGAATGTTGTGTCAGGAACTCGGACTAGCCCTTGTATGCAAATCTCAAGAATTTCATAGAAGACCTGTGAATGGGAATAAGAAGGTATTTATCCCCAATTTGACATGGGACTGGGTATGCCGGGAAGAGAGACCTATAAATAGAATATGAATGTATTCATATTGGAGGTATAGGCTGACTGCAAAATATCCGTCTTGAAAAGTGATGAGGACCCATTTTGTGATCTCCATTTCTTAACTTGGGTTTCAAACATATGTTGTACGAGAGAGTTTATATATTGTATGGCTGGAGTTTGCAAGTAGCCTTGATAAATCGAAGCCTGAAGTAAATTTACAATGAATATGTTGTGAACCATCTGGTATAAGCATGGCATCATTTTCTGCACGAAGTCTGGAAGGGAGAGAAGGTGGGCAGAAACCACTCCTTTTTCGGTGTCTTATAAGTTGCTCTGGGGAGCTGGGGCATCGTCAATAAGTAAGGTATATAGGAGGGTTTCCCCATCTGGCATGCGTTTGAAGGGGTCTTCTTAATTCATTGGTCTCTATTTGGAAACAAAGTCATGGCTCTGACTTGCCTTGAGGAAGATAAACCATTTCAAATAAATCCAAGTAGTTGATCGTACTAGATAAAAGGTAACAAAATGAGAAAGTGCCTTGTAATATAGTATATAAAAAAAACAAAATATTAAAAGGGTAAAGCCCTTACAATGTAAGATAACAATATATTATAAAAACTGCATTTTTTCAAAAGTCACATTATTTACTGGTGGAACAGCATCGAACTCTGCATGATAGAGTTAAAGAAAATGTATGTCATTACATTCAACAAGAATGTGCTCCTTTGTCATGACAGAGTTAAAGCAAATGTCTGTCATTACATTCAACAATAATGTGCTCCTTTGTCAGTGGACATTGGCACAGTACACATTCAGCAAAAGGTTCATCATTCAGGAGGTATGCATGGGTGAGGTATGAGTATCCTATACATTAGTGACACAATAACATGTGTGCAGATGTATTCTATATGAATTATTACACTCTCTGATGGTGGGTTGGATGTTTTAAATCTTGTTTGTAGAGTATGCATTCCACATATGCTGCCAAGTGTACAGAACATATTGATTGATATTATACCTAAAGTAGTCTGGTCGTTCGTGATTAAGATGATAATGGATTCAGGAATGTTGCAAAAGGCAACTAACAAAGCAGGGGTATGTGGAAAGAACTTTGGAAAACTTCTTTGATGGAAGCATCAGAGGTTGCCTCTTTCCTGAACATTGTCTGGTTGAATATAGGAGATGGTACCTGTGAGTGTGCTGCTTCGAAATCACAGGTATGGGATGACACAGAAGCCTTCTGCAATGGTAGTGATATAGGGATCTCCAAGTGTTCACTTGGAGTGTTGATTACAGTCCGCGGCAGGCACCAGGTGTCCAGAATAGGGAATCACCAAAGCTGGCATCAAGTCTCAGTGATGTTGGAACAAATTATTGACCTGTCGGGTATCAATCAGCAATGCCTTCATATAATCAGTACTCGATATTGTTAGATACGTGCTCAGCAAATTCTTTTCCGTTTGCGTTGGGCCTCCGTGACAGGGCAGTGACAGGGCCAGGGTTTGAAGTGGCGTGACCGGGTGCTGGGCACTGTGCCTCTTGAATTCAGAACTGGGTATACTTGGACGACAGTTCGCCGCACACATTTCCAGTAGTAGAAGGTATATGTATTATTGTGAACCAGTATCACATATATGGTTATATAAACAGCAAATGCAGATAATACAGGAGGGGCATTATCTTCAGGTGGCTTGAACTACATAATTAACAGACCCACGCATAATCCTGCCCGTTGTGACCTTTATTTAAAGGTATCAAACCAGTGGTATATGCAGACATAATCAGTCAAATGTTGCACTAACTTCACAGTGATGCTATAAATTAAGAAAAAAAAATAAAGAAATGTATTAAATATAAGTTGCGAAAATGCAGGGTACCGATATGAATTTTAAGTGTTATTAACTAGTATGGCAGGGAATTAAGGTGGCGCCAATTAGCTTATTGTATGATGAAATGGACAACTGAAGGGCAATATGTTGGTCTAAGTTAAGTCCTGAGCAAACTTCAGTAAGAAAATAGATGGGATATACTTCCCTCCGCTGTTTTTTATGCTTACATTTACCAATGCTGTAACAGGATCAAGACGGGTCTGGATCGGATTTAGAGACGACACTGAAAGCAATTTCGTAAATGAGATGTTTCTTTCGGAAGTAATTGAACGATGAATGGATCTAATGCCACACTCGTGCGCATAAAGTCCAAAAATGTAATCAACAGAATGGTGCGCACAGAGTTCAACAACTGATATAAGGAAATGATATCGTTCCTAAATGGAACTAAGCATAATATGTAACTGCAACGAGTACTCAAATGAGAATCAACGTGTGTAACTTATAGACAAATATGATTGATATATGGATCTATCACCATGGATGATCAATGTATACAGTTTATACACAAATATGAACAATGTATGATTGTATCACCAACGGTGATCAAAGTGTAAGATTTATTTTAAAAAATATGAATAATGTATGTTCCATCCACAAGTAAGATCTATGTATTATATCTTTTCACTCATATAGCGATATTGAAATTTTGATTTCACTCATATAGTTATATTGAATAATATTGATTCAAAAATAAAACATATGTATCTCGTGGCGTCCAGTTGACGATCACTATGAATTTCCGGTTCTACAGCCCTCGTCGAATGATCAAGGAGCCACCATGCATCTTGATCCGAGCATCATTACTTCGGTGCTAGATCATAATGACATTTTTGCACCGCACAGCGTCAACCTTTACAGCAAGAACTTATTTTAGAAAAAAAGATGTGTCCGTAATCATTTTCAAAAGTTTTCAATTTGGTTATCTGATGATTCGATTCGGCAGTTGTGAGTACTATTTGTGGTAATGAATTTAAAGTATTTGGTTGTTTTGGGGAAAATGCTCCATTTTTAACTAACAGGTCGTGCGTATGGTATCATATACGTATATTCATGTTGTTTCTACTGGTTCGTTTTCGTTTGGTTAAGTTTTGTCAGGATATTTTTGCTTTGTTTCAGACCTTTGTAGAAAAGTATTAATATATTTTCTAGTCTACATTATTTTAGTGGTTTCCAAGATAACGTATTCAACATTGAGGTCATACTTCCTGGGGTGCAATCATAATCAGGTGTAACAAACATGGCTGCTCGCTTTGGGATTGTTTCAATTTCATATTCTAAAACCATTGAATGGGGATCCCAAACCGTACAAGCATATTCAAAAGAAGGTCTAACTAAACCCTTATAAGCCAATTCTTTTTCATTGTGTTGGCAAGATGACAGGTTACGTCTTAATAGGAAAAACGTACGATTTGCTTTGGTGCATAATTATTGAATTTGAAGGTTCCATTTCAGATCATTAGTGACTGTGACCCTAGATATTTCATTTGGTTTAGGTTTTTTAAAGTAGTACCTTCCAGAGAATATGACATACCGGTTTCATAATATATCTTTCTTGTCATTTGGATTGTGTTGCATTTTTTAGATTGAAATCGCATGTCATATTTTCGTGCCATTGTCCTAGTTTATTAATATATTTTTGCAATTACCTTTGCAACTTGCTCGGTTTTGATTGATCTGTAACATACACTCTCATCTGCAAAGAGGTGAATTTTCTGAGTTAGTTTCAATCATGGTATTATTGGTGTTCACGGAAAAGGGCACTGGTCCAAGCACTGTTCCTTTAGGTACTCCCGAAGCAACTTTGAACCAAACAATGTTTGGAATCATTTACCACCACAGATTGTACATGAAAACATACAAAAAAGCTTATCAAGCATAGAGTTTTGCCTGCAATTCCATAATAAAATAGTTTACTCTTTAATAATATATGGGGGGACAGTGTTAAAAGTTTTTTTCAAAGTCTAGTACAAACATATATACTTGGTCCCTAAGATCTAAAGCTTAGCCCAATAGTCTGATGGCTGTATTCGCAGCTGTGTAGTTTCCGGAAGGCATGTGAGTCCTTTGGATGGAGAGGGGATGGGCTGCTGATTTTTTTCCAGAACGATTTTTAATAGGTGGTTAAGGTTCAAATCATGTTCCTTATGTAGTTGATATGTTCATTTTTAACATGTTTTTTAATTTCAGCTCTTAACTGTTCCATTTTGTTCTTAATTTTTCACTGCTTGTATGCTTTGCTTTAGCACGAGTTTTGTTTCTTCTACGAACTAGTTTTCGAATGTCTGCAATCCAGGGCATCGAAACCGGTTACACGAAACACACAAATCCACCCACATCCTCCCAAATCTCACGAAATCAATCCAAATCGACACCAAATCTACCCAAATATACTTCAATTCACCCAAATCTATCACAAATTATACCTCAAATCCACCCAAATCCACCTGAATCTACCCAAATATACCTCAAATTCAAACAAATCCACCCTAATCTACACAAAATCCACCCAAATCTACCCCAAATATACATTTGATACGCATAATATACAATGTATATGTTCTTTAGGTATAATATATTACACGTAAATTTCAGAAAAGTAGATACATTGCAGTAGATGTTTAAGATTTGCTTGGCATATAATAGCATTAAGTTTTGCTATTTATTGGGGTTTTTAATGTGGTTTTTTTTGTTGTTTTTTTTAAAGCTCATGTGTGATATTGATATGTAAAATATCTCGCTAAAGTTCTTTGTTGAGCTTTTATATTGACATTACAATTTTCAATATTTAGAATTTCAGCTTTTTTCAGCGTTGTATGCCAACCAAATGACAAGTACCTTGTGTATATTGCTTCGCACATGATTTAAATGTATATTTGTGTGTATTTGCGTATGTTCTTTGGGTATCATGTATTTGATTAAAATATCAGAAAAGTTGATTAAAACAAACTGCAGTTTATAATTCTTTTTACCTAGATTAACCAAATACACAAAATCGCTCTATCACGGAAAGTCATGCTTTTCATTCTTTTGGGCCTGGATTTCGATCACCACAAAAACATTGTTCTTTATTCCAGGAGGTACAAACTTCTCCGGCTGTCCTGTATTTAATATAATGTCCAACACTTCGTCATTAGACATAAAACTACCCTATTTGCTGGCAGGTGTAATTCTGTTTGGTATGTTGGCTGTATTCTCATCAACATCAAAGTTAGGGATGAAAATAATGACAATTATGTCATTACTGAGATCAAAAGATTCGTATGTCAAACATTAAACAAAAGAAAGTACATGTTATAACTCAGCAGTACAGAAAAACAAAGTGGTGGTAGAAGATTTAGAATATAGAACAAGCAAAAACATCCAATTGTACAAACTACATCGATAAAAGAAGGATTTCAAGACAGATTAGAAAGAATCAGAAATATCAAACCAATGGATAAACTTACTACTAGAGGAAATAGAGATGCGAAAAGTAACTACAAATGAACCATTAAACCAGCAAGCGAAAAAAGCATTAACAAAATGATCAATGATTATTATGAAAGACTTGAAAGCGGACAAATACCCAATATATTCTATAAATTTGAGGATAAACGAGAAATCAAAGGATTTGTTAATGAATTTGCAAAATTGAGAGATGTAATGAAATCATTGCAAATAGATATAAATATGTATGACACACAGAAAGAGGACATAGAGAAAGACATCAGTAAAGAAAAAGGACCGTGGTAAATTAAAGTAGTTTTAAAGTCTGTTGATCAGTGTTGAACGTTTACGATCATGAAGATTTGGACATGACGTAAAATTAGAGAGTTACGTGAAAGGAACAGTTGAGAAGATAAATGCAACAGCTCTTCTCTCTTGGTGAAAGACTTAAAGAATTGGCAATGGAAATATTGTAACCATTGCAACTATTGCAACAGCCATATAAATGATTCCTACAACTCTTGAATTGGCAACTGCTAACCATGTTAATTATGTAAGTACTCCAACTTCTTCTCCTGCTACTAGTCTTAGTACATTCATTCACATATTTAAACAAGATTTTGAAAAATACTTCAGAGTTAGGTGATAAAGCAATACAGAAATATATGATATTTTAGTACCGTAATAAGTTTGGTATTGTCAGCTGCATAACAGATTGTATCATTCATGGCGGATCATGCCATACTACTCATTTTAGAATGTGTTGGGTTCATACTTGACATAGGTATTAAGGATGCGGAGATTGCTATTAAACGAGTTCCATAGACGTTCCATACGTCTGACGTGTGCTTCGCTACTTCTCGGCGTGAAGAAAAGCAGGTGAGAAGTAGCCAGAGAAGTCTCCAAAATGTATTTTTGTTTATTTTACAAATCTAAGCAATCTAGCTCCAGATGCAATCATAACCAATATGAACGATTGCTTACTGATCTCGATCTTTATTCTTTAAACGAGTTGTCCTAGAAGTTGTCTTTATAAGACTATCACCAATCTTGTTCTGCCTCTCTACATAATTCTTAAGTTCTACTTTTGATGTTATTATCAACCTTTTCACGAATTGTTATTCTTTGTTTATCAGCTGATGCAATAAATTCACGTTCTACATTCGTATTTATACTATTCAATCCTAAAGTGAAGATGTTTAATGACGTTTTGAGATTGTTTGTATACACTACAATTCGACCAATTATCATAATTCTATCGCTAGGTAAGAAAAAGATAGCATCATTACCAACGGCATAATCCAATTTAACTTGAATCCGTAATATATTGCTGATCGTAACCGTGCTGACCCAATAATAAAGCCTCTGTTAGCTATGTTGGCTATGCTGGCTGTGTCTTATATAGCAACCTCCGATTGCATTATACTTATCATTTTAGAAAATGAAGTACCCAGTATACCAATCACATATAATCTAATAATTTGATGTAGTTGTGCAATCCATTCGTTTGTTATTCCGTTGTAGTCTTGCATAAAGAAGGATGTCCATCCTAGTAATTCTTCCGGTATTGTTTGGGAATTATATTGTTTAAGACTGTATTCTATCCACCATCATCTATTCCAACATTTGTCTGCTTCATATATTTCCTGTCTACTTGTCTCATCACCAAATACTTCTTGCTCTATTTAGAAATAAGTTTTGGGACCATTAATAACAGATACATTCTTCCGTTTCCCATATATACAGTCATGATGTGGTAAAAGTTTAAAGTTGTTGCATATTAAGCTAAACTGTTTCAGCTTTTTCCCATTATTGTTACAGTTAAATGCGTGGTCATCTGGTAAAGGTATTGAACATTCCGATGGAAAGTTTCTGATATGAAAGTAAATATGAAACCTGTACATTGATTTTTGCTAATTCTGGTATACTTGAATCTGATCCTTTATTACACTTGTTACACGCCATATTTCCATTTGAAGCTAATGATATAACATATCTGCTGACAAAATTGTCTAAACTTCTACGTGTTCCACTATACTTAAATGAGATATTATTTCTCAGTAGGTCGCATATATCCATATTCTCCTTCTTAGTATCAGATTTTGGTGATAGGACTCAATTATCACAATTTTGGCAGTTACTTATATGTCCTTAATAATAAACCTCAATAGAGTCAAAATTAGAGTTAGGATTGTTAGCCGAACTAGTGGATTGAGAATTACCACTATTATCTATATTACCTCCATTGTTACTATTATCATTATTATTACCCCCTTTTGCACTATTCCCACTAGGCTCACTTTTATGACCATTATTACAACTATTATCACTATTACCAAATTTATCACCATTATTATCACTATTACCAATATTACCACTATTATCACAATGATCACTGTTATTACCACTATAACTACCGCTTTTACGGAACGTCTTTTTGTGTCTACTCATATTATTTTGCGCTTACTTCTTTCTCACAATGTATATATTTAACTTTTCTGTATTTTGATAATTTTTACATCTACCAGGTATCTTTGCTTCACTACAGGCATTGGTTCTGTAAAAATACATTAGGTACAACCGTAGTTATTGGTTCAGTTATATGTACAAATTTATCTATTGGTTCAGTTACAGGTACAACCTGAGGTTCAGGTATGGAAAATAATTTAGGCAATAATTCTTCTGGCACCTTTTCAGTGAATTTATTAGCTACCTTTTCAGCTAATATATTATACACCTTATCAGTCAGTATTTTAGCCACCTATTCAGATAATATTTCACTCACTCTTAAGTATATTTTTCCATTCATTTATATTCCGCACCTTCGTTTTCAATACCTCTTTATATCTTCATACCTCATTTGGGTATCGACAGTGTACATATAGTACAGACAGTTCGAATAGTTCAAAATAGTACACTTAGTTCACGTAGTGAGTGCTATAGGAAAAGAGGAAACTAATTGATCAGTATGGTAGTATTTCTAGTTTATTTCATACTTATTCTAGTTTACCACGCGTTTTGTGCGGTAGCACGGAATCGTTGCAACTCAATTTTACGAATCCACATAGATCCGGATTGATGACTTTGTATCCTTGATTTCGATACTACTCCTCTCGTATATTTTGCCTTCTCTCTTGTAATAAAAATATGAAACGCCAAGCGATAACATTTGGACACTCACCATTTTGAGGCAAACGCGTTCAACAAGGAAATACATTGAAACAAGGGGAAAATAAATAAGGATATTCGGGCATCAGAAACATAACTTTATTTCTAATGGGGATCTGGCTCCAATGTCATCAAATTTAGTTTTAAATTTAAGTCTGAACTTAAGAAATGTTGGGGTCTTTTTTTTGTATCCTGTACTTAATTCTAAGTCCAAACGTAATTTATGTTAGTAAAATCCAAGCCTGGTAGGGGCACAAATTATACATTTTCATTTCAAAGGGTGAAGTCGCTCCAGCAGCTGAAATATAAAGAATTCGTGATCTTAAATATGATAGGTAAATACAGAGTAATAATGTATATTTTATGATAAATTTTACCAGCTCATACAATCAGACTTTGTTTTCTATCAGTTTTCGTAGCAAGTCTTGGTTTATAGGTCTGACGCTCAGAGCAAGCCAAAGAGTATCCATGGGTGAGATGGGCATATAAAGGCTCCCTCCTTCCTGTCCCTTCACAACGGGCGGGAAATGGTGCTTGACGCGCTGACTTTTAATCCTTGGTTTCCGTTTTTAATAATTTAACAACTCATGTTCGGTAAAAAAAATTGAACTTTAGAAGGTACAATTAGAAAATAGAAGCTGTTAAGATTGGAGCATTGGGTGGTCGGTTTTTCATAAACATTTCAGATTTTAACACTAAAAGTTAGAAACTTGAGTGAACATGTTTCAAATTGTGGATTTTAGTCACATTTTAAAAAATAAATAAGCTAATAATTTAGAACAAACTATAGTAAAAGGAGACTTTTAGTATAAAAATCTTTAAAACAGCGTTTTTGTGTAACAAAAAATTAAAAATCGAGCAAACCTCCAAAAGAAGGGTCAATATATATCGCCGTTGGCCTAATTTTGTTATTAATATTATAAATAGTAGTATTTCAGTCTTGCTTACAACATATGTATACTAAAAGAAAAAGGTATACTAACCGCTCTTTTACCAAGAGGGTAAGTCACGCAATAACACTCGTTGGAATTAGAGGACTACACGAATGGGGGCAGGGACCACAGGCTAACAAGAAAGACATAAAACTTTTGAACATATTTAAAACTGTATAAAGCAGAATTATTGGCAATAAATGAAGAAAAACAAATACGACGTGGTCAAGAAAGGAGATGAATGAGAAAATAAGTCAATATGATGCAAATCTCGGTTTTTGAATGACTTCATCGTTGAATTAAAATATTAACCCCTTAATGATATTTTGTCAGACAAGAACATAAATCATTAGGTACATTTAGTGATCTAATGTAAAGAAAATAATAAGGTGAGCATCAATGAATGATGTGCAACACCATATCTTGGTTTAAATGAAAGAAAACAAAACATGGCTCACAACGATTTTTCTACGACCCGATTTCTCCTACAATGCGAAATCACATTACATAATGGTTATGAAATAAATACACTTTCCAGCGATGGCGATTTATATCCACAAAAGCAAACTAAACGCAGAAATATAGTGCCAAGTATATATTTTAAAAGAAAAAATATTTATAATGAATACAACAGAGATAGATAGATAGAGTAAGAGAGTCCTGACATTCCATTTATTCCATTTTGGTTATCCACAAGATGACACAATATTGTACTTATCAGAAATGATTCGTGTTTTGTCTTTCATCCGTCTCGTACATGGATAACACTTTTAAAAGCTAACAATCAATTCTTAAATGTATGTACGCGTGTATGTATTCTTGTATTCATTTAATGCTTGTATATATGTATGTATGCATGTGTGTATGAACGTCTATCTATCTAAACATGGCTAACATACATGCACACATACATACATACATACATACATACATACATACATACATACATACATACATACATACATACATACATACATACATACATACATATATACATACATAGTTGATATACACCATGAAATGTGTGCACATAATGTGAAGAGAGTATCTACCTGTGCATGTGTCTATAGCGGAGAGGACTGCAATAGAAAAGAAAGTAGGTATACATGTATATGTTGTTTCCTTGGGTATGGTAAGGACTGAACCACATTTGGGTTTACCCCCATTTTGTTAATCGGACTATTAAAAATGAACATAATTGCAATTTCTTTAAGTAATTTAAACGAACAGAAACGTTACTAAGTTGATTCAGATGTAAACATGTAAAGCGAAGATTCTAGAAAAAAAATAACTCTGGTTTCTTTTTTAAAAATAGATATATTTCTGCAATGGATAAAATAATGTTGACTAATGATAAAAGACGTAAATCAGTAAATAAATTATTAAGAAATAAACATACGAGAAGCACGAGAGAGGATGATATATATGAGATATTGCGTACAACGTAGTTTTGTTTAGATTTAGATTTCTGATATTGACGTTTCAAGTATGATATATTTCAATATGTATTATTTTATTATCATGTAGGAAAGAGAAAGCAAACTGTTCGAACGGAAACATACGTTATGTGCGCAATGTCTTTGGGTTCGATAGGCATAACTAATCCAATAATCCAGCTGTCCATCCTTCAGTCAGCTGTTTCAATCTTAAAACGATATATATACTTACCAAGGAACACTAGATTATCCATATATGCAAATGCGTGTTTTATTCTAAATGGCAAATAATGCCCGTGTAAGATATTTAATAACTTTCTAATAATTTATTACAACTGTTTTTTTAAGTCTAATAGACTAACATGAACTTACCAAGAAACGATCCGACTAGGACAGCTAGAAGCTTCATTGTCGATACCAGATTCATGAATTCAATTGTGTAACAGCTTGACAACTACAGGTATTATATACTATATGAAGCATGACAGCTTGAATCATAAATAGTTCGATAACCTACTAATCCGAATGAAAAGAAAAGCCAGGCTATTTTAGCTTTGAAATGTCCTACAAATCTTATATAGAACTGATTTAAGGATTGTCCTACAGTCTAACCTCGCTTTGATCATCTGAGAGTTCTCACGCACTAATTCCATAGTTTATATTGTACTGTTCAGTTTTATATGCCTTTGTTTTTATTTTGGCTGTGCATTAGAAGATATTTTTTTCTCATACTTGGCATATGCAGAATTTGTTTTTTACACAATCTTATTGAAATATACGTTTCACAATTACATAATTAGACGGTTAACCTAACACTGTATTTGCCACTTGACGCAATCATTATCATCGATCAACTTTAGGGAATCACAGTCTCGAATATGAGGATTTGAGGGAATAAATGTGATTTTACTTCCATATGTTACGTTTTACAGGCAACACGTCAGCGAGACTGGTAAAATGGATATTTACAACTGTCGGGCCACAGTTAGCGTCCCCCCAATCCTCATATACATGACTTTTACTCCCATTCTAACTAACTTTGGAAAATGGTGCATACAATAGCTGAAAATATAGTTCACTGTAGCACTGCGTCATAAAAGAGTGCCATGACTTTAGTAACTTATCACCTTGATACAAACGATCGCTCTTGTTTTTGTCAGATTTATGATGTCATTTTTTTCCAAATGAGTGAGTACCTCCCAGCTGGTAAACTATTATTATGTACTTGCTTTAAATAATGCGCAAAAGCTCACATATGCATAATATGATTATTGTTTGAAAATTCCGTTTGCATTAAAGCTTTTGTATAAAACGTTGCTACCTAAAAGTGTTACTTCGTTTGAAAGTTAGTATAATTGTAATCTTTGCTTAAATTATGTTTAAGGGTAAAAGTGGCAGGCTTACTTATGAATTTTGTGTATTTCAATCATTACAAAGCAGATATGTACATAGCTATTCTTTAGCAAACTTAAGTTCTCCTGGATACACAATTGTTATTTATGTATGCATCTTATTGCTAATTTTCTTTTCTTTTTTATCAATAATGCATACTAAATTGTATATATTGTAAAAAAATTGAGGTATTTATTCCATTCTTGTAAATGTTTTCAATGTGTATAAGTAATATTGAAGAAAATAGATCACAGCTTCCTAGAAAGACATATTCTACGAATTAAGCTCTTTAACTAACTCTCAAAGTTATCTATTCAAAACTTCAATTATGGTAAAAATAAAACAAGTTTCTAAACATAGAATGTTGGTTGATCCTAACAAATAAACAATGTGAACTTCATAAATAATCGGTAGCACAGTGATTTTATGGAGAACTGTATCACGTACTAATGCAACAAACTATACAATGGAAAATTCATCTCTTCAAGATTTGTCCTAGCGCATCACTTAATTAAACATGAACTTATTTTTCACATGAGCCTCTGTTTCTCTCACAATGAGTATTCTGCTTAAAGTTGTGTTTCGCACACATAAGAAGGTTAAGTTATGAAACCAACCGGGACGCTAGAAAGGGTATGTATCAAATGTTACACATGAGCTGTGATTGCTCAATCCGGTGGAGCTTTGATATCATTTCTGGCAAAAATGTGTGAAATAATATAAAACCCATTAGATACTATTTAGCGAGCACCAGCGCCTTCTGCAGCCGGTTAGATATGGCAGGTGTAGCCTGTCTATCAATGTCAAGATGTTCATAGGACATTGGGGGGTTACAGGCAAAATAGTGTAAAATACAGTCAAAAAAGTGTTTTATTTTATCAATTACGCTTGTTAAATACACTACCACTTCCCACAATGATCATAGCCCTTAAACGGGAATATCCGTCCAGTGCTTGACTTTGCCTTATCAATAATTCAACTCTATATTTAACCTTTTCTCAAATGTTACCTATCATGATTAGTCAATATTTAACCATCACGTCGGGCAGTGATTGAAAGATACAGTGTCGTGTATGCTTTTTAATAAGAATCAACAATATCACATATGTATCTAGGGTAGTACAGCTGAAAAGGTCAAAGTATCCTCAAGTTTCCATGAAAAAAGGAAAAAGTAGCAGCAATGACAAACACTATCCATAACTTAAATGTATTATTGTCCATATTGATGGATGATTTAATCAAATGTGAGACATACGTCAGTATTTGTAGACAATACTATCTTGAACTAGTTCCAGCCTGGCCGATATCTTTATCAGAACGATAATAGTGTTATCTCTACTTTTAGTAGACGGAAAATAATCCCACACTTTCGTACTTCGGTTGTGCCAAACCCTGCGTGGTGCCATATACACCATAGACAGTTACTGGTGACAAGGCAGGGACAAGAAGATCACGCCTTCTTTTATCATCAGGGTATATCCATCTGCGTACTTTATATGGCATGGTTCATGTTCATTACTTTCTTCTCATTCTTTATAGAGTTTGTAATCCAATCTATATGTTTGAAACCGACACTTTTTCCAAGGTATAATTTGTAGAAAACTTGAACGTCATCATTATTGTATGTCTTTAGGTCTCTTTATTTTAATCTCAGATTCTAGTATACATTGGACAGTTGATTAGCAGTTCTGATGTTGTATAACACGCTAAGGATTTTAAATTTAAAAAGAAATTATATATATATATATATAAATATATATATATATATATATATATATATATATATATATATATATATATATAATCACACAAACATTGATAACGGCGCGAATACAAAACAGTTTCCCAACGTTTCGAGCTAAACAAGCTCTTCCTCAGGGGAAGAAACAATTTTCATCCACAAAAAAACTCTAAACACAAAAGCCAAGAACAATTCTTGACTACTACATGTTTCAATGACGGATAAATAAACAAACAAAGCATAAACAATTGAAAAAAGAAAAAAGACAAAATTAACGAACGGTCTAAAACGAGTGAACTACATATCTATATTAAGCTGCCATCAGCCCAACAAAGTTGTGTAAAAATTATATATATATATATATATATATATATATATATATATATATATATATATATAGATATATATATATATATATATATATATATATATATGTCGGATTCTTTTAAATGGCAATTTTACCAATAGAGAACGATTACAATGGACAAGATAGACAACAACTTAAATGATATGAACCTTCCTCTGCCCCGATTGATGGCCATGTGACAAAATTTCAAACGAATGCAATCTGAAACCATCGTCACCTGCTCACGTTGCTTCCAGCTATATGGCTTATAGGAGTAAGGAATGGACGAAAAGGTTGCAAAGGTAACCATCGAAAAATACAGGTTAAATTTAAATTTAAGTAGTTCATTGCAGCCTAAAAACAAATATGAGATATGAGAATTACGCCAAGAGTAGTCAATGTAGAATAATAAAGGGCAGGCAACATATTATTTTTAATTTCTGTAACATCAGTAGAGTATGGTGAAACGTATCAGTAGCATAAAATGAAATCCGAACAAGATTTAAAAATCGATGGTTTTCAGGAAATATTTTATCTCTTAGTCTTACGTCATATACTTGTAGAACATCAACGTTTAGGGCAAAATACATATTTCGAAAATAGTATTAATATATGCAAAATATACTTCGTAGTGTGGTCGTGATGACTGATTTTGGCAGGCATTTCTGAGAACCATTTCTACTACATTTAAATAATCATTTTCTTTTGAATCAATTACATATGATTCTTGAATATGCAACTATTTAATTCTGCCATATTTAAAATTCTTCCGGTACTTGCATATTCTTTTTCTCTATTGTATACTTGTTTATTAATCAAATATGAATGATACAGTACTAACGAGAGAACTTTGGTCTATAAAATATAATTTGAAAACTAGGCCGTTTCGTATACACTGGGTCAATAAAGGTTAACAGATACAAACGAATCGTTACAGGTATCTTGTAAAGTTTAAAGATGGCGAAGGATTCACAAAATTGTTTAGATAAATTCCAGAACAAACCAGCGATCAGTTGGTAAAACTGCGCGGAGATCCAGGTGTACAAGTATGTGATACAGACTATAGTTACGTGTTTTACGGGTGCTCCCTTTGAAAGGAAGAAAATACAAAAATAAGGTAGGAACTCCATATCATTGTCTAGGCGACAATTGTCAAGATGTAGAGAAGGTCGTCAAAGACGGGCAAGAAACGAAGAGGACATGCTAGAGATTTTGGTTAATGACATCCATCGCATGAATTTCTAATATAAATGGAGCAGAACTAACGTATAAAATACATTGCTGGAACTGCTATTGTGTCAAAGAATGGAAGCGAAATGAGTGAAATTGCGGAACAGGAAAATGTAAATAAGGAGATTACACATGTACCTGTGCACAATATCAGTGAATTTGGAGGTCAGAGTAAGAAAGCAGACACAAATAATAATGACAAGTCTAGAGGTGAAAGATTATCCAAAGATACAGATCAAGACACAGAAGAGTACTGAAAAGAAAATAGCAAAACATACTCTTTAAAAGACAAGGAGTGATTTTAAAATTATTTACGAATGGGCATAAGGCAATCAGGAATATTTAGTGACTCGGGAAATCCCGGCTGCTAACTTTGATACTCTCTTAGCCAGATTTAACTTGGGTAAACCTAGAATTTTATTCTGTTTTTTTTTACCTCAAGAAAAAGAGAACTTAGTTAAAGACATAACATACGAACTCAAAACAAAATAAATAGAAAAATACCCAACAAAATGAGAAGAAAAAAAAACGTTCAAGTATGTAAAGAAAATAAAGCTTTGATCCAACCACACCCATTTAAAAAATATAGCATCATAAGTACAGAGGACAGTGGCTACAGGTGAGCTTTAACGACACGTTCTGTACTAAAAGGGAAAACACTTGTATATTGTATGCTGGATAGGTTAAGACCAAAATGTATCTAACTTTGGTGTTCGTTTTTTAATTCAAAATCATCTTTTACTTTTTACGACGTGTGTACCGTCTTTGCAGCTTTAAACTGTCATCTAATGAACCTTGTACTGTAATCATTTTGGACAGATATGGAAAATGGATGGTTCCGAGTATGAATCTGATGCCATGACGTCTATCCTGCATAGTAGTGAGTGACCTTGCAGTTTGTCCTAAATTATCCGCATTTTTGTCGAAATTGTTTTGATTGGCCATTATTTTATCTTAGAAGCAGCAATTCGATTAAGTCGGTGATTTTTAGGATAAGGACTTTTTAAATACACACTTGGGTCTCTGTCGTCTCGAACAGGAAACACTGGGAATTTCAAACAGTTTGTTAATTGAGCACATTGTGTAGAATCTCTGAGTGCATGAAATACCTGCGAAACGTCAGTCTGCAAGCTTATAGAAAAGGAACCAGTGATAGTGACTTTTGTAAAACCGAAAACAATCCTCGTATATTACATTTTGAAGAAAGCGTCAAATTTGATATATGGCCCGTGTCTTATTTCGTTGGCTGTTTTTCATCTAGAAATTAGTCAGGGTATAACAGGCATGTATTTCCGTCAAAACATCTGCTGTAAATGTACATTATGTATGTGGTAGAATAGCTGACATTTCAATATGCACCTCATATATCATATTTTAGGAATCTTTTTTTATTTTTTCTTAAGATATTACAACTGTTATGTATGATGTTTATATAATATTATAAATATTTTAGGAAATTATAAATGTTTATTGACTTTAATATTTGCTTAAACTTTAATGTTGTTTACCAGAAAAAACATGTTTAACTAGTGTCCTTGAATTAGGTTGTTTACTTAAGATTTGAGTTCAAGGATAGTTTTGATAAACACAATTATTACTCAGTTTGAGGTCAAGGTTGATTTTGTTTACAGATAAAACTGGAATTAAATTAGGAGTTATGTGTCAAAAAGCACATAGGTCATTTACTATTCTAGAATATTCTGTCATGTAACCAATCTTTATATATACCATATTTAGTGGACAGTTTTTCAGTTTTCGACATTATCATCAGTCTTTTAAAGAGCTATTACAGTTGTGGAAAGTCATTCTAAATTCTGTGAGAGGTTTTATTTAAAATATTCATTGGATTGTAAAAGTGCTCATAGACTTTTGGATTTTTGGATTTTGAATTGATGACTTTGGGATTTATGTGAACTTATTCAAAGATATTTTGGAGTACTTCATTTTGACACATCAGGACATTAAAGACCATTGGAACATCAATACATTCTAGGATAACGACATCATTCGGAACATTCTATATTTAGGAAGATTCTTAGACTTATTGGATCATTTGGATTTTAATTCATATTACTGTAA
This sequence comes from Margaritifera margaritifera, assembly GCA_029931535.1. Classification (NCBI taxonomy): domain Eukaryota; kingdom Metazoa; phylum Mollusca; class Bivalvia; order Unionida; family Margaritiferidae; genus Margaritifera; species Margaritifera margaritifera. The sequence goes on along the minus strand of JAQPZY010001312.1, from coordinate 1,504,345 downwards.
GTGACTTTTGATTTTCATTTTAATTATCTAGAAATAAATTGCTTCTTGATTTTTACTTGATTTGTTGGTTTCACCTTCTTTCTGTTACATTTTACGAGTCGTAACACAACACATTCATCAAAGCTCACTGGAATACCCGTCAATTCATCGACCACTGCTATTGAAATATACGAAAAACTATTTAGTGATTCATTTGCTTAAGCCTCTCAAAACTAATGCACATCAGGTACATTTACACAACAATTGTAGTTGTTAACATATTATTTAATTGCGTTTATTTTGCTTTTTTCAAATAATGAAATTAGACAGATGCTTTAATCAAATTTACTACTGTTTTGTTTACGAAAAGATTTTTCATTGATAATAATCACAAGCAGCTATAATTGTTTAAATTGTGCATCAAATATTTGACATCAATATTTTCTTCGTTATTGCCAAATGCATTCATTCCCTCTTTAACTCTTTTCATATACATATTAAGGTTGTAATAACCATCATAATAATGATCCCTTGTTTCATTCTTGTCAGTAATGTAGTACAAAATATAGTTTGGAGTTATTTGGCAACGTTGTAGCAAACAACAGCAAAATTAATTCTCTGTAATAGAGATAACTTCCCATTTCAACTAATACTTGGAATGGTAAAGTATATTTCATTTTTAGGGAAGCCATTGATTACAATTTGCAACGATTTCCTCGTTCATTTATCTAACGAGGAAGGTTTGCTTTACGCGAAATATTTGTATAGGAATCATAAGATCAGACATTGTTGTTTCTGAATTCATTGTCTTTTTTTTCTTCCTGATTTATATTTATATATAGTGGTTGAAATTTGTGCTGTTGTTTTGTTTTCAATCTGAAATCTTTTGTCGAAGACCACAATTAAACCAGAAGCTAAGTATATTACTTTAGAACTGGAGTCCGTGCAATGTGAGTTCACAAAAGAAGTACCGTGTCTTCGTCTGTGAGTGAACCTACTTAGGTCCATTATTCCGATTAAATAATTTTCTTGTGTAAATACATTGAACAACTGGTTTTTTTTCCACCTTCGGGTATGTTTCTTTTTTAATATGTATCTAATCTTTCCGTTTCCTTCACCGTAATTCAAGTTAAAAATAGAATTTCTATTGGCATTAACGTTGCATCTCTGGTATTGTGTATTTGCTTTGTTTTTGTTAGTTTGTTGTTGTTTTTTTTTGGCTTTTTTTGGTTTCTTTGGTTTTGTTTTTTTTGGGGGGGTGGTCATTTTGCTTTTAGAAGCTCTCTCTGCTGCATTTACAAGCATTTTACAATTTAGTATATCTCAACTATTGGTTGTATTATTTATTTATTTTTAGCTGAATTGTAATTGCTACTAAGTGTCAAAGATAGGTTTTGAAAAAAAATTATCTTCAAGATACATGTGTGTGTGTGTGTGTGTGTGTGTGTGTGTGTGTGTGTGTGTGTGTGTGTATTTACTCACTGTTAAAGGTGCGCCGGGTTTTACTTGATCCAATCCTCTTCCAATATTAACTAACTTTGGTTAATTTTGTGGTTGTTTATTGTGATTGATGGTTTATAGATGATTTAGAAGAATTTCATAATCGATTGTGTAGATTTCACGACTGCTATAACTTCTTTTATGAAATTTGAGAGAAGTTTAAATGTTTCCATGACTGCATCAACATTTACGTGATTTCCGTACTTATTTTTCGTTCAAAATCTCATAAACAAACTTGTAGTTTTTTGCACCGTATATGTTCTTTCTCTCGTCTTTTTAGACGTAGTTGGAAAAAACGTCGCAGTTTATACTCTTGGCTATTTTCATTTACTTTGTAACGTATTTATTACGTCATTCATTACCCTGCTATGACACTGTGAAATTGTAGTGACTCTGATATTTCAAAATCAGTCACGTTTTAATTATTTCATTTTCTATTGCACTTTTTCTCCACTTCTGTCACATTTTAAAAAGTAATTATCTTTCAAAAGTGCAAAGTTGTCATGCCTATTGATACTGCTGTTTATGCATTGTCCTTCCTATCTTTTTTTTTTAATGCCACAATATGTTCAGATGGCTCTCAACTGTTAAGCAGTTTATCATATCCTTTCCATTTCGCAAGAACATACTTTTTGCTTTTCATTCTTTAGATCTTCAACTTTGCGTATGTTATTTTACTCATCGTATAGAGAGAACTTTACTTCATAAAACGTGCAATTTATGTCATCTCCTTTCAAGGCTTCAAGTTTGTAAATGAGCGAATCACCTAAAATTAATTGCCTTATTATAACCATTTCCTCAGTCAAGATAGAAAGGTACATCTCTGCAACGATTGTCTACTATTTCCAAATTTTAACTGGTTCTCCTGTCCACAATTAGGCCTTTGAAATGTATCAGTTGTTAGGTAACCGAAAACTCTTATCCATACTGTTGTATCTGTTATCCCCTTTGCTTGCTTCAGTTGGAATCATGTTTAGTGATAAGCGTGCTTTTTAGCCTCTAATTAGCTTTGTTAAAACATCAATTTCTGGTTTCATTTTGATTGAAATACTTCTGCACTATAGTCTTGAGTGTTCTGTTAATCCGTTCCAACACAGATGTTCTTTCTTGTCTGAGCAAGCGGAAACATATTCAAAATGCGTTCCTTTACCGACAAAATTGTGTCTATGAAACTTTTTTCATTCTTCAAGCTGTATATTTTTGAGATTTCCCTTTTTAAAGATCTCTCTAAAGGCAACGTGTACGCCATCTCTCTTTTTTGATTTTTGTTTTACAGCCCAAGATTATTTTGAAAAGACGTCATTGTTAAAATGTACTTGTACCAATTATCTTTGGTGTGTTCTGTTTAATCTTAAATATGATTTCATATCAACTACGTCTGCCTGCTACTGATCATCCACTTGATTTACATATGTCTTGCATGTGTAATGAGTAAGTAGATTGTTCGGTTAACCATTCTTTCACTTCCGCGTATTTTGTTTTCGTTTTTCTTGTGTTATTTGTGCGCATAATTGATATTTGTTTAAGTAACTGGACTTTCAAAATCGCGGAAAAGATTTTTTATAAATCCTGTTTTTTGTCAGTCATCTCCAATGAAGAGGTGTGCTTTTGGTAAATCATTTAAAAATATACAATGAGATCCAGAGAATACTCAAATTATCCTTTGGTATTGTCAAGAAACCAATATGAAATCCATGTACAACAGGTACTGCTATTTTCAATAATTTGAAACATATCTACAATCCTTGCAAACGTTTGAATGAGTTCAGGTTTATCCCCATGTGGTGATGATCTACTAGTTTTCAATTTGTATTTTTATTGTTCTCATAAATGTATGCTGGGTTGTAAAACGAAAATGATGCCTGCATCGACGCATCTACAGTAATCCCATCTAAATCACCAACCCAAACCAAAACGGATCTGATGTAAACAACAATGTTTCGATCCCGTGATAAAATAGTCCTTAAATTGTTGCGTGGAATAAATAAAATTAAAGAGCTCAATGTTTCAATTGATAATCGCTTTAATAAATTTAATGCGCTCTCCTGTTGAGTTATGGACATGTTTGCCATTTTGTGAATTAAAGCGCTCACTTTTTCTTTTGCAGAACCCTTTGTTAGAGTTATTGCGCTCTCCAAATCAATTTTAAGATTTTTTTTCTTCTAATTCTATGAGAGAGCTCATGAATTATGTTATTGCGCGCAAAGACTTAGTTAAGACGGCAATCATAATATATACAACCTTCTCGTGTAATTACATAGCTCTTTGTTTAACTTGTAGAGCAGTTGAATTGAATTAACAAGCCCTTTAAGCAAATGAATTTAAGATATAACGGTCTCCCATACTCATCCACTTATTGTCGCTGTATATCTTTACATAATCATTTTGTTGTCAGTTTTATCTGAGATAAATATGAAGATGAGTTGTACAGTTCTGTGTGCTGCTCAAGACTCTGACCTGAGTTCATCAAGTTAATAAAAAAAGGAGGTTTCACCTAGTAGTCGGTGTTTTGTAGACTTGGGTGACAATGTAGGGGATTTTAGGCTCAACAAAACCAAGGAGTCAGTGTAGAAGACACACGACAAAAAGGGTGCGTGTTCAAATCCTGTTCAGACCAGGCCGGATTGGTCGCCGTCATGTGCCTCTGAGCAAGACTTTTTACTCCAACTGTCTCAACACGATATAAATGTTCATGTGTTGATGTGCCGTTAAATACCACTCAATCAAATAACAAGGCCATGATATTGCACCTTCGAGCATGGGCACACTTTTTGTGTGGATCTGATCCACCCTGAGTACCTTTGTTCAATATGTTAAACTTGCAATAGACAGGCACAAGCCCCATCCAGGGAAGTTTCCTGTTTTGAGTGACATCTTGCCTTGAAAACAAGTATTGCTCGAGGTGAATCTAGTCTGGCCATAAGGTAATTTGATAAGCACTCCTTTTGTAGTAAATATAACGTCATACTATAGTGAAACTTCGGAATTGTTTGCATGCTTTCATGGCTACTAAGTTAATACAGCTGTTAGTAAGCATTTGTTTGACAGGCTTATGCTTTTCAGGTAAGTAAATTCAGAGGGATTTAATTTAGGTAAAAATGATAACATTCGTAATATTTATATTGACGCGAATGTGTACGTAGCATATGTGTGTGACTCATCATTTGAAATGACTTACCTTCTCGTCTATATCTTGTTACAAGACTGACCTGTATTTGGCATTGGGAGACATAAGTCACCACTCGATTTAAAGACTTTTTGCAAATAATAGTGTATTGAAGCATATATCTTTCTGATCGACTTTTAGTAGCCTGAGATTATTTTTATTACTTAGTCAAAACAGAACAATTTCTATTATCTCGGAGATTTTTTAATTTGCTGGCACAAAAGTGAAAGTCGCCCGATATTCTGATATCCTCTTTTCAAAAAGCTACAAAGCTGTGAAACTATGAAAGCTACAAAATTGCTGGTGGGCTTTATCATTTTAGAAGAAATAAATAAAATTGAAGAAAGAACGAAAGAAATAAAAGTGCATACATAAATACATCAATACATACATACGCACGCACTCATACATACATACATACATACATACATACGTACATCAATACATCAATACATCAATACATACATACATACATACATACATACATACATACATACATACATACATACATACATACATACATACATACATACATACATACATAGAGAGAAGGATAGAACGTTCATGTAATACTTTCTTTCAGCCATTCTTCAAACCAGTACGTCCACTATTCCTACCACTACGGTCACGACTCCTGCCTGTTATCCCGGTTCCAGTCGTATACAAGACTGTAGGGTCTTCTTATGTGAGCATGGACAATGGCAGCCCTTTGAATTCACCCATACGCACGAGTGCTGCTTGAAAACCTTCTATCCAGCATGTACGAACATATATGTATATTTTCAACGTATCTTATCAAAGCAGTCATGCATAAATATGTACCTCTGTTGACCTACTACAAATTTTCGAATTCCACAGACTAAGTTTGACTAAGTTTTCCGTCAACCTTTCAACAACAAATCCGTGGGGTGGGGGTGGGGAGATTTACAACATATAATTTTATATAGGGCGTACCGCTCTTGGTTCATGTACTGCACTGCATTTCGATTCCTATACCGAGTCATGCACTAGTCATTTACTATCTGTAGATAACAGTACTCCACAAAGCTGGCTGACGGTTAAGTGTACTATCATGGCAGATGCGAGATTATATAATTCTGTCCCTGATGTTTCATTTGATCACAATTTACAGTCGATAAATCTGTTATGATTAATTATGGATCTATTATTGTGATATTCGGTCCCAATAATGTACACAGAAGGGATGAAATTGACACCTTTTCATGTGCTGCCTGTCTTACAAAAATGCACTCAAATGGTAGGCACGTCCCAGTTGCCAACATATAGGACGTTTTCCTTCCCTATGGGAACGGGGTGGTAGGTGAAACTTCCCTAGCATGGTTATCGAAAGAAAGATATATTAATTTTCTACGTATCTGATGATAGGCTGCAGTAATACAAGTAAGTTTGCTTCTGATTTTCATAATATATATATATAGAATATCCATTCTCTTAATTAAAAACATGAGTGTCTTGGTAATACATATATATAGAATATCCATTCTCCTAATTAAAAACATGAGTGTCTTGGTAATATATATTTTAAATATTTGAAACTATTCAAAGAAACAAGAGGGAAAAAAATCATACTAATTCGACATGCATTTTTATAGAGAGGAATATTAAAATTCAGAAAAGAGTTTATTTCACTTAATAAAACTTATGGTTAAAGACTGCAATATTACCAACAATATGACTTAACCTAATTTGAATCAGCAAATACCAAAATGTAATAAATAAAAAAATTATGAGATCTTGGATTTATCAAACAAAATGATACTCTTGTCTCAAATTCGAATAAAAAGGACATTCCATAATTACAGGCTATTCATCAGTGGCGGGGCGAGTGGGGAGAGAGGGCAATTGCACCTGGGCGCAAGGCAAAGGGAGGCGCCGTAGGGGTTATTTTTGGAAGATGAAATTTTTCATAGTATTTCAACATCACTGGGGCAATTCTTCACAAAACTTATATATAAGAGGGGGAGGAGGAGGGAGATTGTCAACTGAAGTAGCAACGTAGGGGCACCACTAAAGAACATTGTCACCGAGCGCCTCGGTATAAGCGCCACGAAAGATCCTTTCCCCCGGGCGCCACTGATATTCATGTTGATCCGAAATATTTTGACAAACTTAGCATAAATGTAATATTTTGAGATATTATGATGTGTTTTGGGCTGTGTCCATGAATTACTGGGAAAACATCATTGCCACTTTAGCTATCGTTGTTTTTTTGTTTTTTTATATTTTAAATCTGCAATCATTTCACGCGGAAGAATAATCCGTAGGGTGGGAGACAATACTTTCAAGCGAGATGACCATTTAAGGGTAGTGGCATGGCGTTGGAACTTAATTGCGTGCTCTCTCTCTTTCTCTCTCTCTCTCTCTCTCTCTCTCTCTCTCTCTCTCTCTCTCTCTCTCTCTCTCTCTCTCTCCTTTAATAGTCTCCGCAATGCAAGGAATGTCAAGAAATGAACATGAGGTTCAAAGAATCTTGCTCGCGCTCAGCGTTTGTAATTCTTCTTTTTAATTCTTATTTTCACTCTCATTTTCTCCGCTACACTACTAAGAACCAAATTTACTTAGGTTTATGCTTAAACAATCATGTATTACATTTAAAGAACTGACAGGGTTTTTAAAAATACAGAATTCCTATAGTTACTGTAGTAAGAGCAGCAGGGGAAGTAATGCTAGCTTTAGGAATTAGTTATTATCTCTTATAAGCATCTCATTATTATTATTATTATTATTATTATTATTATTTCAGGTGCATCATTGGGCATAACACCTCCAGGTAAACCAAAAAGAAGAAATCATTATTTATCAATAGGATTTCAAAATGATAGAATCGACTTTAAAATTGAACGGCCATTTTGTCTTATTGGTTTCAAATAAGAGCATGAATGTCACGGGCTTCAAACAAAGCATCTTTTGACGGAAAATTAACATTATTCTTTCTATATTCTAAACGATACCGTTTTCGATGATAAATCTTTTGTGACATAATAATATGCTCGGCTTATACAGTTTTGCACTAAGTAGATTTTGTTTGTTTATTTATTCAAAATTTTGTTTTTAGACATGAAAGGTGTTAAGTTTGCCTGTTTGTCACTCAGCGCTGCGGGTCGGAGACCAAAATAATTAATGCAATTGCCTGTCGTCCGTTGTCCATCATCCGTCTGTTACCGCTACTCCTCCTAAACTACTAGGATTATTGCCATGAAACTTTACACACATATTCATTCTAAGGTCTAGGTGGTATTAAATGAAAATGGTGCCTTTCGAACTACCACTATTCCGGATGGTCATATTGACATGGGGTTTCCACTAAGAGAATGTTTACAATAACTAGTTGGCCCTAAATAAATATGGTACCGATCTGATATCAAATATGGCGCCATGGCGATCATTTTGAAAATGTTGTTATAGCTTCTCCTCTTGAACGCGCGGTCATACTGACGACCATTTTAAAAGATTTTGTTATCGCTACTTTTATGAACTGATTGTCGTAGCGACATTGGGTCCTCACTAAAATAAAGTCTTATAATATTTAGTTACTCCTCAACGAAGATTGTGCCGACCATACCTCTAGTATTGTCGCCATGGTAGCCGTCTTGAAAATGTTATCATTGCTAATTGGCCTGAACATATTGTCATATCGACGTTGGTTTTTCTCTACAAGACTTCTTATTATTTCTAGTTTATCATAAATTAAAATGGTGCTGATCAGACTTCTAACATGATCGCCATGGCAGCCATCTTGCAAATATTGTTATCACTTCTGCTCTTGAAGGTATGATCATATCAACATGGGGTTTTCGCTAACACTCTTCTCACTATATATTGTTGGTCCTAAATGAAAATGATGCTAATGTGACCGTAAAAGTCCTAATACAGCTACTTCTCTTGAAGGAATGGTCATACCATCATGTTTTTAAGCACTTCTATTTTACACTATGTAGTTGTTCCTATATTAAATTAATGCTGATCCCACTTCCAATATTGCTGCCTTAACGGGCATCCTAAAAACCAATATATCGATCCTTCTCCTGAAACGATGGTCTTATCAACTTGGGGTTGCGACATTGACATGGGAGTTTCACTAAAACACCTATTGCAATATTTAACTGGTTCTGAATTAAAAATGAAAATAATTCCGGTCTGACCACGAACACATCCACACTTTTTAAAACCAGGCCTAATTTACTTTGGGTCAAGTCAAAGGTCACAGCTTGCATTTTTGCACTTCACTGACCTTATGAACACATTAAATTGTAGAAATGGGGTGGGGGACATTAAATTGGGTTTGTTCGTCCATCCTTCCGTCCGTCCATCCTTCATGTCCGTTGTTCTTTCCTTCCGTCTGTGACACTCTTCTTTCCCCACGATAGCTCCCTTAATTATTATTATGTGTTAACTATATTGAGTATCTTTCTAGATATTGATGCGATCTTGGATGATATAGACTGTCACTATTCTGCATCATCCTTTAGAAGATTTACAGATAATACTGGTTGTCCGACCTGCACAATTTTTGCACAATAATTCTCATAAATATTATTGTTGCATTTCAGCCAAATTTAGTATGCAAATATCAACGTTCCAGGTCTTCGTTTAGCATATTTATAGTCCCCGATTGTCAGATCTAACCACTTTTGTTTCCGCACAATAAATCTCTTGATAATTATTGGATTTCAAACAAATTTGGCATGCTGCTTGATATGTATGAGACCTTAGGAAATTTCATTTGTCAGGATTCCTTAATAATCATTTAGCGGAACTATAGCCCCTGCTTTTCAGATCAACCCACTTTTGCATCCTCACATGTCAATATTCAGGCAAATGTCCTATGTTGCTTAATACTGATGAGACCATTAGCGGAGTTTGATTGTTAGTCTTTTACGTCATCGTTTAGCAGAGTTATAGCCCTTAATTGTCGGAACAACCCACAATAATTCCCTTGATTAACATTTGATTTCAGCATTGTTTGGTATGCTTCTTCATATTGACAAACTTCATCGTCAGCGTCCTGCGTCATCATTTATTCAGTTATAAGCCCTGATAGTCAGACTCATACATTTTTGTTTCATTTTTATTGGATTTCAACAAATTTGGAATGCAGCATGATTTTCATAAGACCTTGGCTGAGGTTGATTGTTATCATTCTGCGTCGTTTAACGGAGTTATAGCCCTTGATTGTCAGAAACACCCATTTTCGTTTCTGCCCATAACTCCCTTAATTATTATTGGATTTAAACAAAATTTTATGGCAGCTTGATATTGTGAGACTAACGAAAACCAACGGACATCAATTCCTGGAATTTGCTTTCTGTTACCAAATTTGGTATGATGGGGTTTCTAAACAATATCCGAGATGATTTAAATACTCAGCACTCAAAAAGAATCAAGAATAGACCGTTAGTGCTTTCCAGGGATTCATTTTTTTTTTTTTTTTTTTTTTTTTTGTCACTTAACATCTTTTCCTATTTTGACAAAAAATATTGTTACTACTACTTGCATTTCAAAAGCACTTCTTTTCATATTCCAGCTTTCATTGGGAAGAAGTAATAATCGTCATTTACAGGCCTTTGACAACTTAAGAGGTGGTGCTATATTGCGACCTGTCTTGTCAATAAAAACCTAAAGAATACAATTCTGTATTAAAAAGATTTCAGTTCTGTGAGGCTTTCACTTATTTGCCAATATTTTTCCGTACGAAAACAAAATATGTCGAGAATTTATTAACTGATTACATTTTTCTTACCCAACCATCCACCCATCCATAGTAATAACTCATTACACACGCACACATACACACAGCATGTCTTTCTCCCTTTAATGATATCTGCTTTTTCCTTTGAATCAATTAATATCAAGTACTAATGAAAATACTACATATCTGAGGTATAGATTGAGCAACGAACTTTCCAAATAATAAATGAACGAAAGAAGCTCTGTTTCTAAAATATTACACATTAGGACGGAAGTTTCTGTTTTCAACACCTGCTAGTCAAGAGCCTCTTAGTGTCAGAATTTTGTGGTTGTTACAAAAATGACAAAGAACAGCACATGCAGTATGTATTGGGACACTTGGGGCCATTCGTAGTCATTTATATCAATACCTTTTTGTTCCACTATTTCCATTATGATGCGGGCGGATATAATGATCGTAACAATGAAAGATGGCACATTATTAATGAAATATGGCACATTTTAAAATCCAAGTTCTAAACAACAATATCCCGACTGCCTTCGATGATAGAGCACGGAAAGTCAAACTTTGTACTTGGTTGACACGCATATAGTGCATAATGCAATACCATGATGTAATATTAAAATTTTGCAACATTTCTTTTAAAGTTAAACCCACCATGATTGACATAAATTTAACTTATTCTCTTATCACTCTTCCAAAATAGTTAAATACATCATTTCTCATTTGTGTACCAAAGGTTTATCTTTTTTCTTCCTTGATTTTCAACCTTCATGTTGCGTGTTGTATTTCTATTCGCCGACACCCCTCCACGCACCCCCCCCCCCCCCCGCAGTTTTTACCCGCTTGCGATATTAAAAACGCAAAACATCGAGGATTTTAAGATGCACAAAACTTTGTAATTTCATTCATTAATTTATCATTTCTAACCTGATTATTTCTAAGGCGTTCATAACACTCTCATCTTGTTCGCGTTTCAAACCAAACGGGAGTTTTCATGTAAACAACGAACATGCTCGCCGTCCTTCTCCGGTTCCTGGAAAAATCCATTTTCAGTAAACGGGTGAGACCCCTGGACTACACATATATAGTAGGCAAAAAATGTGTCGTCTGCATCCAATATTGTCAATGTCTAGTTTAAATACTGAACAAAAAAAAGGACAAGCGGTGTAACTCTTAAGTACATGGATTCAAAGGGATGTAATTCCAACTTTTACGGAAATGTGCGAAAATATTCAGAGCATATCGAAAACGATGAACTACATCGCTCCTGGTTTTTATTTCTCAAGACAGACATAACTGTATCTTCTGAGGGTTGTAGATACAAATGTTAAGGTAAGTATAACTGACGGTGAATTGCATCTTGCATACACAAACCAAATGGTATTCAGACTAAAGATGTGAATTACAAAAGTACTTATTCTATTGTGGTAATGTGTATGATGATACTTTTCTATATTAACTTTATGATTGAAACAACTGTCTTTTAATTTACAAAATAAGTTAATTTACAATGTGTTTTAAATATCATATATGTATGGTTCTTTACCAAAGTCATCCTTATTGAGTTTCTAAACTCTTAAACTATCTAATTCATGTATTTAGCTACTTCAGGTTTGTATGACTATATCAATACATTTCTGCTTGAAAATATGTATAAAAATTAATTCATCACCCACACCTTGGTTCAGTCAGGTTTCTCAAAATCAAGAAGTGTAAAGTATATGTTTAATGTCCTGAACACAGGATTTACAACTTGTGTTATCATACCTTTTAAACTGCATATTGTAATAAAGTTTAGACAGTCTGCCATTGGACAGTAAGTTTAATCGGTGTAACGATATATATTCACCTGAGACTATTTCTCCCTAACTCATCCGTAACGAAGCAGCTCGCAGTATATCTTGTAGGCTTCATTGTATATTTATATTAATTTAATCTTACCATTTCAATGCCAGGTGCAGGAGTAAAACTCCAAATTTAAGCTTAATATCATTAAGCAGATACTACCTTTACATCAAAGACTTCAAAAAGTGTATATCTGTTGATAGCTTGCCAAACTTAAATACTTTGCTCTTGACCGAGAACAGTACCTTTGAGACTTGTTCAGATAAGGCTTGTTGGTATTTGTACCAAACACCACGTGACGATAGTAAGAAGCAAACTTCAACTGATGATTTCCCAGTAAACCTTTTTCAGACTTCCTTAATTTACCTTGTCTCCGAAATACTATAACAAACGATCTATCTAGATGAACTTTTAAACACCATTCATCACAATATGATTTGTTTTTTTCGGTAATTGCTGCATTTCGATGAGTGTTTCAGCTAAAAATCATACAAGAAAAGTAATAGTTGTAATATACCATTGATGTCTATGCCATGACTATCTTTGACTAGAACGTTTTATAGGTCATAGAAACGGATATTGAAAAAGTACTGGTCAAAGAATACAACTTTGAAGTATACCAAAAGAACAGTTAACAGCATATTTAACATTTAGCTTTGTAGGGTTTAGTCTTCTTGTTAAAAACTGGAACTAACACACACACACGCGAAAGTTATATATATATATATATATATATATATATATATATATATATATATATATATATATATATATATATATATATATATATATATTGAGGAATTAGTGACTGCCAAAGGTGACAACAAGATGCAAAAGTTTCATTCTGATTATCAATTACGCAGTGTATATCACCAGCTACAACAAAAAATTATTAAGATTCTAGGGCCCGACAAATATTCTGACATCTGATGAACCTAAAACATTTATATCGATAAAAAAAAGTGGCAACGGTAACGTCGACGACTATGAAAAAGTCAACTTTTCTGCTTTTGTTAGCGTCTGTGCCTGTTAAAAATGTTTTTTCTGTGACTTTGTTTCTAACCATGTTAAAGGTCATTACAAGCAGGTACAAAGTGGCACCATACACAGACTGAATATCAGTATCAAAACTGAAGATAAAAAAGTGGTAGCTCTTCACGGTATGCCTGTAACATTTTTATCGTGTGAAATAAACAGCATGTGTAAAGCACAGCTTTTATTGTTTGATAAACAGCATGATGTTGTAAATTGCGACATCTTTAAGAATTCGTAATGACATCGGTTTACCTCTAAACATTGCGACAAAAACAGAAATAGTAACGTCGGATACTGGACATTGCCCAACTATACCAATTAACAGGGACTTGGGCCTCAACAATAAGTGTAGTTCAAAACTAGCAGATCTAGTACATACATATGATGCAACTAATATTAATTGTGTTAAAAAAAGTACACAAATATGTAATACTTTAGAGGATAATAATTTAAAAGAGATTAATGGTCAAATATGGAGAATAGCTTAAAAATTTAAATTCTTTATGATTTTGTTTAGAATGTGTGGATTAAATATCCGTTTCTCCGGTAAGTTTATTCCAAGCGAATTCCCTAAATTATTTTTAAAATTACTGGAAGAAAGATTGTTTAAAATGCCAACAGCATTACCTCCGTTGACTATGGCTCTGTCCGCTATCATGTGTGGAATCATTTGGGGAGGAGCCGGCATGTCGCTAATAAAATCATTTACGACTAATTACATATCGCAAGTAGTACTTTAATGAAACCCCTGTGTGAATACAACTATATGTTCAAGATCGGTAGGGATAAAAAGTTTTTCGAGATCGGGGATGTGGAAGTCATGCTGAAACAAGGGGCAATCAATAAAAGAAACCGAACCATCGCGGTGGGACAGCAGATAGTTTGGGTTGACCAGCGATGCATGCATTTAACTAATTCTGCCTGCAGGTCTTGTACAAAAAGTAAGTTAGAGAGGAATTGATTCGAAGTATGCCTTATTCAGTCACATTGGAACCCACAGACAATCGAAATTGGGTAGATGGTTAGAAAGGTCTTTATTCTGGTTTATATCCTCCGTTTCATGTTGAAGAAACAAGTCTGAAAATGTGGTACAGTAGCCTTTGATTGTGATGAAGCTACAGTACTTATTTTCCTCACAAAGCCATATGAGGAAGTTATTTGTGGCATGGAGGATTTTTGGAGAGATGTTTCTCTACTCACACCATTGGGAAAAAAAACTATATTTCCCTTTCAATGTGATAAGTCATTTGCACGATCAATTCTGTCCACAATGTTTCGCAGAAATGTATCTTTCTGAAATATAACTTGCTATGAGCCAGGCGCCAGGTTCAGCATTTCTGGGATTGGATGGAAAACCCGCATGCGCGGTTTTCTCAGCAGGCGAGAAAAAAAGTTGGATTTTCCTGGAAATATCTGCCATTAGGTTCAGGAGATCTCTGATCCATGATTTTCCACATTTCATGGGTTCCTCCAGAATTATTTTGCGCTACAATTTCGTTGCTTTCTTTATAAGCTTGGGAATCAGAGGAGTTGGGAGAATGGCGTCTGTATCGGGATCATTCCAGTTCCGTGAAACCGCAATGACTGTCCTGGATTTCTGATCTGGGAATGGCGAGGTGAAGATTGGCTGCTTGGCGTCCACCTCTTCGCAATATGGTCCACTGAGGCTAACCCTAGCAAGTGCATACTCGACTGAAGACCGAGGGGCGAATGGACCATTCTGTGCGTGTTGATTGGTTCAATCTGAATAGCTAATCTGCCAGGATGTGGCAGCGTTTAATGTAGATTTTTTAAGGATGACACCACCCGCGTAAATCCTACAGAAGGAGGCAGAGATCTGGGGATTTGGTTCATCTTGCCTTTCGAGAAAACTAACGACAGTCTAGTTGTCGGAAAAAATCAGTATGCCCTTTCCATATGATATCCCCTGTCGCGATCGAACGGAATTTCATCTCCAAGAGGATAATGTGCATGGAGTGTTCCTCATGAGGCCAAATCCCGCTTACATCTTCAAGGTAGAACAGGACGTAGGCACCCCAACAAGAAGTGATGACATCTGTGTAGAGCGTGTCTCAGACGTCACTCTACCGATGGGTTACGTTAAAGCCAAAATGAAAGGTCCACATTTTGCCACCCCAAACAAGGGGCGGCATTTACCAGCCAATATTTTATAACCAATAATTGATGCAAATGTGGAACTGATATAGGTCGATAGTTTGACTATTTATCTTCATGCCAGCTCATTCGTACGTGTGACATCACTCACTTAATCTATGCTCGGGTAAAATAAAGTTTGATACTAGTGCCATCTCCCACTTAATAAGCGGTGATATCAGAGACAATAGTGGTATGGGCCAATATTGTAAGACATTGTATTACCGAAGTGATGCATTAGCACCGTGCATTGCCAGCTCGGTCGCGATATCACACTAATTGGGTGCATCATACAGTTACCAGACGATATAACACACTTTGTGATACAGGAGTGGCGATGTAATACTTGTTATGATATATACTTCTAGCTTGTCCATTTTTCTTTGCACGTCATGGCTTTAGTTACTGCTTTGGCGTTGGTAAGGCTATTATTATTGCTTGAAGATATCATGAGCGCTCTTACAATTCCGTATATGTTTTTGTTACTAACTGAACACAGCTGAGAGGTTTCGAATGTTTCGAATTTCGTCTGCCATTTTGGTCTTTGCAAAGCAATATGGGATTGGAAGTTTCTCATATTCACATTAAATCTACGGACTATATTTCATACGTGAATTTGCAATAAAAATAATAACTGCTAATCATTTCTTATTTTAAATAACCATATCCTACTAAACATTTATTGTGATGACTGGTCATAGAGATTGGTGGTTTCTCTTGCGGCACAGGGGAGTCAGTATGATATCTAATGTCTAACAGATGGATAAAAAATATACAAAGAACAGCGTCAAAATCACTTTCACTTAAAATTCAGAAAGCTTGCTCATTTTTTATTTTTTTTATTTCTCAAATTGAACTCCTGTCTGATGGGAGAGGGTGGTGGAATTTTGAAATTTCAATAAAGAAATTGGTTCTGATTACACCCTTCAAATGAGTGTTGAGTCAGAGACTCGGACTTGTCAATGTATGCAAATCTCAAGAATTTCAGGAAAGAACTGTGAATGAGAATAAGATGGTATGCATCCCCAATTTGACATGGGACTGGGTATACCGGGAAGAGAGACCTATAAATAGGAATCTGAAGGTATGTGTATTGGAGGCATAGGCTGACTGCAAAATCTTCTTGAAAAGTGTTGAGGACCCATCTTATGGTCTCCATTCTTAACTTGGGTTTCCGAAATCTGTTGTTCGAGAGAGGTTATATATATTATGGCTCTAGCTTGCCATTGGCCTTGGGAACTAGAAGTCTGAAGTAAATTTACAATGAGTGTGTTGTGAACCATCTGGTATAAGTATGGCATCATTTTCTGCAGGAAGGTTGGCAGGGAGATAAGGTGGGCCGAAACCTGTCCTTTTTCGGTGTCTTATCAGTTGCTCTGGAAAACTGGGGCCTCGCCAAGAAGTAAGGTTTATATGAGAGTTTCCCCATGTGGCATGCATTCGAGGTGGCCTTCCACCTTCGTTGGCCCCTATTTGGAAACAAAGTCATGGCTCTGGGTTGCCTACAGGAAAATAAACCATTCCAAATAAATGCAAGTAGTTTATCATACTACATAAAATGTAAAAACTACCAAAGTTCTTTATAATAAAGTATGTAATATAAAACAAAATACTAACAGCATCAAACTCTGCATGATAGATTTAAAACAAATTTCTGTCTTGCAGTTTGAAAGTTAATATATTCAACAAGAATGTGCCCCTTTGTCAGTGGACACTGGCACAGTACACAGTCAGCTCAAAGTTCACCGTTCAGGGGGTATGCAACGATCATGTGTGTGTGTCCTTTACATCAGTGACACAATAACATGTATGCAAATTTATTTTATATGAATAATGGCGCTCTTTGATACATGGGTTGGATGTTTCAAATCTTGTTTGTAGAGTATTCATTTCACGTATGTTGCCAAGTATACAGAACATATTGATTGATATTATACTTAAAGAAGTCTGGACGTTCTTGGTTAAGATGTTTTTCCTGGACTTTGTCTGGTTGAATATAAGAGATGGTACTTGTGAGTGTACAGCTTCGAAATTATAGGTGAGGGGTGACGAGGAAGCCTTCTGAAATGGTAGTGATGACTGAGCTGGCAAAATATATGGTTGTTGACGATGATCAATGCTGGGAGTCCATCCATGTTGGGATACATTATCGCTACAGGGGTCTGTATGTGGTGATGGGTTGTCAATGAGCGATCCATGTGGATCTAAATATCATGGCAGTTCTGCTCTGGTAATGTTATGTGGTGGTATGATCTGGCTGTAGCACTGTAGGTCACAGCGAAGGTAAGGTTGCTTGTGAAGTCTGTGACAGCAAAGATTACTGAAGTCCCTCTGGAATTGGCAATATTTCTGCAAAGATTGAAACATAATAAATTTGGCAACTGAGGCAGTATTAGCAGCAGCAATACTGAATGCATCTGCATCTTTATTAGAGTGATTATTGGCTCTCTCACTAGCCTGGGTCCAATGTTTGGCCATAACAGGCACTGACACCAATCTCTCATCAGATTAGTGTGAACAAGTATCACATATATGGTTCTATCAACAACAAATGCAGCTAAGACAGAACGGTGATTATCTTCATGTAGCTTGAACTACAGACTTGACAGACCCCACGCATAATCCTGCTCATTGTTCCCTGTAATCAGAGGGAGCGAAACAATGGGATATATACAGATGTAATCAGTCAAATGTTGCACTAACTTTACAGTGATGCTATAAATTAAGATAAATGATTAAGAAATTTATTAAATATAAAATTGCAAAAATGTAGGGTACCGAGATGAATTTTAAGTGTTATTAATCATTATGGCAGGCAATTAAGGTGGCACCAATTAGCTTATTGTGCGATGATACATACGACTGAAGGGCAAAATTTTAGTCCTGAGCAAAATTCAGTAAGAAAATATATGGGAAATACTTCCCTTTGATACGAAAAGTCCTAATGATTGCTCAACCTGGCATAAAGGTGCTAAATGGAGAGTATTTGTGTAGCCTCTTAAGAAAGCATGCTAACCAGGATTTGAGCGGAAGGCCAGGCAATGTTCTTCAAAGTCCCAAACCTTGTCAGACCTCAAACAACAGGTGGGGAAAGTGTCCCACGCTGTCTTTTTATGCCAACATTTGCCAAAGCTGTAACAGGATGAAGCCGGGTTGCGATTGGATTTAGCGAAGACACTGATAGCAATTTCGTGAATGAGATGTTTATTTGTAATGTAATTGAACAAGAAATGGACCCGACACCATACTCGTGCGCACAAAGTCTGACAATGAATTTAACAGAATGATGTGCACAGACTTCAACAACTGGTATAAGAGATGATATCGTTCCAGAATGGAACTAAGCAGAACATGTAACTTCAACAAGTAATCAAACGTGAATCAATGTATGGAACTTGAATCTATCACCATGGATGATCTGTGTATAGAATGTATACACAAATATGAGCAATGTATGATTCTATCGAAAGGATGATCAAAGTATATAATTTATAAAACAAAAATATGAATAATGTATGTTTCATCCACAAGTGAGATGTATGTAGAATTGATTTTCACTCATACAGCGATATTGAATTATTTATTTCAATCACATAGTGATATTGAATAATATTGATTCAAAAATGGTCCAGTTGATGATCACTATGTATTTCCGGTTCAACAGCTCTAGTCGAATGGTCAAGGAGCTACCAAGCATCTTAATCTGATCTACATCATAATGATATTTTGGCACCACGCAGCGTCAAACTTTACAGCAAGAACATATTTTAGAAAAAAATGTGTCCGTATTGATTTTGAAAACGTTTTCAATTTTGTTTTCTGTGGATACGGCAGTTTTGATTATTTTGTGTGGTAATGATTTCCAGTCTGGTTGTTTTGGGGAAAAAGCTACATTTGTAATTATCAGTTCGTGCGTATGGTATGATACAAGTATATTCATGTTGATTTCTACTGGTTCGTTTTGGTTGGATTAAGCTGTGGCAGGGTATTTTTGCTTCGCTTTTCATACTTTTGTAGAAAGTATGAGTCTATTTTCCAGTCTACGTTTTTTAGTGGTTTCCAAGACAACTTATTCAATATTGAGGTCATACTTCATAGGATGTAATCATAAGTAGATGAAACAAACCTGGCTGCCAGCTTTTCGAATTTTTCAATTTCATCTTCTGAAACCAGCAAATGGGGATCCCAAACCGAACAAGCATATTCTAACATAGGTCTAACTAAGCCCTTGTAAGCTAATTCTTTCTCATTTTGTGGGCAAGATGACAGGTTACATCTTAATAGGGCTAAAGTACAATATATCATTGATGTGCAAGGAAAAGGACACTGGTCCAAGTACTATGCCTTGAGGTACTCCCGAAGCTACTTTGGACCAACCAGAGTTGGAACCATTGAAAACCACACATTGTTCTTGAAAATATAACAAAAGAGTCTATCCAGCGTAGAGTTTTGCCTGCAATTTCATAATGCCATAGTTTACTATTTAACAATTCATGAGGGACAGTGTCAAAAGTTTTTTCAAAGCCTAATACAAACAATGTCTACTTAGTCCGCTTTATTTAAACGTTTAGCCCAATCATCAATAACACAACACAGTTGTGTTTCGCAGCTGTGTAATTTTCGAAAGGCATGTTCTTTATCAGATATGATAGAATAGTTATCCAAATGCTTCATGATGTGAGAACAGACAATATGCTCAAGCACTTTGCAAAGAACACTGGTGAGTGAGATTGGGTGGTAATTACTGGCGATTGCGCAATCACCTTTTATAAACAGTGGGCATATATTTGCTAGAGACCAATCCTTTGGGATGTTGCAAATGCCCAAAGATTGTTGAAAGAGGTGTGTAAGCACTGGCGTCAGATTAAACGTACTTCCTTAAGTATTTTTGGATGTATATTATCAGGACCACAAGCTTTTGATGGGTCCAAACCATGTATCAACTTTTGAACTACTAAACACTTTACCACAATATTATTCATTTTTGGTACTTTCCGGAAGTTACATGGTGAAGCCATTTCACTGAAGTGGCTAAAAACAATGCAGAATTGTCTTCAGTGTTTCAGCCTCCACAGTATGTTTCTACTAATTTGGTATTCGTCTTAAGTGGAAAAATGACCTGCAAGTCCTTTTTTGGGGTGGGTGGGAGGGGGGCTGTTGATGTATTTCCAGAATGATTTCGAATCTGTGGCCGAGTTTTGTATCATGTTGTTTATGTAGTTAATATGTGCATTTTAGCATTTTCTTAAATTTCAGCTCTTAATTGTTTCTATTTAGTTCTAAATTTTTCACGACTAGTAGGCTTTGCTTTAGCACGAGTTTTCATTCTTCTACAAACTAGTTTTCTAATGTTGTCTGTAATCCAGGGCATCGAAACAACTGATCTACTCAATTTTGAAGGAACATTTTTTTAGCTGTATTAGTTAGAAAAGATTTTATAATTTTCTAGTTTGATTCAAATCACTTATTTTCCAGACCGTTTTGGTATTGGAATTTTGCATGGGCACTACCTTCAGTTCTCATTGCATCAACATTTCCTTTGCTAAACAAATATAATTTTTGACTGTGTCGTCTTTTGGGTGATACATGTACTTGTATAGATAGGATACAGACTATAGCATCGTGGTCAATAAACAGATCAGGTGAATGAATGTATGAGAATTTGCCTGATAATGAGGTCAGGACAGGGTTTAATATATTTCTATCACAAGTTGGAAAGTCGACTATTTGTTCTAAGCCATAGTCATGCATACTACCAATCAGTTGCTGGCACTCTAAATTACTAAGCATATTCCCTAGTTTGCATGTTCTATTTGTCCAATTAATGTTATGATAATTAAAATCTCCCATAATATGTATATGTGTTTTATTAATGTTCTTATCAGATTTTATTTTCTCAAGCTGTTCTCTCAATAGGAGACTATCGTCATTGTGACTGCCTGTACCTCTGTACCAACTTCCTATGTAGTGGGCTTGTTCATTCGCTATGAATTTGGCAGACACAGGTTATGATCCATTGTCCAATTCAACCAGCGGCATCTGTGTAAGATCTTTATGTACCAGTAATAATACCCCTACACCACATAAGGTTCTATCATTCCTATATGCATTATAATTACATTCCTCTGGAAATAACTTGGAGCTGGTGATTATGCTATCAATTTTAGTTTCCTGGCTGGCAACGATGTCTGGTTTTTCGACATCTACAAAAGAAAATAACTCCAGCTTCTTACCCCTAATTTTATTTATGTTCATTAATGCTAACTTTAGATTGTTGTTATTAACTTTATTTTTGTTGCATTTTGGTCTGTACGAGGTGTTACCACTTCCTTCTCTATTTAAGATATTAAATATATTTTTATTTTCAGCAGGTGGGTTGTTTTGAAAAAAGGAGTCAGAGAAATTTAGATTGTCACATTTAGGACACATCCAAGTACAAAATGTAGTTTTAATCTCATTATATTCTAAATTACCAATGTATGAGCAGTCATAGTGGATCCATAGGTTGCACGAGCCACACTGCACAGCCTTGTGTGAATTTAAAACCTGCTCTTTACAAAGGCTTCCTTACAAAACTCGTATTGTGATAAGACAATGAAAAATTTACTCTATAAGTACCCTGGTTGTGGTGAAAATCGACAGTTCTCTACTCGAGGTAATCGGGTTTCTCACTGCAGGAACTTTGCACATGCAGCAATGGGTAAACCAAACTCAGTGTTTTGGAATAGCTAAGGCTAAAAATAAAACAAAACCACCCTCGGATAATGCTGTATACAGCAATGACACCCGAGTACATTTTTCATTCATATGTAATGCATAAACATTTTACTACACACAATTCCGTGACTAAAGCTGCCATGTATTATTGAGGGCTGAAATTAATACATACTGGCTATATTCACAGACAGTGTGGGGGGGGGGGGGGGCTAAAAAGTGTGTTTTGATATCCCAAAGGGGGTCAATGTGCATGACCTATAAAAGCAGCATTAACCAATTAAGAATGTTGTTATTTTTACATATGTCTATATAAATTTACTGGAAATTCAAATTTGATAAGAAGAAAATTACGTGTTTTCTTTGAAGCATTTAATTTATTTCCAAACCAAATATAGTTGACAGACTTAGTATTGTCCGAGATCATAACCGCAAACATGCATACATGTGCCCACACTCACATAATCACAACCACACAGACACTAAATAAAAATAGAAAAAAAATATATTATGTTCCTGTCTTTAAAATCCATTGGACAGTGGAAGATTTTATTAATTAGGTGCAGTCTTAGCTGCTCTCAATAGTTTGGAGGGGGGGGGGGTCTTGATAGTAATACAAATGTTCTTTGCAAACCTGCCAACCCTAACAAGACCTTCTCAGTAAGCCAGTCGATTTTTCCCCATAAGTTAGACCAGTTTTCAGTAAGGTGTAACAAAATATAGTTAACTGCTATTGTCAAATTGTAAAACATGCATTTAAAAAAGTTCAGTAGTGTGAATCAAGACTGATGCTGTGACGGTAAACATTATGTTCATACTAAAAAGTCTGTAAAGTACACTTAGACCCTAATTACCTCCAGTACAGTTTCAGTTTACAGTCTGTAAAGTACACTTAGACCCTAATTACCTCCAGTACAGTTTACAGTCTGTAAAGTACACTTAGACCCTAATTACCTCCAGTACAGTTTACAGTCTGTAAAGTACACTTAGACCCTAATTACCTCCAGTACAGTTTACAGTCTGTAAAGTACACTTAGACCCTAATTACCTCCAGTACAGTTTCAGTTTACAGTCTGTAAAGTACACTTAGACCCTAATTACCTCCAGTACAGTTTACAGTCTGTAAAGTACACTTAGACCCTAATTACCTCCAGTACAGTTTACAGTCTGTAAAGTACACTTAGACCCTAATTACCTCCAGTACAGTTTACAGTCTGTAAAGTACACTTAGACCCTAATTACCTCCAGTACAGTTTACAGTCTGTAAAGTACACTTAGACCCTAATTACCTCCAGTACAGTTTACAGTCTGTAAAGTGCACTTAGACCCTAATTACCTCCAGTACAGTTTACAGTCTGTAAAGTACACTTAGACCCTAATTACCTCCAGTACAGTTTACAGTCTGTAAAGTACACTTAGACCCTAATTACCTCCAGTACAGTTTACAGTCTGTAAAGTACACTTAGACCCTAATTACCTCCAGTACAGTTTACAGTCTGTAAAGTACACTTAGACCCTAATTACCTCCAGTACAGTTTACAGTCTGTAAAGTACACTTAGACCCTAATTACCTCCAGTACAGTTTCACAAACTGTAGTTCCAATCCCTATGGAGTTCAATGGCTTCTTGCTATCTCTCAACTTGACATAATCCTTGGCTTCTTTTTTTTCAATTTCACGCGGCGACGGCAATCATCCCTCTCACCATGAACACACTGAAATCAACACATGATGTCTAATAAACATAATTGTTGCACTTCTTGCTTTTTTCCACAAGAATCTGAATATTCCTTTTTATTCTTGTGTGGACTATTAAAACTTTTTAAGAAGCTTATTGACCCTCTTGTCTTGAACATGTATCGCTTGTTAGACACACTTTTTGAAAATTCTATTAGTGACAGCTTCATCATGCAGATGTTTTGCATGAAACAATATGTGCAGTTTCAAGCATCTGAGGTACTCCTGTAAAGTTAGTCTGGTTCCCAGACCAAGTCCACTGAATCTAATATGAAATCCTGATCTGAATGAAACACGGACAAGCCAGTATCCGGATTTTACCGCAACAATCATATTTCTGTAATTTGTGCTTTTATTCCATAAGTCCGTATTTTAAGGGTCATTTCCATAAGACTTACGGCCAATTCTTAAGGGTTGGTAGGTCTGCCTGATTGGATGGTACTGTTGTTCCAACTTCCCCGAAAAGATTTTGTTACATTTTTCACAGCATAGAAAATGATCTTTCTGCATCTCTGCATTGCTGTGAGAGAGTAGCAAACATGCTGTTGCTATGTCAATGGATGTCATACATTCCAGTATGACTAATGTCAATGTGGTGTTTGCAGTGCGTGCAAAAAATAAAATGCTCCTCCTTGCTGCTGCGTTTCACAAAGTCAAACTCTGTCCACCGAGTTCTGAATTTAGTTTCGCTATATTTTCCTTGTTTTACAGATGACTCATCTTTTCCTAAATCACAGCTAATGGATTAATTCAAAAAGAATTTCCAGAAGTGCATACAGAATTATGTGCTTTTAAAATTTTTGATCCAATATTCAACTTTGCGGGTTTTCAAATGCTTTGTTGAAAGGGAATGCTAATTTCTACAATATACAGCTAGATTTATTTCATATTTTAGGAGTGTGTTTGAAGAGATTTTAATAATTAAGCATCTGATGACACACCTGTCCTATGAACTTTAAAGGTTTATTGAACCTTTCCCCAGAAAAAATATGACCAATTCAAAAGTTTTCTCAACTTCAAAGTACAGGTTTTTCCCCCTGACCTAGGACATATCCACAAATCAGATAACCTCTGAAACTTCTGTATATATTTTTATCCAATTGGATTTTAAGTGGAATTATTGCCAGATATATGAATATTTTCTTGAAAGTCAAGTAAATATTTGTTTCATACACAATGAGAATACAGAGTAGGTTAATCAGACAACATAGTGAGAGTGAATTCTTCCAAGCTCAGCATTTTATTAATATGTATATTTTGTGAAAATAAAGGATAAATCAATATGTATGAACCAATTTTATTAGTGCTACAGTACAAAAATATAGTATAAAAGTTAGATTGAACTTTACAAACAGCATTTGTAGACACAATGTAAAAATAAAGTCAGCTGAACGCATACATTGAAACAAGAGCCCTTCTCTGTTCAGTAATGCCCTTTCCTCACAGAATACACTGGCAGTTTTAGAGAAAAACAAATATGGCAATCACATAATGCTTACAGAAGTATACATGACCTAGACAACTATGGCTTTGTACTAATACACAACAGAAACTGAGAGTAGCACTTTTCACTGTAACAGAAAACACCTGGACCCGTACCACTTAAATGGTTCTGTTCTAAAGTCATTGTCCAACTACAATAATGTGATCTACTTTCTGGTACAATATAAAACTGGCCCATGTACATCTGAGTGATATGAAACTAATGTCTGCATGACTTTTAAGAACATAAAGAAAAGTTTTGTGTCAGATTTTAAGCATATTGGTAATTCCATTGCTGTGTGATGGCTTCCGAACATGAATAAAAGACCAAATATGGAAAAATATATTGGAGTTAACTTTCCAAGGTAAGATGATCAAGAGAGCAAGTGGGTAATGGAATGTGAGACTGATGGAATGAATGTCCAACAACATCTTGTTAATTTTTCAGTGCTCTGGAAATTATGTACAAATCCTGAAACTGGCAATTTTCTGATCACATTCCATTCACATTTGCATCTCTCTATCATCTCATAATTTCTCATTTATTGTCTCAGAAATGATTTGAGATTTTGTATTCATTGCTTTAATCCATAATTTCCTTTCACTTTCACTCATTTGGAACGAAATGGAACTGCATTTACACAAAATGCGCTTTCAATTGTTCAGATTATTGCTCTATAGGGAAGGAGCAATAGCTTTTGTATCATGTCATATTATATACTTAGACATTTTTTACTCAAGAAAGAGCCAGAATTTTACCATAATTTCCTTTAAGTAGGAAAACGATAGTGATGTTTTTTCATTCCATATCTCCATATTCTCAAATGAGGCTGGAACTACTTTTTCCTCGAGGTTTCCAGGTTACAACTGAGCTACAATTTTGCAATGTCACTTGCCATGCAAAAGGAAATGAGAAACAGTCTCTGTAACAACTCTGTATCATCAAGTTCCAACAATGTGTCCAATCTACTGTAAATAACTGTCAAAAATAATGTTGTCATTCCAGTGTCAAGTCCCCATCAGAGCCTCTCACAATGTCATGCCAGAAATAGTTCAACCGCTATCAGCCTGGCCTCGCTGATCAAAATGTAATTCAGTTTATGGCTTAAGATGATGTTCATATTAAAAAGGTTGAAATGTTGAGCAAGTTCTTTTCAGTTACATATGGTGACTTTACTAAATTATTTGAAAATTTATAGATATAACAAAAAAATTATAGTAATTTGATCTTCATTGCTAGATCAGATCTTGATGTCAGCATCAGAAAATCTTTGCATCTCGTCGTGATCCAGATTTTTTATGCTGACAACTCGAGGTGATCTAGCATCTAGAAAGCATCAAGTCATGATCCAGATTTTCTGATGCTGACAGGATGTGATCTGCCAATCAAGATCGCATTACTATAAATATTTATCAAATTTATTACAAATATAACCTCAACTGTGTTAAGTGTAAAAATATAGTTCTAGAGTATCTGCCAGCAAATTTTATTTCTCATTTCAGTTTGTTCAAATAAAAACTATCAGGATTGGTTTTGCATTTGTGCTCTCCATTTTTTTAAAAATGCATTCATGATTTTCTTTACATTCATTATGACTTTAATTCTGTTTGTATTCATTCTGCATTTCATTTGCATTATTTCTGGATTCAATTTGCTTTCATTCTGCATCCCATTTGCTTTCATTCTGCATTCTGTTTTCTTTCTACTGGAAAAATTACCCATTTCAGGGTATGTATGAATGTTTTTGTTATATTTTTTTAATAGTGCTGACCCTGATAACATTTTGTAAAGAGGGTCAGCTAAGCAAACAAGTGGAAAGATGAAGGACACATGGGTAGCAAGGATTAACAAAAGAAAGTACAAACAGTAGTTAGAACTAGAGTCACTGAAAATCCCCTTGCTTTTCACTACACATCCCTCCACTGTACTGCAGGGTTGATCACCCAACATCTGTTCAATATGTGTCTCTCTGCTACGACTGTTAGGGCTGTTATGTTTACATGTAAAAGACGTTCTGAGTTTTTCATGTAAAAGTGCACATAATCTATATTCCATTTAAACGTATAAAGCATGAAGTGACCGATCACATGAATAATTTTGAATGCTGGAAAAATCAATATGGTTGCCAAAAACAAGCAATCTGAAGTTTGCAAATAATTCACCGAGGTAGAAAATAGTGGAAGATGAAATACAATATATGTGCAATGGAGTTGGCTTATTCAGATCATAGTCCTGGCACAATGTCCAATAATCAACACTACAAACAAAAATATCTTCAGATAAAGCACATGACCACTGAAAATGATACAAAAATATCTTAATTTTAAACTAATTACAGCTTTCAAAACTCCAATACCTTCTTTAAATCGAAGCAAAATGGCAAAACTGCATCGGAACATTAGCCATGATGTGTGCACGTGACCCAAGATCTCTCGGTATAGTGGAGCTGCAAGTATTTTGAGACTATCAACTGAGTAACTGCCTGATGTAACATGGCTGCTATTCCGGAAGTAACTACACTGAGTGTACTTGTTCGATGTGTTGTGTATGTGTGTGTGTATGTATATATATATATATTATTTTGGGGTTTAGTATTTATTGGCACAACAACAAAAGTAAGTTATTTACTTCCAAGGCAATTGGTATAAAGTGCCTTCCCCAAGGACATACTATGGTAGCTGACTCAGGCTGGTTCAATGGTAGGATTTGAACTCGCACCCTTTCGGTCCCGAGTCCGGCACAGTAACCACTTAACAACCATGGCTCCCATGTCAGTATATAAATTGAATCAGTAAATTTCACACTAGATCACCAATTAGTTTAGGATGAAAGAACATTCTGGTCTTGTAAATGAAATAATGACATTGTTAACCTGCTTAATTGGCTGTTTCCATGGTACCAAGCCAAAACTAGTACTGTAATGTATTACTCAACTAGTGACTGAGATGGATCTGTATGTTGCTGACGTTTTGTGATGTATTACTCAACTAGAGACTGAGATGGATCTGTATGTTGCTGACGTTTTGTAATGTATTACTCAACTAGTGACTGAGATGGATCTGTATGTTGCTGACGTTTTGTAATGTATTACTCAACTAGTGACTGAGATGGATCTGTATGTTGCTGACGTTTTGTGATGTATTACTCAACTAGAGACTGAGATGGATCTGTATGTTGCTGATGTTTTGTAATGTATTACTCAACTAGTGACTGAGATGGATCTGTATGTTGCTGACGTTTTGTAATGTATTACTCAACTAGTGACTGAGATGGATCTGTATGTTGTTGACGTTTTGTAATGTATTACTCAACTAGTGACTGAGGTGTATCTTTATGTTGCTGATGTTTGTCAAACTTACAGGAAAAACATTTCTTTACCAACACACTTGTATACTTGGCATTTTGAGTAAAAAATGTTACTCCAGATTTTGAAATCTCGCTTGAAATTACCAAATGCAGTCTTTTGATTGGTCAGAATATTTTCAAGTAAGATTTAAAGCCAAGTCATTCTATGATGGAACAGCCAGAATGTCTATATGTGTGGGCATATGTATGTATGTATGCATCTATGTATGTATGTATGTATGTATGTATGTATGTATGTATGTATGTATGTATGTATGTATGTATGTTAGTGCATATGTATACATGTCAATACATATTCATATCAACATGAACATATCTATGAAATCATACACAGACCATTATCATAATTAGGACACATCATGCATCAGTTTCTTGTTCTTATCATGTTGTAACTAAATTTGTTTATAAAACAAGTATGCCCTCACTGCAGACAAAAAGAACTCAAGTCCAGAAAGTCATAAAAGCTGATAAAGCTTGCAAAAATAATTTGAATGGCAGAAAGATTTAAATAGGTTATCTACATATGTACATAAACCTCCTTTACCCAGGTGAAGTGATGTGTATGTGTAGTTAAACTAACAATGGTTTCACCCCAAAATCTCACTTTAAATGTGTGTGTACATACAGAAAAGAAAACATTTACAATTACACATACTAAACATACATGGTCCTGCAGGTATTTCTATATATAGCAGATGTAAGCAGATATATATATATATATATGTTTGTGTGTGTGTGTGTGTACTAAATAGATACAAATTCTAAGACAACAATTTGTTCATTGAACAAATAGTCCATTCCTAATAAAGTGACTGATAAACATTGCCATTTATTTTATTTAAATTCTCTCATCTTCTTCTTGCCATCTTTCCTTGTGCAGACACAAGAATTATCATGTACAGTAGGTACCTTGAATAGCAAAAGGGACATAACTCTAGAACAAGAGTACCATTTAACAGTACATTATATGCCAGTCAATGTTTAATAGTCCTCTATGTATCCACTAGCAGGGCCTAGTTCACCATAGAGATTACTGACTAATGGGTCTCAATTATGTAAACCTTTGGTCACGGTATGCAGCCTTGAACTAAACTTACTAGTATGCAAAAATCATTTGCTTTTTATTACCTTTTCTATGGCCTTTGATCCACAAAGTCTGGTTACAGAACTTACTTTAGAACGTTATTTTGCAAAACTCATTTTCTTTTCAGCCACAATGACCTTGACCTCTGAGCTATTAATGCCACAATAAAAAGACCTCTTCTATACCTTAAGTGCAATCCATGGTACATGGTTTAGAGCTAGAGTTATCATGTAAAAACCTTTTTGTCTTGTTGTTGTCACGTGGACCTTAACCTTTGACCTTTCAAAAGATCAAATCAAGAGGCTTCATACATACCCAACATGTAGTCATTTATACCCAACATGTAAGAACTTATATTTTTGTGCAGAAACCATTTTTCTTCTTTCAGTCAGTGACCTTGACCTTTGACATTTTGATTTTAAAGTCAATAGGATTTTTATTATTCTAAGTGCAATCCACACACAAAGTTTACGTATAGATTTGTGATGTAGATATCATGTTATTTTGTGAAAACAATTTCTATTTTTTCAGTTACCTTGACCTTTGACATTTCGACCTCAAAACTGATATTCTTTTGAACCACAAGTGTATTCATCTACAAAGTTTGGTCCAGGTATGTGATGTAGAACTAAAGTTATTGTGTGAAACAATTTTTCTTTTTTTAGTCGCAGTGACCTTAATCTATTGACCTCAATATTAATACGCTTCTTCCTTACCCATAATGCAAGCTGTCCACATATTTTACTCCAGGCATGTGATGCTCAAGTAATGTTAGAATGCAAAATCATTTTCATTCTTTTAGTCACATTGATCTTGACCTTTGATCTTTTGACC
Organism: Margaritifera margaritifera; assembly: GCA_029931535.1. Taxonomy (NCBI): domain Eukaryota; kingdom Metazoa; phylum Mollusca; class Bivalvia; order Unionida; family Margaritiferidae; genus Margaritifera; species Margaritifera margaritifera. Next base: position 1,473,736 of record JAQPZY010001312.1, on the reverse strand, counting down.
CCAAAATCAAAGGCTTCTTCCTTACCCCAAGTGCAAGCTGTCCACAAAAACTGGTAACTGTAGTTAGTGAAGAACTCGATTTATTGTGCTGAAACAAAATTGGCAACAGATGGATGGACAGACAAATGGATCGACTTCTGCAAATATGACATGTAAAAGAGACCATTGTTTTTTTAAATTTAGGCAAGCTTTTCATGACATTATATGAAAGTGATGCTATCTGACTAGCATTTGTCCACAAATTTGGTAGAATTGGTAAAGTTTAATTGGTAAACTAGTGAATACAGACTACCCAGGCACAATTTACAAAACTTCGTTCAAGATACTGGCATCAATTCCAACACTTCTAAAGGCCTTCTCCAGATATCTAAATGTGGCCTGGCTAACATTCCGCTGAACCCATTCCTGCAGGATCTTAAAACATTGTGTGGGAATATGAGGACTTTCAATTTGTATCTGCTCTATTCTGGCCCATGGGACATCCAGCTCCAGGCCCAGTTGAAGAAACTCCTTTCCAATTTTCAGGGACAGTCGACTGAGATGCTTCTCTGAGGGAACATGGTCCAACAGATGGAGTGGGATGCATGAAACAGAACCATCTGCAAAAAGTATACATGTTCAATATAAAATCAGAGACAGCATGTTATGAATGATAATAAAGATCAAAAGCTTATCTATATAAGATAACATATACATTAATTGTGTAAGAAATTATACAAGGAATATGAGTCTAAAATAATCAAATATCAAACATCAATGACACTGCAAGCCATACTGACTTATAATATTCTTGAACACGGACCACAGTAAAATACTTATATATTACAATAGCACTGACAGTTTATATATGTATTTACAAGTATCCTCATACTACATTCACCACAGCATTATATCGCACATATATAATCATTATAGTAAATTGGACATTATGTAATATATGACAAAGATACAAGAATACTATATATTGACAACACAAAGTCCCCAACAACAACAACAACAAAATTCTGTATCTGAGAAAATATAGTAAACATCAGAAGTAAACAAAAACCATTAATGCAATGGGTATATGGTATGGTGGGTTAAGAATACTGTTACCATGACTGAGCAATGTCAAACTATATATTGAATAGGCAGGAGACTCCTAAATATAACATGATTTTGTGAACAAGGATACAAAATAATGGACAATCATATAATATGGGGCTGTAACCAATCAGGTTGAAGATCTGACTTGAATCCGTATTGCTAGTGTTCAGTACAAGAGGGGACAACTTACAATACATGAGCAAAATATAGTTTCTCTCTTTTATAATTACTGTATATACTTGCGTATTAGCTGATACCAACTGCAAACTACATAGACCCAGTCTGTAAGGACTAATCAGTAAAACAAACAACATAGACCCTGTTCTGCTGGAGCATTATGTGATGGCAGATCAGGGTCTATGTTGTTTGCATTTAGACCGGGCTTATACGAGAATATATGCGGTAAACATTATGAAATCTTCATAACTTTGTAATAAAAGTTTTATTGAATACCATGCTAGGCCTGCAATGAATGCTTTATTTGGGGGATCACATGTACCTTTAAAAAACTTAAAACACAAAACTTTAAAAGAAATTCTTAATTGTTAATGAGGACAAAAAATGCTGTTACAGCAGCAAAAAATATACCTATAATTTGTGATTTACTGATATAAGTGAGAAAAAAACAAAATCTGAAAAAGCACTGTAAATTAGATTTGGTTTGTGACTAGGTATCAGTAAGAGAGATGGGTCCAACATGGAATGATCACACCAGCGGCACTCTTATATTTGTTAAGCAATATAAATGTTCGTAGTAGCACGCCTACAGAAATTTGACCACAATGTTTTACTTTTCACTTTACATAATATGAACTCAACAATTAACCTACTATGGTAGCATAAAGTGAAGATGCAGTCAGATGAATAATCAACTATACCTATTATATCATATCCATGTTATAAACATGGGCACAAGTGGGTCTGAGATAGATAACCTGGCTGACTCTACCTAATTGTTAAATGCAAGGAAAGTTAGCCAAGAAATCTAGGATAGCATGATACTTGCTGACATTTAAAGGTTTTTCTATTTTAAGTATCAGCAGCCATATTGAATGATGGATCATCGCCATTGGAAGATAATTTAAAGGGCTTCATACCAAAATGCCTTCTGTCACATTTGGTTATATTCTGTTCAGCAGTTTGTTTGAGAAGTTAAAAAAATTGTCATAATGCCATCCTTTTTTCATGGTGGATCAGCATCATTTGCTGAAAGGCCTTCAAGCCAGGATGCTTTCTGTCAAGATTTGGTCAAATCTGAACAGTGATTTATGAGAAGAAGTTCTTTGAAGTTTTTTTATATATTTATAGTAATGCCAGCCATAGCTGATGGTAAATCAGCATCATTTGGTTCCAATCTAAAGACCTTTATGCCAGGATGCTTTTGGTTAAGTTTGGTCAAACACAGTTCAGCAGTATTTGCAAGGATTTCACTCAAAAGTTTTTCTATATTTTCGTAATATGGCCACATTTAATGGTGGAGCAGCATCATATGTACAAATTTTACATTTTAAAGGCTTTTATTCCAGAATGTTTTCTGTCACACTTGGTAAAAGTCTGAACAGCACTTTTTGAGAATATGTAATTTGAAGTTTTATTTTTAGTAATGCTAGCCACATTTCATGACATATTGGTATAATTTGTAATAATCTGAAAAAGCTTTATACTAGAATGTTTTCTATAAAACTGAGTCAAATTCTGTTCAGCATTTTTTGAGAGGAAGTAATTTAAAGGTTTTTCAATGTTTTGCAATAATAGCCATATTACATAGTAGATTGGCATCATTTGTGTAAATATGAAAGGCATTCAAGCCAGATTGCTTTAAACAAAGTTTGCTTGAAATTGGTCTATTGATGTTTTTTAGTGGTTTCAAAATAGAAATTGTTGACGGATGATGAACAACGGACATAGGATCATACTGGATCATACTGTGAGCTCACTTGAACTTAAAGCCAGACTACCGGTATATGAGTAGGAATATTAATGTCTAATACAGTTCTTAATAAATGTACTTTTAAGTTATGGTATACAGGCATGTCCTGTATAACATCCTGTGCATTTTGGCTATCACTAAAAATCTTTTAAATCTGGAAAAGCAAATAAAATGTAACAATACCTTATTGACACCACTGTACTCAAATACAGATTAATGTTTGGTGTTTATATTTTAGATTGGTGTTTGGTGTTTATATTTTGTGTATTGTTTTAATTAGACTTCTTTCACAACAGAACTCTGGATGCAAGCATTATCCATGATCTGTAAATCAAAGTCATCAAATCATTAACTGAAGCATGCATATTAATATAAAAGCACACTGAATGCATATATCAGTTTATAATTTGCTTGCACATACTGTTGCAAGTTTTAAAAATGCGATGATGAAAGACATATTTCTGCAGTGAAATGTTTCCTTTTGGGACTGATGATCTTGACAATAAATGTTTGACTTCTATCTATTTACCAAAGTAATATGCACATAACTTCCAAATTCGGTTTGCTGTTAAGTCGATGTCACTACAACAGGAACTGATATGAGATGCACAAACATTCTCTCCTGTTTTTAACACTAAGTAGGCAAATGATGTAATAAGGGTGGATATAGTTCGCTGAATAATACAAAGGTTGCATATCAAGTGCTTCTTTTCACTAGCTTTACATACGTGAAACCTCATGCAAACAGGACATTTTGACTTTACATTCCGGTAGGATAACTGTACAATTTGGTACAACTCCACAAGAAATGTATACATATTTTCACAAGCAGTTTTATGTACTTCTTTCATATGATATGTCATGGATTTATTTGCTTGTATTGGACATGAACATCACGATTGTATCTTGAGTTTCCCATCACTATTGACTAACAAGAATTAAATATTAATAAAATATACCAGGGACCATTATATGCACCAGCTTTTCATCTTCTAGTTAAGTTAAGTTATTGGTATTTGACTTTTGGATCGAAAGGTTGGATAATATTTTTTTGAAACCTGTAATTTGAGAATGCAGATCTCTCTACATTTTTCCCACCGGGCAATCTAGGACATGGTTTCAGGTGTGTGAATCGCCAGTTTTGCAGGAAAGATGCTCTCCAAAATTGCAAACATGCATCAAGCATTTAAACAGAGACCTTCCTATAAATCATGTTTTTACATTGTTCTGGGCTAAAAGTGTTTGTAGAAGCAAGATTTTACCCTTTTTTCCTCGAGGTGTGTCCTCAGTATGCTGGTGTCTAATCTCATGAATGTCCTGAATTTACACCAACTACAAATGCACAAACACACACACACGATATGTAATCTTTCAGATGAGCATGTAACATTGCCTAGTAAATCTGAAAATTATGCATCGCTATACATACATCTGAATGCATGTTACAGACAAATTACTACATTCAAATCAATGCTTGCACAATTGATGTACAACAAGGCATCTACATTTTTGATGGACTGCATCCCAATAAATTATCCTATGAAAAAGTAAACTTGTAAATTTACAGGTAAGAAAGACAGTAAACATAGGTAAAACATATATACGTACCAACCGCATCTTCTCCAAAACAAACCTGCAAAATGTTTTGTATAAGATGTGAAATAATTGTACATAAGATGTGAAAATTGCATTGACTGAAAAGGAATGACTGTATTTGAAGAATGCATGTTATGCCACTACGCCCAACTGTTTGTAAAACATATACGACCCCCACTGCAGACAAAGGCATCTAAGTCCAAAAAGCTGCCAAACTTTAGAAGAAAAATAATTGAAAAATTGCTATAATGACATAAGAATCTAAGCATGTCATCTACATATGCTTGCATACGGACATGTATACAACATTTATTTCAACCACCTGAAGTGGTTTTTGCTAAATCATGCACGTGTTAAAAAATGAACAATTACTCTAATCACCTTACAATCTATCCAGGTCATTTACATATGAATACAAATATTCTAGCAAAATTGCATTTGTCCGCCTTTTTTGCTTAATCTTGCTAACAAGGTTTTGGTGAAAAAAGGTACACATCCAAAAAAGTTAAGAAATCTGTAAAAAGAAATAAAATATTGCTGTAATGGCCGCCAAATCTAGTCAGGTCATCTATATATGGCTACAAATATCTTCAAATTGAATTTGTCTATACTAAGTGGATTTTCTCTAATTTTGCTAAGATGCGTTTCTCGGGGTGGACAGATGGATGGATGGAAGGACCTATTCAGAATGCCCCTGCTGCAAGCAGTGGGGACATAATGAAAAAAGTATTAGTGAACAATATGATAAAAAGAGGCCAGTGTGGGCCTTTAACTGCTCACCTGGCTGAGATCTGCCTAGTAGCCAAATGAAAGGTAGCCAAATGAAACAACTGATGACCAAGTAATCTGGCATAGTCTGATGCTTTGTGTTAAAAAAAATTCAAATTCTGTTCAATGTTTATGAGAAAAAAGTTATTTGAAATGTTTATTTTCTAATTTTAGTATCTGCTTCAATATTTTATTGGCATCATACATTTTGTGTAAAACTGAAAAGTCTTCATGTGCTTTCTATCATATCTGGTCGAATTCTGTTTAGTGGTTTCTGAAAAGAAATCATTAAAAGTTGTTTTCTATATTCAATAAATGTGACCAGATTGGATGCCAAATCAACATAATTGGATCGTGGATCAGCATCAGTTGTGCAAACTTGAAAAGCTTTTATGCCAGGATCCGCTATGCATAATATGGTTGAAATGGCGAAAGCAGCTTGAAAATTGCAAATGTTAAGAATGCAGGACATGTGACACAGTTGCACAACAAATGCTGGGCCATACTATAAGCTTACAGACTGTTTAGTTAAAACTTATTTGATCATTAACCTAATGAAGAAAAATCTATGATAATTGTAATATAAAGGAAGATCACTGGTAAAATGTCAAAATATCTAACTTTTCACAATAAGAATATTTTTTGCTATTTAAGAGTCAAAACAATAAAATAAAACATGGAGAAATTCAAAGGTTGCTGCATGTTTTGTTGACCTAGGCTCTGAAAAAGTACATCCCTATGTAAGAATAATTAGAAAGAAATCTGAAGAAAATGTCACAATGACACTATATATCTTTAAAATAATTTCTTTCAAAGTATTTAGAAATCTTGCAGAATGTTCAGTGGTTGAAGATCATATGTACCTCTCACTATATACATCATGAAATGTCCCTTTGGCCGAGTGAAACTTTCCACTATATAACTTTTATTAACATCATGCCTGAAATGTGATCTGAACTAATTTACAGCAGGTTGTAAATTGATGGCCATTTCTTAAGGTTGTTTTCATTTACAGTAATTTAAGGCTTATACCTTGCTAGAGAATGTTGGTATGAAAATCTGCCCATTTACTATTCAATAGCAAGTTGTTATTTCATAAAAAAAGATACAATATATTCCCCATAGTTAAGTCTCACATCTTTAATCAATAACACCATACTCATGTAACAATGAATTGATTACATTATCTCAAGTTGAGCCTTAAACATAAATTTGTCAACAGTAAACATCCTTAGAGTTGAAAGGCCAACTAATCTGTCATAACATTTAATATTTTCCTCCAGCCACTTGTATATGGATAATTCTTCCATGCAAAAAAACTCCTTTTGTCTCTAAATAAATACAGCAATAGCCCCTTCATCATGACACTATTAAGGTCATTTGATACGGTTGGTTTACAGATAGCAGTATAGAATGGTTTAAGTACAAAATGGCTCAATTTTTTTGACATAATGTGAATTTATAATCCTATTCTTAAAATACTTTCATTATGACTCACCCCATCTTTGAACCAGAATCTGAGCAGGTCATGTGACATGATCACATGACTGTCATCATGGTAATGGCAAGCCAATTCAGAATTCTCCTGTAGCAGAGTCAGAGGTAACATGCTGTCAAGGTTGTCTCCATTTAATCTAGGACACTGCATACACAGCTCAAAGTCCAGCTTCTGGCACAAACAGCCAAAGATTTCTGAGAGCTTCTCAGTGATGAACTCTCTGACATTGATACAGACCTTGGCATTTGGGGTTCTCTCTTTGATTCCTATTCTGGCGATCCTTGCAAAAATGACGTACTCCTTGAAGTGCAAGGTCAGTCTGTGTGAAAGGTCAAGGTCGAACACACAGCAGCCACAGAAAATCAGGTTCTCTGACTTCTGTTTAGCGATAGGCCAACAAGCCACACAAGCAGCAAGAATCCTGTGGAAAATGGGTGGAGGTAAGAATTTCTCCTTGAAGACATAGCAAAGAGTTGATGTGCTCTCCATCTGGGGATTTGGTTTGGGGGAGATAACTTCTTTAGGCATTGTTTGGCGAAGCATGCACGGGACAAGAAAGTAGTTCTCCATCTAAAAAGAACAAAGAGTGTCATTATTGGATGTAGTTCATCAGAAATTGGTTGGGTGTTTTAAAGGCACTTTTAGCACATTATTGCCTATATCATGGTGAGGAAATAGGAGCTAAGTACAGCTGACCCATGCTGGCTTAGGAAGGTATCAAACCTCTGACCCTTGGATTACATGTAGTAGTTTACACGAGTTTTCTTTCACATCAATTCTTATGTGTTATAAGAACTGCTGACTCCACAATATTTTGATAATGTCATGCTATATTTATTTGTTGATGCTATATTTATTTGTTGATGCTATATTTTTTTATTGATGCTATATTTATTTATGGATGCTATATTTATTTGTTGATGCTATATTTATTTGTTCATGCTATATTTATTTGTTCATGCTATATTTGTTGATGCTATATTTATTTGTTGATGCTATATTTATTTGTTCATGCTATATTTATTTGTTGATGCTATATTTATTTATTGATGCTATATTTATTTGTTGATGCTATATTTATTTGTTGATGCTATATTTATTTATTGATGCTATATTTATTTACTGATGCTATATTTATTTGTTGATGCTATATTTATTTGTTGATGCTATATTTATTTATTGATGCTATATTTATTTTTTCATGCTATATTTATTTATTGATGCTATATTTATTTGTTGATGCTATATTTATTTGTTGATGCTATATTTATTTGTTGATCAGAAAGGAATCTGATCTAAAAATTCCAATGGTTCTGTGCTATGCCAATTCAATCCAAGCATTTTTCTATACACTAAAAATTTCTGCTTATAGCAGACCCTTCATCAAAGGTCAAAATATGGAGATTTCAGTTTACAGTTATATTTAAATCTTCAACACCTAGAAACCCCAAATATGTTGTTTCAATACAGTTATGCTGTTTAATTTTTAAGTGATTTTGTGTATTATTAATCTCACTAATCTTCAAGCAGGCATTACCTCCCCCTGATATGTGTGTGGAAGTAATGCAGCCGTAGAACAATGAAATATGCTGGAGTAGAAATAATAGTTTTCGAGATTCACAAACAATTAAAGCATGAACAATGCTTTTCGGGAAACAGAAGAAACTGAAATGATCAATGCTAGTGCATGTTGCCCACCTATATGGTATTTGGTCATTGATGGCTCCAACAACAAAAACAATTGAAAAAATTAAGAATTTGAATAACAATGTTGGGAGGAACTGTGGTGATACAATGCACAGTACAATCTCAGCATCTATAATATTATCTAACATGTTTTGAGGCAGAGTTGCCATAACTTGTTAATCTGAGTGGATTTGGGACAGAATGCCTAATAATACAACAGTGGTAAATACCGCTAGGAGGAGGTACGGCAAGTGACGCTTGTGTATATAAGGAGTCTTGTTGCAACCTCCAGGGATAGAGGAATCTGTATGCTGGGGGAGGTTTATGTGAAGACACAATCGGAGCCAGGTTTAAAAAAATTGCAGGCAGCAGTTTGAGTGGTGGATGATAAGCAAACAAAGCACATTCACTCTCAATGCTGATCATTTGTAACTGAATGACTGGGCTATCTCAGCATAGAGCTCTTGTCTCTGATTGGTGTTAGTTGATACCAACATTGTGGGTATGTCTGAGGAAATGTTATTGCATAATAGACTATGGTTGGAGTCCAATCTTTATGTTAACATAATTTACTTACATTAAATATCCAACAGTAAATATGAAGAAATGTTCTGTTAATTCTGCTACCTTATGAAAGGATGTAACTTCCTTCTTCATTAATTCATTTGCTTTCTTTTTATTTTTCATTTTTTTTTAAAATTTCATCTAAAAGTAAGTTGAGTTAAGTTGTTGTCTAAATCTATGTCTAAACCCTTATTTAAAGTTTAAAATGATTTGTGACAATTTTATCATCTGTAAGAAGCTTGGTACAATGTTGACAATTTGCAGTACTTTCAAAGTTTTGATGATACTTTCCAATCAACACCAGTTTATTATGTTGATCCATATTTTCTGCCTCTTCACTCCTCCAGAAGTAACAAAAAGGAAAACAAGAACTCTATTTCTGTTCCTGATAGCAAGTTCTTACACAATGAGGCAAATATAAACATTATTTTTATTAAGATAACCATTCCACTCATACACATCTACAATAATGAATGGTCAGCTTATTCTGCACTAACATCACACACAGCATTAAACAAAGCCTTCATGATTCATACAGGCCTGGAGAGGTTTTATATTTCAAAGACTTTCCAAGGAGTTTTCAAGGACACATAAAAGTTGTCAAGGACAATTTTTTCTCATGGAAACAACTTTCTCTCAGTGTTGATTTCTTCATCACTGTATGAATAGGCACAAAAGTAGAAGCAAAGAACATAACTGCCACACCAACAAAGGGATGTTATTCAATCTGGTTAAATACACATGATGTGTCTTTTGATCCACCCAATTTTATCCCATCCTATTTCATATATGAGTAAATTACAAAAGTATTGATTTTAAAAAGTGATATATTTTATTCCGTGGTGTTTTTCAATAAATTCTGGGACTTTTCAAGGATAAAACCAACATTTGTGAAATTCAAAGATCTTTCAAAGTTGTATGAACCATGTGCGTTATCTTTAGTGCTAAATTTCAGTAATTTAGTTACATTCAATTGTACTAGAAAAGCGGATTTTTAATTTGCGCAAGTTGGTCAACAGAAATAATGATCAATTTACATCCTGAAGATCTTCTCCAAATTTCACCTGAAACTTCTTTCAGTCCTATCAGTGCAATGCATTTTCTTTACCAATGCAACCCTAAAAGAGACTCGATATTTCATAATTAAATCTGCACTTGTATTTTCACCTTCTTCTTTTAAAAAAGCTATCCAGGATATAATTTTGTTATTGCAAGAATTCTACTTCATATACAAATAATTATGTATTCTTCCTTTCTCCTTCTTTGTCGAGTTCAAATCTGATCTCGTGGAAACTTTAAGACTAGGGCATCTGTAAAATGTGGACATACTTAATCCCTGTTGGAAGTTTACTAACCTTGACCTCTTCTCCATCATCACTGAATGACCTTGGCTTAGCCACAATATTCAACTGCTCCATAAGTAAAAGGATATGCTCCTTGTTGTCATGGAGATCTGGATTTTTGTCCTTTGTCCATATGACATCTAGAAAATCAAAAGATGTTAGTTGACAGATTAGTGTTTTTTAAACCAGTACAAATGTTCCTTCTTAATCATGGATATTTCTGTACAGACATTGTTCTAGCAGGTGATATTATCCAACTGGAGAAATATATTATGCTTGATGTAAAATTCTGATGGCATCTTGATCAAACAGCCAGGAAAAAATGGTTGCAATATTTCTCAATTACCCTTACTGGAAATTTGCAAAGCAACATGGGTTACAATTTCAAAAGAAAAATAATATGCCATTTTTTAAAAATCAATTATGCACATAACATATAGCAATAACTTTATGTCTTCAACTGTCAGGCCAGTATATGCCTTGATAAGGGTTGAAGATAAGTATTTTAGAAACAAGAACCGTCAGAAGACAGCATAGCTCATCTGTACACCAATGTCAACCAGGAACATTTTATGAAAACCAGATCTTTTTAATGTATAAGGAAATCCTAGCTTACAATGCAATTACTTTTAGGTTTCATATCATAAAACCATGTTAACAGCATAGCCTGCCTATTGGGGCATATGAGGTAGGCATTTTTTACTGTAATGTTAGCAAATAGCAGAAGCAGATGAATGTGGTAATATATACACAGTACACTTATAATGTATGGGGTAATATATACACAGTACACTTATAATGTATGGGGTAATATATACACAGTACACTTATAATGTATGGGGTAATATATACACAGTACACTTATAATGTATGGGGTAATATATATACAGTACTCTTTTAATGAATGGGGTAATATATACACAGTACACTTATAATGTATGGGGTAATATATACACAGTACACTTATAATGTATGGGGTAATATATACACAGTACACTTATAATGTATGGGGTAATATATACACAGTACACTTATAATGTATGGGGTAATATATACACAGAACACTTATAATGTATGGGGTAATATATATACAGTACTCTTTAAATGAATGGGGTAATATATACACAGTACACTTATAATGTATGGGGTAATATATACACAGTACACTTATAATGTATGGGGTAATATATACACAGTACACTTATAATGTATGGGGTAATATATACACAGTACACTTATAATGTATGGGGTAATATATACACAGTACACTTATAATGTATGGGGTAATATATATACAGTACTCTTTAAATGAACGGGGTAATATATACACAGTACACTTATAATGTATGGGGTAATATATATACAGTACTCTTTAAATGAATGGGGTAATATATACACAGTACTCTCATAATGATAAATACACATACATATACATGCACCTGTAGAGTCAACAGTGCAAAACACACTGATCCCAAACAAACTTTGAAAAAAGTCGATGAAGCATGAATTATAGGTCACAGTGAGCTACTTTTGGAATCATTGTGTTATACATACCACGACTTATGCACATAAAGGCACATAATCCAACCAATAAGAGAAAGTGACCTACAAGCATAACTCAATCAAAGGCATGGATGCACGTAATGTAGGTCACTGATCTATTACTCAAAATAATAGATCCATAGACAAAGCTAAATGACTGTACACTCAAAGTTGCATGACACACAAACCAAAGGTAAAAAAAGAAGTCACTGAATTTTGAAATGTAGGTAATGGTGACCTATTTATGCATGATAGTTTGATTCTCTCCAAGCTGGGTCAACATTTATTAAGTGTATTTTCAAACCTTTAAATATTAAACCTTGATCTTGACCTTGAAAATAGCACCCCACTGTGGTATGTGAAACACCTTCTAATGATGATGTATAAGAATACCAAGTTTCATCACTTTGAAACAGCTCTAAAGTTATAGAATCGTATAGAAAGTTTGAGGGAAATTTTTTAAAATACTGACATGTGACCTTGACCTTTGAGGGTAGTACCCCCGATAAGAATCTCAACAGACCTTCGAATGATGATGTATATGTATACGTAGTTTCATCCATTAATCTCAGATAGCCTGCAAGCTATAAAGCAGAATGGAAAGCATGATATTGAGTTGTGACCTTGAAAATACGCCCCCCACCCCCCCCATTGTGGAACTCAACACACTTTCTAATGATTATGTACAAGTATACCAAATTTCAGCCCTTATTCTGAAACAGGTCCGAAGTTGTAAAGTGGAGTGGAAAATGTGAGGGAAAATTTTAATTTTGTCATGTGACCATGACCCTAGAGATAGAATTCCTAATTAAGTTTGCAATACACCTTCTATTGATGATATGTTACTATACAAAGTTTCATTCCTTCTTCTCAAATGGCTTGAATGTTATAGAGCAGAAATGAACGTATGACAGAAAAAATGGATAGATAAAAGGTTGGTAGCAAGGATGTCACGCTTTTTTTGCTAAAAGGAGCTGGAGCTTGATATTTTGAATCTAGAAGTTTCATTAAGCATATTATGATCAGATGAATGGTATGCACCATTGTCCAAATAGCAATATTCCCATATAATCAGGCGGGTATTTTTAGCTGCTTTGAAGCATGCAATTTTGTCATATCAGTCATAATAAAATATCAGAAGCTGCTTGATCCCTATATATAACCTCTACTTTATGTTTTCTTTCACTAATGAATAGACTGATTTCTGAAGCATGTTACAAGCCCTATTATTTCAGACCTAGAATTGTGTTCATTGAACACTCATGCCCTGCAATGATAATCTACTGTAGATGAGATTCTTTTTCTCACTCATACATATCCAAAAACACAAAGCTAGATCAAAGCTAATGAGGTGTTAAATATAGGTCACAGTGAAAAATTTTTGTGAGATGTGTTTCCTCACCAAGACACATTCAAACACAAAGCAGCATATCTCTGCAGCTAACAAGGTCAGAGAAACTAATGTAAATGTAAAACTTATCGAAGTTACTAACATAAGAAATATAGGTCAAAGTGACCTCATTTTGACAAGTCAGTACTGTACTCACTAAGACAAATGCACCATTAAGTTGCATGATTCTGTACCTCACAATGCTCCAGGAACTGACCTAAATGCAAAACTTAAACAAAAGTCAATATGGCATAAAATAAAGGTGAAACTGATCTAATTTTGGTAAGATGGTGTTGCACTCTCCAAAAACCATTTACATTCAAAGTTGAATAACTCTGCCAACATAAATGCCCATAAAACTGACCTAAATAACATGAGGCCCAAGGAGGCTAGCACAGCTCACCTGGCTGACAGCTGCTTAATAGCTAAATGCAAGAGTACTTGGTCAAGATATCTGGGTCAGTAGAATACTTTCTGTAGCAATTTCATCAAATGCTGTTGATTGCACATGTTATGAAATCAATTGTTTCAATGTTTCTTTTTTCTAGGATCTTCATCCATATTTAAAGGAACAGCAGCAGCAATCTGTCCAATATTGAATTTTGGTAGGATGCTTTTGGTCAAAGTTGGTCAGATTCTGTTGAACAGATTTCAGAGATTAACGTTGTTTAAATGTTGTTTTTTTTTATATTAAGAAACAGTGACCATAACTGATGGTGAATTGGCATAACTTGTACAAAATTGGAAACCCTTCAAGCTAAGGTTATTTCTATCAAATTTGGTCAAATTCTCTTGTGTTGCTTTTAAGAAGTCATTTTAATGTTTTTCAAAATTTTTATTTGGTGGCCATATTTGGTGGTGGACTGGCATCATTTGCATAAGAGTAAAAACCTTTCATCCCAGAATGCTTTGCATCAAGTCTGGTCAAATTCTGTTAAACACTTCTTTTGAGGAGGAAGTCATGTAAAGGCTTTTCAATTTTTAGAAATGGTGGCCATATTTGATGGTGGATAAGCATCATTTTTAAAATTCTGAAAGTCCTTAATATCAGGATGCTTGCTGTCAAATTCTGTCAAAATCAGGTCAAATTCTATTGAGTGTTTTTTGAGAAGTTGTGAAACAAATTTTCTGTTTTGTAATAACTGCAGCCATATTTGATGGAAAATCAGTACCATATATATAAACATCAAAGTTCTTCAGGCCAGGATGCTTTCTGTCAAATTAAGTTAACTTCTAATGAGCAATTTCTGAAAAAAAAGTAATTAAAAAGTTTTCTATTCTTAGTAACAGTTGCATTATTTGATGGTGAATTGGCATCATTTGCACAAAATTCTGTTGTGCTGTTCTTAAGAAGTTCTGTAAAGGTTTTTCTATTTATAGTAATGGTAACCACATTTTATGGTAGTTCAGCAGTATTTGTACTAATTGGAAAATCCTTCATACCATTATGTTTTCTATCAAATTTGGTCAAATTCTGCTAAGCAGGTTTTATGAGGTCATCATTTCAAGATTCTTCTAATTTTAGTAATGGTGGGCATTCTAACCAATGTGCCACTGCAGTTCCAGTTTAATGTAAAGTCTCATATCAAATTTGCATACATGTGATAGAAAAGACAAGTCTGGTCAGGACAGATCAGGAGATTCCAAAATTTGGTCAGGAGTTTTGATTTTAAGAATGCAAATAGACAAAAATTCGAACCATTGAACAAATTTACTTTTTTTAAATATTAAAATATGCACATCATCTCGTCAAATCAATTCTTTCATTGTAACTTGTTCACATTCATACTCTTCTTATATGTACCACAAGCATTTTTAGCATTTCTTAGATCAGTGCTAATTATACTGGTGGCAGTCCTCATCATTTTTTATCTTAACACTTAGGAGATGATGTACTGTTAGTGGATCCAAGTTTTCTCTAGTCAGCCTGAATTTTCCTCTGTATGGAAAATTGCCTTTTTAGTGTCTGTATTGGAATGTGGCAATGTCAGTACAACTCTACTGGTTCCAACAAGAAGTTTAAATTGTTTCCTGCCTGTGGGTAGATTCAGATTGCTGACTGACTGCCAGAACTGCTCAAGATTGGTACTGTCTGGGTCTAACGTTGTTTTAACGTCAGTAAGAATCTTCAAATGAAGCACAAACGCACACATGATACAATCACACCCTTTGTGACTTTAGGCCAAATTTGCAGACATCTTTGATGTCATCATTATCATCACTATCACCACTCTTTAAAAATGAAAATAAAATCCAGAAAATGATCATCACTTACTAGTATTATAAACAGAGACAAAGACCCCATTCAGCCCAGGCATTATGGATTACAATGACAGTTAGTGACATACTTTAGTCTGGTTTACATTCATGTTTACAAAGGATTAAATCAAGGTCAGTGGTGTATATATCAGTTTTTGCGATGCAGTCATATTTTGCCTAAAAATCACTGGTCACATTCTGCAGATGGTCACTCACAAAAGTGAGTTTATATAATAAATTATTATTATTATTATTATACAATTAAAATTATGATTTCATATGAACAATAAAATAGTCACTATGTGAGTAGCTCTTGTCCATTTGCATGATAACTTTTGTGCAATTTATGAGTTTGGGAACATTATTTTGACTAGATATGAAAAATGATCTGCTACCAGAAACGGGAGATTATGTTCAGCTATAAAGTTCGCAAATAGTGTATAGGCACATGTAACTTTATCCACATTTGATGCAGATTCCGCGAATATGGATTTCAGTGATGGCATATTTGTTGTTGCGGTTAATATAGATAGGGAGATAGGGATTCTGCACGATGTGTGATGTCTTTTTTGCCCCGTAACAGACTTTAAAAAAAGCTTTACAGGAAGAGTTGAATGTATATTCATGTCTCTTTGAACTTGATTGTAACCACTGAAATTCCCATTTCTAACCATCACTGAATTTTGTGTGATATTTCAGTTGCTTGGATTTTGGTGTTTTGGCATCGGCACGCTTAGACATCTCGACAATCTTTAAACACCGAAATCAAACTGACCCAGTTTTATGCCACTTGAGCTCTTGAGTAATCCAACCATAATCAATCAACATCTTTAATACTGTCCATATTACTTTTGATCATACATAGTATAATCCACCTAAACAAACTTCAAACAAGCCAGTCGACCAAGCCGATAGGAAAAACGGGCGAAATTAGCAACTACATTGTCTTGCCCTGCTTAAGCCAGTTCACAATCACATGATCACAGGCCGTATTACCATAAAAATACTACACTGGAAACAAAATGTGAAGAACAAAATCGAAAAAAATTAAACTTTTCAGTAATAATTTTGCATACATGGGAGATTTCAGTGAGTGATGGGAGACACCCCTAAACTCAGAGAATAACCCTCCTGCGCAAGAGGTTCACATGTATGAATTTGGTTTCAGTCCATGATGTCCTTATAAAGTTTTTGGGCAGACAAGAAACCAGCAACAGACATGATATGACACAATGTGAAGTAAAGTGATGTGACATATAAATAAACTATATGCCTTTTCCAAAGATATATAGATATCAAGTTGTGATGGTTGTAGAATGGATTGATTGATGGATAAAATTAATGCCATATGCCTCTTCCATACATATGGTGGGAGCATAACTTCATCCAGTTGTGATGACTGAAGAATGAATAGATTAATGCTATATTGCCTCTTCCATAGATAAGGTGGGAGCATAACTTCATCCAGTTGTGATGGCTGTAGAATGAATGGATTATGGACAGATTAATGCTATATTGTCTCTTCCATAGATAAGGTGGGAGCATAACTTCATCCAGTTGTGATCGCTGTAGAATGAATGGATTATGGACAGATTAATGCTATATTGTCTCTTCCATAGATAAGGTGGGAGCATGACTTCATCAAGTTGTGATGGCTGTAGAATGGATGGATTGATGGACAAGATTAATGCTATATGCCATTTCCACCTTTTGCAGTGGAATATAAAAAAGACTTTGTTCAATGGAAGCAAGATAATGCACTTAAAAACAATATTTTCCACAAGATATTATTTTACACATCACTTTCATTTTGAAATAACCAGGGTACTAAATGTAAATCCTTATTGGCAAGTGCCGTTACAGACCATTCATTTACAAACCTATCAGTTCTTGTGTTAGTTTTCCTTTCTTCGTGAATTCACACCACTTGTCAATGATGGCAGGATTTTTCAAAATGAACATCTCTGCAGTGACAAGAGATTTCAAGGCATCAATTAACCACTGTGGATCAAGGACAATCTTCTCCCTTAATACATCTGTGCTGAAAATAAAAGATATCTACCACAATTACATGACATCCGCACAATGTCTTGCCTTTATTAATGAAAGAATACAGGAAACTAGATCAGGGTCTGCACAAGATGCATGCTTCCACTGCAGCAAGAAAAAAAAAAACATAATCCTCTCAGTGGTTTTATTGCCCCTTGGTAGGATAATACCACTGCAATAATGCTGAATATCTATAAGCATATATTCCAAGTTTAATCAAAATCAGATTAAAAATATTGCCTCCACAGTGGTAACAAGCTCAGCCAATTTGATGCACTGTACTTTGAACTAGTTCGAGATATTGATGATATAAACCTCTATTCCAAGTTTGATCAAAACTGGATAAAAACATGGCCTCCAGAGTAGCAAGTAAGAAGCAAATGCTGACAGACGCGAACAAACACATGGCATTACTATCAGCTACTTAGGTCTTATAGCCAAGTGAGTAAACAAGTAAAACAAAATACAAAAATCACATGAATGGACTGAAAAACTGAATCATATAATTGTGCTTACTAGAATTCAATAGCCTACTTGAATTGGTTCCCTTGTATTTGTGATAAAATAGACTTAAAGATAAACAGCAGCAAACCAATATGCCTACTTCTGACCAGAAAAATTGTCCTTAATGGACAGATGTCCTTTACATAGATGTTAAATATGTAGGTTAACTTAAAGGCTTATACATGGTTTGCACAGTCCTTGAGAGGCTGTTTTTTTTTTCAAGGAGCTTGCATGGATTTCTAAATATTTTCAAGGAGTATTTTTTTTTTATGGAAACTGAACTTCCTGTAAAAATGTAACAAAAAAAACATCTGCACCAAAGCAGTGAAGAGATGCTACTCAGTCTGAAAACTACCAGTCTGTACTCAGTCTGATAACTACCAGTCTGTACTCAGTCTGATAACTACCAGTCTGTACTCAGTCTGAAAACTACCAGTCTGTACTCAGTCTGATAACTACCAGTCTGTACTCAGTCTGATAACTACCAGTCTGTACTCAGTCTGATAACTACCAGTGTTGTGTGTCTTACATTGATTCACCCAAGTTTATCCTATTTTACTTATTCATTATTTTTTAAGAATATGTTTATAACTAACACTCCAAATTTAAAAAGAGATATAATTTATTGAATTTAAACATTATGCATTGTTCTGAGCTAAATTCAAGGAGTTTTTCGACAACTTCAAGGACTTTATCTGAAATTCAAGGAGATTTGAAGGTTGTATAAACCATGTTATAAATATTGCCCTTTGTTCTGTATATGGCAGGTTTCAATGTATTTAATGTTAAATCCAGATTCAACAAAGACTGTTTTGGGGGATAAGTGTCGTCAATTTCTTTAAAAAGCAGAAGTATTAGAGACCAATAGTTTTGTGAGTATTTTTTTTACGTATGATTGAGGTAAGTATTATTATATGAGAAGAAGAAGAAGTGTCCCAATCTCACCTGAAATAGAGTATGGTGCCCGTGTCATGCAGAAATCTTAGGAACAGATCCAGTTCTTCTCTACTCTCAATCTGCACAGCAGCTGCCTTGTTCAGGCTCTCAACCAGGCTGTATGGAATCACCTAAAGTAACATGAATAAAGCGATAAAAAAAATAGCTGCATACTTGCCAAAGTCAAAAGAGCAAGAAAAGTTGGTTCCTATTTTTTAATAAGTATGAATATTAGTCCTAAAATGAATGCTCACAATAACTTTCAAGACTGTGCAAGCAAATGTTTTAGACAAACCAATTTTAGCACAGAAACCTAACATAATCAGTTCAGCATAAAAAGTAGGTTGCTGTGACCTGCTTTTGCCAAAGGTGAGTAGTACTGATCAAGGCGAATGCACCCATCTACTTTCACAACTGTTCATATAACAGCATCAGAGAAAGGGATCTAATTGGAAAGATGTAAAAGTAATTACTGGATCATGAAAAGTAGGTAATTGTGACCTAAGCTTTATCTGCGGTGAGTAGTACCTTTGAAGATGAATACACCCATTAAGTTTCATGACTGTACATGCAACAGTGCAAACACTTATTACTTACACTTACAGACTCTAAAATGGGTAGTTTTACCAAGTCAACATTTTGTTTGCATTCTGTTTGCATTCTATTTGCAATCCATTCACTTTTGCACTTCATCTATCATTCAGATTTTGTTTTTATCACCTTCATCCATCATCTCCTTTCAATTTCGCTTGTTTGGAACAAAATGGAAATGCATTTACTTAGGTTCGGCTTTCCATTTTATAGAGTGTTAGATGGAGCAAACTATAACTTTTTTATCTTGTCTTATAAAACTGTGCTTAATGAAATAGGGAATGCATTAAATGCAAAAGACAGCATTACATTTACAAAAAATTAAGATATAACTGCAACCGAAATAAGCATAAAAATAAAGCTGTACAGTTTGCTTTTATTCTGTTTCATTCAAGTAAAGACTGTACAGATACAACCACTGATGTCATCACATCATGGGCAGTTGTCTTTTTTATGTCTGCCTTGAAAAGAACAATGTCACATCTTTTTAAGGGTGAAAAATGGTATGTCAGCATAAGAAATCTGGTCCTGGATTATCATGTGAAAGGGCATTTGTTCTGGAAATATAGTGGCAGCTTCATAATAATTGATTTTTAAACCCATTCAAGAAATGCATTCATCCTGTTTTCATTTATCCTTTATCGTTCTGTATTTTTCATTTGCCATCTCCGCTTTCTTCAAAATGCATTCAACATTTCATTTGTATTTGTTTTGCATTTCATTTGCATTCATTCTGCATCGTGTGTGCATTAAATCTTCATTTCACTGGTAAAATAATCCATTTTAGGATCAATACGCCTCTGCTGCTGCTAACAACACCACCAACAACATCATTGGAAAAGTGATACCCATGTCTTGCCTAACTTTGCAAATGAGAAAAAATACACATTCAATGTAGTGAAGATTTGAAATGTACTTAGCAGCAACAAATAAAGCCCTTTTACCCTTAACCTTTGACCTCTGAACAAAGAACCTTTTATGTTGTATGCAGAGTTTTATACACTTTTTCTTTTTGTATAATGAAACAGAATCGCCCGATCTATAAGAATGATAAAATCCCATAACTCACTAGCATTTATACTGCTTGGTAACCAGTCTTTTCCATTACACTTTCGTAACCTAAATTATAAATGAGGGTTTACTGTACATGAAAAAATTACCAACAGTCACTTGATTGGACTGATGCGCTACTGGTTACAAAGAACTTCCAGGAATTCACATTAAGTCAGTTGCTTCTGTCCTTGTACTCTTTTTAACCACTGAATATTCATAGATCTCTGAGATTTAAACTCCAACATACCAAATTTAAATATATTCCTATATGATTGAGATAACATGTTTATAAGACACTTGGTCATGCAATACAAAATTCCTTGCCAAGGTAATTGACCTTGAACCTGATATGATGGATAGAAGATCAATGAACTTGTCTCAGACAATAGGAACATAAAACCACATGCTAAGTTTGGTTAAATCTATAATAAATATTTTTTGGAAAAAAAACAAGTTACTGAACTGGCATCATTCAAGGTATTCTTCAGATACATCCACAAACTAGGTTTGGTAAAAATCCAGTAAAATGTGTTTACGTTATTATTCTTTCAGGCAAGGACAGCAAAAAGTCCCGAGTCAAGATTTTTGAACTTAAAACCAATGTTACAGAGCTGACCATCAACTTGTTTATTTGAATGCAATAAATACAAAGGCTGGTCAAAATTCTTTTTGTATCTGTACAAGTCACTGTGTTCATAAGCTCAATAAAGTACAAAAATGCAAGCAATGACACCAAACTTGACCCCAAGGTCAATTAGGTCTGGTTTCAAACTCCTTCAAAAAAGTGCACATATGCTTGGAAAAGTAAAAAGAAAACAAACATCAATACTCATTTTTAGCTGTTTATGAAGTTTTTCAGAGACATAATTCATTTTGGCTTGTGTGTAGGCTTAAAAAAGAGACAAAGTATTCTTTAATTGTTATGAATGAGAAAATGAATTATCCTCCGCTTGATTTCAGGTAGATAGGGTTCAATGCAATGTGCCTAATTTTGCTAGCCCCAGTGTAAAGTGATTACTTTATGCTGCTACTGTGTGGTTTTGGTGAATTCCAGGATTTTTATTGGGGACATGTTCTGACCTCCCATCACAACTCTCCAAATATCTAATATGGCATGGGGGAGGTCAGAGGGAATTCAGACTAAATAGTATTATAAGATTGAGAATATGTCTCTGCTAGTTTTTCTCTGTTTATTAAGTTTTTCATTTTCCTTTTGATACTGTTCGTATGTCAACCACAGATATATAATGTATGTGACACCATTTTTGGCCCATGCAGACATGGAATAGTAAGTCAAAATAGCCTAATAATAAGTTATCACCAAAGCGTTAGTTCAAACATATTTTATTGCTATAAATGTTAACAAATGAGGTCAGGCTACAAGTTCTCACAACTTAGAATAAGCCCTTCCCCTATATTATATCATGGGTGTCAAATTAAAGGTCTCAGATAGTTACTTTAGCATGGAATGAATTTTAATGTTTGAAAACTTACAAAATCCTTTGAGTTGACATCCAAGAGGACCTGTCTTGGTGATGTCCTAATTTTTTATCCTAATGATCCTTAGGCCACCCCCAACCCCCAGTCTCTTGAGGCCCGACATGAGCAATGCATTACATGTATCATATATTTAGAATAATTTAAAAACTGTATGAGAATGAAAATAAAAAGCATTATTAACAGAGATGAAATAGCATTCTGTGTTCTTTTTAAATTTAATCCTCCTTGGGACCCTGGGTCACAAAGAATATTGGAAAACTTACTGCAAATCTACAACCCAAAGGGAAGTCACCTGCCAAGTTTGACAGCTGTATCATGAACAATCCAAACATTTTCTTTGCATTTACAAGGAATGTGATTGACATACATATAAATGGATGGATGGACATGGAGACAAAACTAATATATCCATTTTCCAAAAAAGTGGGTATAAAAAATTCTACCAAAAATTTGAATTCACAATATAAGTATAATACAAAATTCTAAGTATTGACCTTTGACCCTGAGCCTTCAGTCATGGATAGAAGATCACTGAACTCACCTCATATACTCTCAAGGTGTACCCATGTGAAGTTTGGTTAAATCAATTATTTCTACTTGTTTCAACTGCTGTAGTCACAATCATCATAATTATCAAACCCAAGTGATGACCATGATCTTGTATTCATTCAACGTATTCTTCAGATATATCCACAAATAGGTTTAATAATCCATTCATACTTGTTTGTATTATCATGCTCACAGGCCAATGCAAATAAAAACCCGAGTCATGAACTTTGACCATTAAATCAATGTCACAAATTTTGCATTTCAACAAAATAGCAGAGACTAGTTCATAGTACTCATGCAGTAAAACTAAAAATACAAGATATCTGATACTTCACTAAAAATACAAGATATCTGATACTTCACTAAAATTACAAGATATCTGATACTTCACTAAAATTACAAGATATCTGATACTTCACTAAAAATACAAGATATCTGATACTTCACTAAAAATACAAGATATCTGATACTTCACTAAAAATACAAGATATCTGATACTTCACTAAAAATACAAGATATCTGATACTTCACTAAAAATACAAGATATCTGATACTTCACTAAAATTACAAAGTTAACTGGTCTTGAAACATGTTTAGTACAAACATAAATCATATTTGGTAGAGTCTGGGATTTTGCCAGTATGGGTTTAGTAGTGATTTTATCATCTTGATCGAGCATATATATAGACAGAGGCAACAACCTAGGTTTTGATTGGAACAGGATCCCCAAATTTGAGATAAACAAAATAGGAATGCAAACCAATCTTACAAATATGATATGTTGTATACAAAAGTTTGAAAACATTCAGAAAATATGTAGTTTTTTGGGGGAGTAAAACTGATTTTAATTATGTACTACTTACCTGTCACTATTATTAAGCTTCCTCCTTTC